>KV428029.1:67704-199959 GCA_001632355.1 Sistotremastrum suecicum HHB10207 ss-3
GTTTTCAGGTCTTGGAAATCTAATTTTTTATTACTGATATGGACTCAGCTTCGTTGAATACGGCTACAAAATCCATCCAGGAAATTTAACGGACATCCGGGCTTTTCACTAAAATTTCAGGTCGTGATCACCCGATATATCCGGGCCGTAGATACTTAGTGGATATCCGGGATACATGAATTAGTGTTTCGGACCGGATCACCCCGGCTTTTCTTTTTGTTTCTCGGCGACAGAAAGTGTATTGGTTATCTCAAATATCTATATACAGTTTTCCGTCGGTTTCCCAGGCCTTGAAAATGGCAGCCGCCCGCAGTGTATCCTACGAGGCACGGATGGGCAGACCCTGAGATCTGAGAGCGGGCGTGTGAGCTTTGACTGTATGTATGTATGTTTGCAAGAAGACTGCACAGTACTGCACCCTTGGAAGGAAAACATGTCGACACATACATGTCCGTCCGTCGCGGCTCAACGAAAACGATGCAAGGATTACTGGAAAGGACGGTGAAATTGATGAATGCCCGGAATCTTCATACAAGCCTTCCTAAAATCTCTGCTAGGAAGTCGTGACTTGAAAACTCCTGGATAGCACTTGACGCGTATTGTGAAGAGAGGTGATCGCGTCCGATCACAGGCATGATCGACGATTCAATTATAATTTCATTTACAGACGAGCAAGGAGAAACGCGTGCGATCAGTATCAATCAGTCCAGCAGCTGATGAAGTGCACAACATGTATCGATCAGGGCAGAGCGTCGGAGTGCAAGTCGATAGGGTAGACCGTCGATATCAAGGTTGTGCAACTGAGCGGACTGACAGATGGTACATGTAAGCGAACAAGCTCCTTTTGGGCTTCGCTTATCCGGCAGCCTCTTCGGCATCGAAGCAAGACCCAGAACAGAGAGAACAAACAAGGAACAAACGCGCCCGCACTTGCGCGCCTTTTGTTGAGGTGCGCATTTCGCGACACTCCCGAATTCCGGTATCCGACAAGAGTCCATCTTCAGCAGCGCACAGGGTCTCCCGCTTACTGACTCCAAGATGCCTTTGGCCTTTATAAAGAGAGCAGACTGGATGGCAAATGTCCATTGCTAGCCCAGAGACCCCACCAAACAGCCCCTTGCTCCCCCTCTCTCCTCTGATCCAGTCGTATCACCCCAACGTTGTCAACCTGCTCTATGGCCATGGACCAGCGATCGACCTCCTCTGCTAGCTTCCAAAATGGTGAGCCAACCAAGCCCTATTGCGCAGGCTCCTACTGACTCTTCGCGCAGGTACTTCACAATTTAGAGGGGCAGCTCCCAATCCATCACGTACCGATCCTCGACCTTCATCCACCGTTCCTATCCGTCAATATTCTACGCTATCAGAGCGTCCCGTCATTCCCGATGGCATAGCGAACAAAACGCTCGCTCATCTCATGCGCCGTCGAGACATCTCGAGAAAATCTCAGAGCAAACGAGGGGAGAATGGCAGATTGCTCCTCAACGTTGTCAGGTCTATGCTGCCCTCGTCAGAAGCTAGTCAAATCCGCGGCCAGGCAGACGCGGCATCCGTGGCCGCTACCCTGCTAAGGTATACACCGTGTCCATATCCTCAAATCTTCTCAACTCATTGAAACCCTCAGGAATATGAATACGCCACTGTAAGCCTCGTGCGGAGTATCATACTCTGCATACAACTTACGCCCCTCGTCATTTCAGAGTCAACCTTGTATTGGATCTTCAGAAGCAAACGACACAAATTGAAGACCTGCAGGCAGAAATCGCTCTCCTGCGCATGGACGTCGACGCCTGGAAAAGCTTCACATTCGCCCTTTTCGATCCAGATCCATCTGTTCTGGAGCCAGGAGAGAACCTCACAGAAGCCGCGGAGTTTACGCAGCTCGCTCAGAAATACACACATTTCTCCTAATTGAAGTGCTTTTGTTCGAACGTTGTATTGTAGTCTCTTGCTTGATCTCGAAATCAAAATGCTTGTTCCCCATATCTTGGTCTTTTCTTACTCGATCCCATCAGGCATAACACTCGACAGGCCACAATTGCTTGTTGTAGAGTCAATGTATACGTCCAAGACATCTTTGAGTTATAGATTGCCCAACGTTAGCTATCATTGGATCACTACATTGTCAACATGGGATTCCCAGTCTCTGAAGTTCCACGAGCTATACAGGGGTAGAATTAGCTTCTGAATCCGAATACCTAACTCGTTGCGTCGCGTCAACATCAGCTCCAACTGATCAGCAGCAAGCTCCAGTAAATCTGGTGATTCGGCGGTGTTGACAGCATCTTCTCCGTGAAGATTATCGTTGACGCCGAAGAGCGAATGACGCGCCGCTATATATATCCCTGCATGATCCAATAGCGCCAAGACGCGTAGATTAGGACAATGCAGTGGCTTAGTATCAGCAAGCGCCCGAAGAATCTCGGAGAGATCCTGTTGAGCTCCCGAGATGGCCAGCTCCTTCAGGTTACGGTAAGAAGACAATGCTTTCACCCAAATCGCATTGTCAACAGGTTTATATGGATCAATGGCCAAGCTCTCGACTGATTTGAAGTAATGAGCAACGGAAGCGAAGCCAGATCTAGATTCTAGGCCGTATTCGTCGAACGACCGATGAAAGTGAAAGTCGTGCATATACTCGCTGTCGTTTGAATAACGCAAGGATCTGCCTCTTACGGCGACGCTTTTCGCGCGAGAGGCAAAATGCTTGAAGGACTCTGGGATGAAGAATGAGCATGTCGAATGTCGAGGTCCTATATAAGACGCCGAGAACAAGGGCAGCGTCGCGATCACAATGTTTTCCAGTATGGATTGAACTTCGGCAATAGAGAACGAGTGAAGTTCGAGTTCTTTGAGATGAGAAAGACTCGCCGGATTGTTGACGAAAGAAAAGGGTGGGATGACATCTTCAAAGATTGAATCACCTCCTCGGTTCGTGTCACAGTTCCTCATGCGAAGTATGACAGATGTTAGCAGAGGACATCCTGCCAAGATACGCGAGATAGTTGCAGAGGTAGATTCTGCGGTCGTGGCCATGCAGTCGAACGTCCGAAGAAAGGGAGAGAGGGATGATTTAGTATAGCAATTGACAAGCCGAAGATATTTGAGGGTCGGCATCTCGGGCAGGTCAAGGCAGGTGTCTGGTGCGACATTATAGTTAGGCGGCAGTATGATATGAAGCTGCTCGAGGCTTCGATGGGCTGCCGTCGTCGGAACCCAGCTGTTCCAAAACTTGAAGAAATATGACTGGGCTTGATTGAGCGCGTCCCATGACATATCTCTAATCCTCAGATCTCTGATATGTTTCCTATCCTTCGTTAGAAGTTCAATTTTCGGTATTTCGTTCTCCGTATCAACGTCCCAGGATATGTGATATGGTGCATCTTTAGCGAGTGATATATGCTTTTGGACACATGCTCGTGGCCACGACAGATCGATGAAACTCCAGACAGCAGGAGTACAGTGGATGATACGATACCAACTTTTGCAACTACGAAGAGGATTAGCTCTTCAACGTCAATCTGGATCATCCGGGGAGGACATACACTGTCATGATATCCGTCCATGAATAAGGGAGCACAAATCGCGTGCCCGATTCGTAATCAACTCTCATCTCAAGTTCCATGTATCTTGTAAGTATTTCGGAAAGCACTTCCTCTGGAAGAGAGAAAATGCGAGCATGGCGGTTGGATTGCTCGGAGAAGGAACTGAGGGTGCTCATGAATGACCTAGTAGCTTTGAATTGGTGGTCCATAACGAGAGAGGAAAGCTGCCGTAGGCTCTCTTGTGCGTCCGCTGACACGAAGTAGAGTGAGTATCCAACCATAAAGTTGTTCGACACTATACTCACTGGAGTCTTGACTCGTCAACTGTCCCCTATCGCGACTGATTTCAAAGCTCTCAGCATCGAGGACAAGATAGTCTCTGTGTAAAGGTCAGGATCATATAGTGCTTGCGGTCCGAGGGCATTCGTACATGTCTTGGATCACAGCCTGAAGTTCACGAGACAGAGCGGCCAGGGCTTTCTTCACAGACTGCTTATCGTAGCTATCCATTGACACGGGACCTGATGGAAGAGCACGATGTCGATGATCTAGCGGGATGATACAGCCAGCACCACCTGTACAATATCATTTTCTTCAAGAGAAGAGATTATAAGAAATGTAATATCGAGTTTATTTGCGCTTATTTGTATCGATATCCCGGCCAAAATAATTCAAATATTTATAGCAGACAGCCTCCGAGAAAACTGCAGACGCTCGAAAACTCGGCGGTAAGACATACACCAATGTTTCTGATCAAGATCCTCGAGTCGAGTCATTATATACTATCTTCATATTGGTTTAGAATGAGATCTTCTTGTCCTTTTCAGTTCGGACACCTTTGTCTTTAACACTTGTACCGTAGGTCAGAGTAACTGCCCTTTATTAAGCAAGTACAGATTAGGTCGTAGTAAAAATGAAAAGTGTCGTGAGTTCATATATAATCGTCATATCCATCATCGTAATCATCATCGTACTCGTCACTATCCTCTTCCTCTTCCTCTTCCTCCTCCTCATCTGAATCATAGCTTCCCCCGGGCCCGGCCCCTCTTTCAATCACCACGTTGTCGACATGCAATGTCCATTTTTCATTTCGAGAGTCCCACGAGCTGGATCCAGGTAGAATCAGCTTTTGGATCCGGATGCCCAGCTGGTCACGTCTGGTGAGAAGCAGCTCTAGCTGGTCAGCAGCGAACTGCAACAAATTTCCAGTGCGCTTCTCTTCTTCGCTGATAACTCTACCACCGCCAAAAACCAACCGAGGCTCTCCAATAAATATCCCTCCAGAGTTTCGGAGCGCCAAAACACGCAAATTGGGGCAGAGAAGTGGCTCTGTTCCTGCAAGCGCTCGGAGAATTTCCAGGAGCTCTCGTTGAAGTCCCCAGAGAGATAGCTCCTTCAGTCGGTCAAAGACAGGAAATGCCTTGATCCATGCCGCATTGTCCCGAGCCTTATAAGGATCGATAGCTAAGTGCTCGATTGAGGTGAAATAATGAGTGATTGAGGCAATGGCCGATACGTATTCCGAGCCGTGATCGCGGTAAGGCCTGTAAGAGCTAAATTCGTGCAAATATTCGTCGTCTTTCGAGTACCGAAAAAGGGAACCTCGCACTTCCAGAGTCTTTGCACGAGAGGCGTACGGCTGAAGAGGCTCAGGGATGAAGAGAGAGCTTGAGTTTGGCAGATGCTGAGGGGCTGTATACGATGCGGAGAACGAAGGCAATGCCTCTATGACCATATTGTCCAGTATGCATTCTGTCTCTGAGAGAGACAGGGACTGCAGACTCAATTCTCGAAGGTGAGGAAGGAACATTGGACAACAAGGAGCAGAAATGGGGATGATGTCTTGTGAAGGGGGAAATTCCTCGCTGGAATCCTCGGCATCCGTTTCGTAAGGGTTCATCTTGAAGAAGACGGAGGTAAGTAGAGGACACCCCGATAATATTCTTAGAATATGCTCGTAGGTGAAGTCTCGACTTGTGGCCTCGAAATGGATTGTACGGAGCGATGGAGCGATGTGGGATGTTGTATAGCAATTAAGAAGGCGGATGTTTTTAAGGTTTGACATAGGTGGTAGGGCAAACCCAGTGTCTGGACGGTGATAGCTCCGCCCCAGTACGATATGAAGTAGCTCCAAGTGGATTGGTTGTGTCAGGATCCAGGGATTCCAAAATCCGAGGAAATATGATTGAACAGAATCCGACGATTCATGGTACATATCTCTGATTTTAAGAGACACGACGGGGTGTTTGTCCTTCGTGAGGTAGTCGACGTCGGGCATCTTGAGCCTCCGGTTGACATCCCATGATATACGATACGGTGCATCTTTGGAGAGTGCCACATGGCGTTGAATACGCGCCTGCGGCCACGACAGGTCGATGAAGGCCCAAATAGCAGGAGTATTGTTTATCAGACGAGTCCACCCCCTGCACCTATTGACTACATCAGCCTGGCCCGTCGACCTGCATGTAGAAAAGGAACATACACCGCAATGATGGTTATCCACGAATAAGGCAGTATCATATGCTTTCTCGAGTCATCATTCAACTCGTGATCCACATCCATTTCGCTTTCGACATATGTAGTGAGGATCCCGGATAGCACCTCTACCGGAAGACAGGAGATTCCTGTGTGGCGATTGAAGTGCTCTGACGCGCAAGCAACGGAGCTTGCGAACGACCTGTTGGCACTAGCTTGGATGTCGAGAAGTTTCGAAGTAAGATGATGAAGACTGTCTTGTGCGTCTCCTAGGAAAGATACAGGGTGAATACTTAACCGCTACAGAAACACGATCCCTACTCACTGGAGCGTTCCGTCGTCAGCGACTGTCCATTTTCATGGTTGATCTTAGAACCTTCAAGGTCGAGGGCAATATGGTCTCTATCCCGAAGATGAGAATTTTCCGGTGCTCGAGCCACGAGCCATGCGCATTCTTACATGTCTTGGATGACGGCCTGGAGCTCACGAGATAGAGCCACCAAAGCTTGCTTCACGGCATGCTTGTCATAGCTATCCATTCTTTCAGGATGTAATGGCGGAGAGCGATATCGATGGTATGGTGGGACGATGGCTGCCTTGCGGCAGAAGGGTTACTGGGTCGGGATGGCAAGTGCGCAGACACGTTGTACATAATGGTGAGAGATAGTCTCCAGCTTCTGGAATCAGGGCTGTCGTAGACTCCATCGAATGAACTTGGGATGATTGCCAGATTGTGCCTCGACATGAAGCAAAATGTACTTGAATACACTGCTCACGCTGTCAGAGCTATAAAATACCATCACAATAAATTTGATGCCGAGACACGTGTCGAATCGGGGCCCTGGATATTTGAAAACTGACACCAGAAGAAGAATTCGAAGACGATGGACGCATCCTGGTATTCGCCGCCCGCTCAATGCCGGATCTACTTACACCTGTAAGTCACCTGTCAAACGATGGCGCCATCATGAACGAATAGGAAAACTTTGATGACTCAGAGGCGACTTAGTTGAATAGCAAAAACATTTTCTATTAGGCCGTAAACGAAGACAAGCCTATAACAACATCGAGAAAGGAAAGTAAACAGCAAGGTAGCAAGATAATGTGCGATGAGCGATGTATATAATGACATGAAGGTCTGATAAGGAACAATCAAATGGCTACAGAAGAATGGACAGCGGTATGACCGGAGAACAAAAGAATGGATATAATGATGATGCAGACGTGATTGAGCGCATGGATGAGTGAGATGTAGAAGCCAGTCGATCCTATTTGATACAGTGGAGAAGAAGAGTCAATAAGCGAACGATCCGCGAAGGATGGAATATTAGTGATGGCGAATAGAGTTTAGAACCAGTCTGAGTCGAAAAGAGAGTTGAAAGGGGTCCGATTGCAAGAAAAGGAGAAGGGAGTCTTCGAAAGAGAGTCGATTTTGGTGCGGATCTACATCCCGACGGTCATGCTCGTATCGTGGAGATACTGGCTCATGTCGATGTCGGCTTCATGAGCAGGCATCTCGGGCAAGATACCTTCGTGCCTAAGACCCTGGTGGTACAGCTCATGATGATGCGAAGTCGTCTTGAAGCCCAACATCGAAGACAACCTGCGCTCACGACCCATGTCCATGGGACCGGTAGAGAGGTCAAGCCCTCGGATATCCAGAGCATTGGCGTGAACAGGCGCATCGTACGTCAACATGTTGCTCAAAGAATGCGCATTGTTCGATGTAGGAGCCGTAGTCGAAGAGACCGAGATGTTGTCGAGGGGGGAGATGAGGTCTAATTGAGATGGGGCTAGCTGAGATGCAAGAGAGTGGGGAGATGGGTTGCTGGAGCTCGCGGTATCCGACGATTGACTGAAGGGGTTCGTGAAGACGACATCCTCATGGGGTCCCTTCTGTCGTGGCTGAAGCGGCAACGGCGCGAGAGGCGAACTCCACTGAGGTTGCCACTCTGCTGAAGGACGACGAACACTCAAAGGAATAGAGTTGAAAGTATTCAAAGGATCATGGCCTTCGGAAAGCGAGTTACGCATCTGATCGTAGCCCTATCGAGAACGTTAATCAAATATTCATCGCAACCATGATCAGAATACGCACCAGAAGACCTTGAGAAGTTGGCGCCTCATCCATTTGAATATCATATCCCGCCAAGTTACCACTGAATCCAAAGCTGGGCCGCGATCTCCTTGGAGAGATATCCTTTGTCGCCAAATCGAGCGCATCGGACAATGGTGGCATACCAAGGGGCATCATGGGCAAAGAAGGTACCGTAATGGGGAAGAATGAGTTGTTGTACTGCTGAGGCTGTGAGAAGCCAAAGTTTTGCGCAGGAGGCACGGAACTTGGGCGGCGTCCCAGACCGGATGGCAGGGTGTGTTGGTACGGCACATATGGCTGTGGTGCGGGCGCATGGAAGGTAGCAGGAAGAGTTGTCGTCGCTGGGTACAATGTTCCTGGAGGTGCAGGTGTAGGATCGCGGGAGACGTCGCGAGACGATAACGGTGAACGGGATGGATAAGGAGAAGCTTCGTGACGCGTCGCGGGACGACCTCGGCGACGGGTGCCCGACGGGGCGGGGGCGGCAAGTCTCGATGGCTTTAGCTTGGTATACTCCTGATAATCATCATCGTACGCGGGAGTCGCGTTCCTCTCATTCTTCTTCGGTCTCTTGCTGTGGATAGGCTTGAACTGATATTCGGGATGCTTCAGCGCGTGAGCGGCTTTTTCTCTCTTAGCGGCATCGTCGAAGGGCTTGCGTTGCTCAGGGTCTAAGGCGTTCCACGCCTCTCCGATGATCCTACTCAAGGTCGACTTGGAGGTATCAACGGTCCCTGGCTTGTGAACATTATTGGTGTAGTAGCGGCGAAAGATGATAAAGGCATTGGCGGGGCGTGGGACGTGAGTCGTGTCGCCGTTCTTCTGACGATTGCGCAGCCGGCGCTGAACGGTATTAGATTTTTGGGCGGTGTCCAGGTTCGTGAGCACTTCGATCTCGGTGCCATCGGCAGCTTTCAGAGGAACGTCGAGTAAGGCGGGTGTTGGTTCGAGAGAGGAAAGCGAAGGTGGATAGGAGGCGGGGGTGATGTTAGTTGCGAATTTAACTTCAAAGGATGTCGTCGAATCTGACGATTCAGCTTGATAAGGGAATAGAGTGAGAGGGAGAAGTGCTATAAACGAGGAGAGCACTCACAAGCAGAAGGAGAAGACTGTCGGGACATTTCACTCACTGGGCCCAACCAAACGAGTCAAGACAATAAGCAGGTGGGTGATCAAAAGCGGGTGAACAACAAGACACGAGCCCGCCAGGTCCTTATACCAGATTTTGATGCGAACCATACAAACAACTCATCGGAGTTCGAACGATAACTTGCCGCATTCGGGCATCGCTTTGATCCCGAAACGGAATGTTTGTACGCTTTCGGCATCACTCGCACACTGGCACGTGGAACTCATCTCACGCCCGTCCCTGCCAGCCTCTCTTCCGGAATACTTCCGCCCCAGATCTACCTGACGCGTCTTGTACTGAACGTCGAGCTCGCTCAACGAACCCGCCACTCTGCTACTTCAATTTCACATGAGGCGCGCGGTGGTCAAAATATGTCACTATCTTCACCGCCCGTAGAAGTTCTCACGAACAGGCTGTAAAGAAGGTCGGACATGGAACAACACTTCGGACTGGGCTCCGCGACCGATCAGGGAAGATCTTCCCAAGTCTGCTGCTACGGCAATTTTGATCATTAAAAGTCTCCCTCTTCCTCTTCGCAAATCGGAATCTAATCTGGCTGCCATGACGATCCGAGTCATAGTCTTGTACCGAGCCGAGAAGTACAAGCCAGACTAACGAAATAAGGGTGCGCAGAAAATACAAGACGCTTTATATTTGTATATCGGGCCCTTCCAGCGCCCACTATCATAACGTCCACCCTACGTCCACGCGGCATTTGTAGGTCATCAAAGTCATGTTCCTCGGCTCACGACCGTCTCAAGAGTGAAAGATGGTTGTTGACGTCGATGGAAGACAAGGATGACCAGTTGTGATCCGGACAGCCACGCCGTGGGCTTCACGCCTCACGCCTTGTACGATTTGAAGCTTTGAAGTTTGGAAATCAGGGTCTGGCGTTATGACTGTCAACGCCTTCGAAGAATCAAAATCTGGAATTCAAAATACTATGTTACCAGTCAGAAGATGATGTTTGTCGGCCAAGAGTTCTCGAGATTTGAGAATGCCCGACACAATTTCGTACCCAAGGTTGTCCTCCTGTCAAGTAAACAAACCTGCTCATGATATCGTCAGACACTGTCAATTGTCGGGTTTCGTAATCATGGTCTCGCGAGGCATGATTTACCTATTAGTGCGGCGGGCATACCATCTCAAGAGAATAGTCTATCAAACGATCCTCGCACGGCGACCCTGCTTCCAGCCCTTCTATCATATAATTTAAAGTATTTCAAATGTATCAGTGATTTTCCAGCGTCTCCAATGACTCACCATCAAAGTAGTTTGATCGAGTGGCTGATTATCGCGACCCAGACTTTCTGATCCGGACTTTCTGACTAACGCAAGATGGAAAATCATGCCAATCGAGGGATTGCACTCAATTCGCGGATCCGTGTACTTTGTAGGTCTGTAGTCCGATCGTTGGATAGTAACCGCAGAGCCCAGTACGTAGCTCCTACACCCTTCTGTTGATCATACTGCATAAATCAATACAATCTCGAAGCTAAAGCTGAGTATACGTACAGACCTAGGTGTCGTCTCTGTCCCGAGACGGAGTGGCACGGAGACAGGGTGACACCTGTTTTTTGTTGAATCATGGATATTGATCTCTCGAGCTTCTGTTACGCCTTGAATTTAGTATCTGTAATGACTGATAGAACTCAGAGACTTAGCGGAGCAAAAGGACAGCCGCTCAGTCCAGCCAATAGCGTTGGAGGAGATGTTGAGGCAGTGAAGGAAAAGCCACCCAAATCGATGTCAAGATCTAGGTCACAGCCAGACACTCCAAAAATCCTGCCCTTCTTTCAAAGCGACAACTACGAGACATGGAAGTTCTCTCGTTTCTTTGATATAGAATATGGAATAGGGTTTGCAGGACAGAACCGAGTGGCTGTTTCGACTTGCATACATCTCTTGAAATATCCGTGGTGGCTCCCAAGTTCGTCTCACTGGCGGGAAGTGGCATACAAGAAAATAAGAACTTAGATTCAAGACTAGAGGGGGCAAACTCTTATGGCGAGTAAAGGAGAATAAGCCGGCCTATCGTGTGAACGTAGTCTAATAGACGTTAATTCTAATTGACGCTCCGACGTTGTTGATTTTTTCCTCCGCCCTCCACAACACTCTCCACTTATCCACGCGTCCCCTTCAACGATGCCCAAAAGGCCCAGAGAACCTACTAATGTGTACCCGCCTCCCCCACGTGTCGTGTGCATGCAACCTACTGATAACCTGGTGCAGGAATACCGGAGACTCGTGCTCGAAAACGCGCTCGTCTAGCGGAGGGGAAGGCTCAGGAGTTCAATCACATATTCCAGCCACCTGGAGATGTGACGACTGGCTCCTGCCCTCCACAATGCGAGCCAGGACCTTCTAGCAGGGCACCTGTAGGCCGCACCTTCTCATTTCTTGTGGTGTCAAAGACGTGACCTTTCTCTTTTCTGTGTCAGGAAAAACACAACAAAAGAAAGGGCGCAACGACGCCCAGAACGACGAATGAGCGAGCTACTGAGTCACCGAGCGGTTTGACGCCTGTGGAAGAGGAGGTCAGTCTTTAAACTCGCATTCCATCGATTGGTGAGAACTAAAGCCATACCAGGATGAGTCAGAGGAGCCGAGTCAGTGCCTTGTCCCCGATATTCTTCGCGCGACATGATCTTGATCTATGAACCCAGCTCAACACCAAGCCAGCATTCCTCGCCGCACCAGAGGTAGGGGTGCACCCTCCGAGCCCCGAGTGTCTCCACTCCAGAAGTTCATCGACTCACTGAAAGAGCAAGCAGTCTGAGAAGATGCACCGGCCCACTGGTTCGGCTTTGATCCGGGTCAACCATGCCAATGGCCACACAAGTACTTGAACGGAGGTGCCTGTCGAGCGAAGATGAAAAATCAAACGCTCAACACTAGACACCAGCTCCCTCATGTACTGGCATGGCTGGGGCTGGTTCTGGAGTGTCCGGAATGTCATCTTAGGATTCAGAATGGACGGATCGACTCGCTGCTGCGACACCTGAAGACTCAGCACAAGTCTGCAACAGCAGGGCGCAGGCAACTTGGCGAGAAGGATTTATCTAGATTTGTGGTCAAAGTCAATCCGGTATGTCATTTACACACCTGAAGTCGCTGGATCTGTGCTGATGATAGAGCGTCAGCAGATTACGGGAGATTCAAGCGACGACGATTCTGACGATGAGTCCGAATATCCTACGTACGGAGCCTACTAGTGCTAATACAAGGGAAACGGATCGATATCAAGCACACTCTGTTCGAGGCCTAGGGCTCGGCATACCTATGATTTTATTGTATGCCCACTCGGGCACTCGGGCTCAAACAATGCAAGCCCCACTTCGACTTGCGCTAGCGTCACGGCGGTGATTCACCGAGCGAACGCGAGGTGAATTTAAGTGTCCGGTTCTTCTCTTACGTCATCCCGGGGTTAGCGGCGGATAGGGAGTGCTGGGGGGGCTCGGTCGTTAAATCTGTGTAATTGAAAGTCGACGCTTGCTGCCGCTCCGTCTCGACGTCTTTCGCTGAAATAATTTGATATTCGTGTTCAGTGTATGTCAATCTCCTAATATATGAATTTTCAGCTACGAATCCGCCGGATTGACTGAGTCGTATCGACGCCGTACCAGCCATATAGCTGACGCGTCCTCGGGGTTATCGGGGATGACGTGACGCGCTTCCTTGGCGTCTAACTCGATCGCCAACTCAGGCTCGATCGCGACCCGCGACTGGCGATGCCTTGCTAAGAAGTCAATTCCTCGCGCAACTCGATACTAATGAATATCGTGAGTGAAATACTGTGTTGCATCGTCTACAGTCTCTTGATCTTGACCATCATCATGCCAGCTTCTCGCGCAGTCAAGCTCTACTTGCGCTGTCTTCGCTGCAGAGAGAAGCTCACGGGTGCCGATGCTCAATCTCACCAGCAACTGCACCGATCTTGCCCAGACCTCACCCCTTCTCCGTCTCCATCAACACCTACACGTTCCTGTGTTAACTGTGAAGAAAGATACCCCGAAACCAAGGAGCATTATCCTCTACTCTTTCGGACCACCCGACACACACCACAGCCATCCGACAATATCCATCTGCGATGTCGACAATGTCTAATCAAAAAGAAATGCAAAGCATGCGCTAAAACAAAATGGCTCCCGGAATTTGACCGTACTCGACAAGGTCGTCCGAAATCCAATTGTTCGGTTTGCACCTCCAATCAGGCCAAAATACGAAAAGAGAAACGTGAGGCTGGAAAAGGCATGTTTCATAAGTCGCAATCTCACGTAGTGTCTCTCTAATTCACGTGGTTTCAGAGACTCGACGCTGCTGCTCTTGCAAACAGCAACTCCCCTACTCCTCCTTCAACCGGTGGGGACAGATGCGCTGGAGACGTGATTGCAGAGAGTGTCAGAGCAAAGGCGACGAGATGGATCGAATGGAGAGAGAACTGATACAGCATCGTGACGAGCTGGACGAGGCGGAGGCGCATGCTGTCCTTGACGGTGAAACGGAGAACGACGACGACGAATATTGGAATGAATTCAACGATCTCGACACCACTGCTGTCGCATCCAGTGAACCCAATGCCCCCAACCCTTCCCCCGACACCTTCTCGGCTCAGAGTCACGAAGTCGCCGATGACTTCAATGCCGCCATACAATCCGTCCGCTACGTCGATTGCGATATCTGCTGCGAAAAATTCTGGACTATGAAGCAGGAAACCACGAGATGTGATCGATGTCAGAGGTCCCCTCTGAAAGGGAAGAAGTTTTCAGCAGAAAATGAGATGGATCCAGGTACGAAACTGGATACGGTCTTGATGAATCCTATAACCTTGCTGTAGGAAAAGACGTGCCAGATTGCTTAAAGGACCTCACAGATATCGAAGAGCAAATGATTTCTCTCACCAAATCAGTCATACAAGTTCGCTACGTTCGAGGAGGTCAAATTCGATACCAAGATCATATATGCAATTTCGTACAACATGTCGAAGAACTCCCCCCGCAGTTACATTCCCCTCCTATCCTTCCCCGTCACCCGTCTGATCTAGACATCATTGTCATTCGACAGACCGGCGTTGATTTAAGTCGACACATCGAATTCAAGGTCAGAAAGACGCATATACGGAATGCTTTGCATTATCTATGCCAAAACAATCCCCACTATCAACATGTCCAGATCGACGAAGACATGCTAGAAAATCTCCCCGAAGATGGATCCATAGCCGACCAACTTACTACAGTCGAAAGCGCAGGCAACCATCGCCCTGAACTCGTGCCAGCCCCCGGTCCTTCAGAGTGTGCAGGTGACGCTAGTGACGAACCTGACGAACCCACGGAAGTACTGGGAGGAGTGCTCAATCTACCAGACGACCAAGCTGAAAGTGCTGCCATCAATGATGTGCTCCACCAGTGCGCTCAACTGGATACTCTGCCGGTTGACACAACAATTGTGAGTTCCAATAGCCGAAACATTACTGATGATTAATCACGATTGTAGATCCAGGCTCCCACCGTAGACCTCGCACCGATCAACGAGAAGACCCCTGGATACATTGTTCGAGCGTTTCCCACCCTCTTCCCAACAGGTAGTGCCGACCTTCATGCACCTCGCTCAGATCGAATCAGTGCTCCCGATTACTTCGAGCACATGCTTCGGTACTCCGATGGTCGCTTCTCACGGCACCGTCGATTCGCTTGGTTCGCTTTCAATACTATACAACGAGCTCGAGCTGCAGAGCATGCCAAGACCTATGTACGCCAAGATGTCGGTGAAAGCCACCTCACGGTTGAAGATTTGCGTGCGATGATCGAAGCTGGCGACGGTGCTTTAGCAGGTCGGATGATGCGCTATGGACGACAACTCAGAGGAACCAGAGCTTACTGGGCCACACGACGGGCAGAATTGAAGGACATGATCGACGTACTCGGCACCCCACATCTGTTCATTACCTTTTCCGCCGCCGACAAACAATGGGATGATCTGCATCGACACATGCCATCGTATTCTGTCCACCCTCACGACAGTCCTCAAGCTCGAGCTCAGCGCACCAAGTCTCTCAACGAAAATCCTCATATTGCGGCAGGATATCTCGATCTTCGCTTTCGTATATTTATGAACACCGTCATCAAGCCACTATTCAACGTCAAAGACTTTTGGTATCGCTATGAGTGGCAAGAGCGTGGAAGCGGTCATATTCACGGGTTTCTCTGGCTAGACGGCGCTCCAAACCCCGACAATATCGACTTCTCACATCTGTCTCGCTCTCCTGCTTCTGCCGGGCCTCCTCCAGAACCATCCGAGGAAACCAAACAGAAGATTCACGATTTCGCCGAATTTTGGGACGAACATATATCTGCTGTTAATCCAAGAGTCTTCGACGGCGATCCTAATGTCCCAAATGTCAGCCGCAGCCCCGTTTCAATGCCTCGAGAAGAAATGGAACTCAATGATGCCCAACTTGCCGACATTGTGAACTGCGTACAACGACATCGAGAATGCAAGCCAGGTTATTGTCAGGTCAAACGGCAGGGCCAAGTCATCTGTCGCTTTGACTTCCCTTTCGAGACATGCGATCAAGGCAAAGTTGGCGTAGATTCTCTTGGAAGACCCCGCTTCGAAGCTCGGCGAAACGACCCTTATACGAATTGCTATAACCCGACTCTCCTCATGCTATGGCGTGCAAACATGGACCTCAAACCAGTCATGAGCCGATACTCTGCTATCAAGTAAGTTTGTTTTTGTAGCAAAACACGAATACATGGCTGATCGTCCATTTGCCTGATAGATACATTGCAAAATATGCTACCAAAGCAGAAAAAGACGCACCTACTTTCTCCAGCATGCTTGACAAGATCATCCGAGACGCACCAAATGATATGAGCGTGCGAAGCACCTGTACGAAACTCTTGAACAAAATGCTTTCCGAGCGAAAGTATTCTGCCCAAGAGACTCATCATCTCCTCCTCGGTATACCCCTCTTCCGCTCTTCTCGATCTTTCTCAACCCTCGTCTTAAATAACAACGGAGCGCTTCGTCTCATGCGCAATGAACGGGAAGCGGCAGCCAATGCTGACGAGCCTGCAGTAGCCGCTTCAACACACTCTCGCCGAATTGTCACCTCAAAATCAGAACTTGACAGGTACCGCGAACGACCTCCGGATATGGAAGAGCTTTCCTTGAATACAGTCCTCCGAGAATACCGATGGGAGAAGGACAAGTATATTCGACGGCGGGATCGACATAGTCTACCAATCTTGCGAGTATGGCCTCGACTCCCTCCCAATCCTGAAGGCGAAGCATACGACGAGTGGTGTAGAATCAAACTCACTCTACATCATCACTTTCGAAACCCCGATGACGATCTCCTTGGCATGTACGAATCTTGGACTGAAGCTTTCGCTGCTCGCTTAGGTCCACCACGTGTTCTACCACCCGATACTCTATGGAACGAATGGACCGCTGAACCAGAACCTCAGGACGAGGCGGATAATGATGAGGAGCTCGAGGGTGAAGACCAGACTATGCAACCCACCGATTGGCAGCTACTTGCGCAATTATTCCCTGGCCAACCGCTTCCCGAAGACGACAATGAGCTGGGAAATCGACATCTCGATACACTGCTCAATACTCACGATGGCTGGAATCGATGGGAGGACAATCATCGAGATGATATGGGCCAGTACTTGAATACAGCGCGTCGAGAATACGAAGCCGATAAAAATTTACCTGAAGACGAGCGAGTTGACATCAACAATCTCGTTGATGCTCAACGTCAAATTCATGATCAATATCAAGCAGCTTTCCAACAAATCATCGACGGAGCTCCTAATCCCGCCTTTGCATTCAACATCGACGGCACCGCTGGCACCGGCAAGACCTTCCTCATCAAGGCGATTCGTCAAACGCTGGGCGACATGGCTGAAAAAGCAAATCGCCCCCATCCTCTTCGAGTGTTGGCACCTTCAGGTGTTGCAGCATTCAACGTCGAAGGTTGGACTATCCACTCTGCCCTATCCATCCCTGTCCGATTCAACAACAAAGACGAAGGCATGCTGCCGCTCGCAAACGAAAAATTACGAAAAATTCAGAAGGATTGGGAGGGCATTGAGTTTGTGATAATAGATGAGAAGTCAATGCTAGGGTTAGCTCTCTTGGCTCAGATCGACTCGCGACTACGACAGCTTCGCCCCATGGATACATGGCTTGGCGGCTTCAGTGTCTCTCTAATTGGCGACTTCTATCAACTTCCTCCTGTCGGCGATCTCGGCCTCTTCTCGCCACCACCCTCCCTCACAAAAGATTCCCCGAGATCCAATCTTCAACGGCACGGGAAATCTGTCTATAACCGTTTCAACAAAAGCTTCGAACTCACACAGCTTCTCCGACAACAAGGAGGGGGAGACACCGGTGATCAATTCCGTGCCCTTCTTACCTCGGCCCGCAACGGCGAACTATCAAGACCTCAGTGGGAATTTCTATCGCAGCGACACTGGGAGAAGCTCTCAGCCGAAGATCGACAACGCTTGAAAGATACCGTCTGCCTGTTTACGCGAAAAGAACCTGCCCATGCTTACAATTTGCAACGACTGCTACAAAACGGAAAGCCCTGCGCACGCATCAAAGCCACTCACGAAGGAGGCCGAGAGGCAGCAACAGCAACATCCGACATCGCATCTAATCTCGATCCCGAATTAATCCTCAGTATAGGAGCCAAGGTCATGCTCACAAGAAACCTGTGGACCGAAATGGGTAAGAAATGTCTATCATAACCTTGCCTACTAATTATCCTCAGGCCTCGTGAACGGAACCGAAGCCGTCGTTGAAGATATCATCTGGGGCCCTGAGGCCGAATCGACTTCAAGCCTTCCTTACGTAGTGCTGATCTCGGCTCCCAAATACAAAGGTTTGCAAGACATGTCATGAATATCATACTAACACTTGCGTTAGGACCCACTCTCTGGAATACCGACGACAACAGAAAACTCATTCCTATTGTTCCGTTTAAAACTCACTGGCAACCACCTGGATCTTCAAGAAGAGAATGTACTCGAACACAAATTCCGCTTCGTCTCGCATGGGCTATTACGGTTCACAAATCGCAAGGTTTAACGCTTGGCGACGGCGCGAGAATTGCTCTGGGAACCAAAGAATTCAGTACTGGCTTGACATTCGTGGCTCTCTCACGTGTTCGATCAATCAATGACATTGCTCTAATCGAAACTGTTGACTACAACCGGGTTAAGAACTTAGGGGGGAAAGGGAATACAATGGAGCACCGCATACAAGATAAACGACGCCGTTATACTACAATAAATGATGTATTACTTGATACCGGATAAAATTATTTAACCCAAGTTCAGATTGTACACTTAAATTCACCTCTCTGTCGCGAGGTGGGCTAAAGCACCGCGTGCTACGATGTTATAATTTCCTCTTGATTGTCAGTATAGAAGACATCGCAGGGCAGCAGGGCCTACGGGACGAGCACATCATCATGAGAATGTCCTTGGTTGCGTGGTGGTTGGCAAGAGGTCAAGCAGGTGCGACGTGGCGTCTATCAGGATGCATATGGCGGATCCGGAGCTTCCAATTTCCCCATTACGACAAACATCACAGAGCTTCTAGTAAACCAGGCCGCGCCGTCTATTCGCGATCGTCTGGTCTATATCTTTATCCAGTAATCATTTGCACATTTATCTTACAGCCAAGCAGTAATCTTTTGTACAAGTATATAATCTCTAATTTCCCTTTCGTCTTCTGTATCTCGCTACAGATAAGTCAAACAACGGTCTACTATCAGAAGCTCATATAAAGGACGAGAGACGTTTTTTCAGAAGGGTACAAAGACCTTGTGAAGCCACTCCAGACCTCGAATTTGGTGTTTGATTGAGCAAATACTGGGGTGGCATTCAGGAGCAGTTGACGGGAAGACGGAGATGATTTCACGATAACGGACTGAACCAATGGTACTGAATAGTCGACAAACCAGCCATTCTTAAGCAAGGTTTGCGCGCGGGGAAGGTTTAGCTGCTTTTGTTGAGCATCACGTAAACCAGGTCTGAGCCTTTCAGTATTCCGTAGTGAGGAACCTCAAGACAAATTCGAAGATTCGTTCTTCGACATATCTGAAGGTGGCAGGAGAATTTCATGGACGACCGCAGGGTACCCACCCTAGCTTCACCACCATGACTCTTAGGCAAGATGAAGCAATGAGACGAAGAGCACAAATTGGACAGACAAAGCACGAGAGTCAAGAGCTTCCAGAAGAGTGACAAAGGCAGACGGGGAGCAGCACCACAGAACTCATCCAAAGATGCAAATGAGACCGAGAATTGACAGCATCAGTTTTGAGAGAGTTCAAGGAGCGTTGATGGTCCAACTATAATGTCTTCCATCTTGTGCTGTGGACGTCGAGTCGCAGATCGAGGGTTCAAAATTTCGACACCCGTACCAAGAGTGTGCGAAACTCCAGGAAGGTCTTCCACTGACAAACTCCATTAGGAGCCGCCTTCTCCAGGGCCGCAAAGGTCAATGAAACGTTAGGCAAGCATAAATAAGCTATGCACGGATCCTCGGCCTGCGATATGATAGCTCCTTGGTGAGTGCATCGGTAATCTTGCCACAGCATTGATGCATACAGAAGAAGATAACACGAGGCTCTGTTCATTAAAGATGTTGGTGTCTGTACGTATACGTAGAAGATAAGCACTTGCGATGCAAAACACTTTGACCTTTCCCGATGGCCGGAGAAGAGAGCTGACTACATGGTCTGAACAGGTCAGGAGTATCTCTTGAGACAGCTTAGGAGGCGTGGAAGTCTACCGGACTGTTTAAGAGGCCCGGTGAGATTGTGGTCATGAAAGCGAGTAGGCGCAACGACCAGGACAGGACGTTCGGACATCGCCGAACTAGTGCTCCCCATCGTTCTTGTGCCTTGTCTTGTGCCAGAGTAATAAGCTTCTTTGACACATAAGCAAGCCGTTAGTTTTTTCGAAGAAGACGAAGACATTCGTATTGTGTTGATTTTACAAAGTTCGTCGTCCGATGCTTCGACACACTACAGACATCATTCTGCTGCGTCCAAATTAATGAGACACAGGGCCACAGAAGGCAAGTTCAGTCATTCAGCAATTCCAGATAACGGGTATACAACAGATAACGGGGTATCTCCACTGCGATGCAACATCTTCGGGATTTAGCGTATCTAGAAAGACGCAATCTCATTCAACTTGTCCTCAGTCTGCATGTGATAACGGCATGTCAGTAAAGCGTATGGCAACACCGAACAGCACGAACCAATTCTTGCAAGCTCCGTAATTCAACCTGTTGCTGAATCCATTCTTTGCGCTCTGCCCTTGTGCAATCCGGATCGTTCCTGAATGTCTTGGATTTCTGCCTCATGTCTGCGTGTAGGTCCACACTGTGGAGAAAAATCGGATGAGATGTGTATCAGCTAAATAGGGAAACTCTGACTTGAGCTTATCGATCAGCTGCGCCCAACTTCTTGGCTCGTCTTCGTCTGTAAATTCATTGTTGATATTCTAAACGCATTCATGATTGCACACGTGGCGTACTCATTGCATTCAAGAACACCTATGAATGTCGTTTAATAGGAGAAACCAGATATCCTAGAACACTGCCTTACCTTTGTCAAAGCACCACCCGATGCAGTTCCAAATGCTCTGTGTCCGTCTCGTGTCGACCCAATAGAAATCTGATTTCGGTCAAGTCAGTCCCAGGAAGAAGAGGGCAGGTCGGAAGTCATACCACATCAGCAAGACCGCCGCTGGTCGCGTTCTGAACCTCTTCCATGGGTTCTGGCGTGTCACAGCGTCGGCTCTCGCCTTCGGTACGACTACCAGCTGCCAGAGGGGTTGAGTCTTCTTCGTCGAGAAGCCATTTGGTGCGCCGGCAAAATGGCCAGCCCAGTATTTCTTCCAAACGAATCCTCATCCTGTGATATAGTGATCTTGGCATGTTCATATGATCGGCCCCCAGCCCCTTCTCTAAGGCCTCGATATCCTGGAGTCTGGCTATGTTCTCTGGTGCAGACGCACGAGGTATGATGATGCCATTACACCCGCTGTAGGTTGAAAGAATGGAGTCTTCTGATGACGGATGTTCGTAGAGACCGCGTTTGCTGAAGTGTCGGTCATAGAGAAGTCTGGCCTTCACTTTGATGCGTGCTGCAGGATAATTCGATGAGATGGGGAGCTATAGCGTAAAGGGTGTAAGGCACCAATGAATTGCAAGCGCTCAATGACTCTGATGTTCCGATCAGTCTGAGGCTGGTGAGGCACGTTTGCTATACATTTAGGACACCTCGATTGATAACGATGGCGAAGATCTGAGGGTTTCAGTGAGTGATATTGCGGAAGGCCGTCATGAAGTGATCGCACCGAGCATAGAGCTAGCGTGACAAGCGTCGATGACAGCCTTGCAAACAGTGTCAGCGGATGGGCATACAAAGACAGTGCAGAAAAGGGCCTACGATGAGTCGCACTCCAGGAGGCAGATCTTTTACGAGAATCTTGTGTATGCGCTAGCATAGCGGGCAGCGGTTGGCTTAGGGTAGAGGATGAGACCGTTGCATTGTGGGCTTACATCGTCTCGAATGCCTTCGAAGCGGCGCAAATGCTGCAGAGCCAACAGTGAGTCGTTGAAGAGAACGAGCCATGTTTGTCTTACTTCGACCACGTCTTGCCCGTCCTCGTTCATACTTGTGCGAGAGCGCCAACCACGCGTGAATAAAGATACGATATTTCGTGTCCAAGTTCGTGTCTTTGCTTTCAATCTGGGGGCGAATTCATATCCCGCATCCACGACAACTATAGACTTGTGAGCTTCATCCAATGCTATAGCAGGTAAGACGTACCTTCATCTAGATTATCAGTCTCTTCACCGTTCAGGTTAGGCTTCTGATCGCCATGACAAGCAACTGAATATCAAGATTATGAAACAAAGAAGTGCAGAATCGATGGAAAAGAGACTTACGATAGAGGAAAAGAGTATCTCCTGCTCTAGCATCTCGTCTAAGCCACCGAAGCTCGTGCTCAATGACATGTTTGTTGGGTACTAGGTCCTGTCTGTCGTCAAGGAGGAGTTTGACATTGGTTTCGTCATACTCATGCTTGTCTAAGGGAGTCAGTAACGACAATCAGTACCACGCTACAGTAATGATCGATGAGATCGAGGGTTTGCATATAACTTGCCGATCAAAAGTCGGTGCATCTGTGTCGCATCGGAGTGCGCCCCTGGCAGAACCTCAGGAGGGTTCAAGTTGCATTCTTGAGAGTACTCATATTGAAGGCCAATACATAGCGCTCGTTTCATCAATGAGTCCGCAGTTCAACGTGCCGCACAGATCTTCAGTCAGTGGGGTGGATGGGTCTTTCGGTCGTAGGACTTCGCATCTTATGCTCTTGGACTAGGGAACCTCGGGGCTTCTCAGAGGTGGGGACACTGGGGAGCACACAAACGATGGCAGAACCCTGCACCGCGTTGAGAAAGCATATGCTGTGAGTTGTGCAGATGTTGATGTCGATGCAGGCGTGCTGCCCGCGGGGACTGTCGGCGACGATGCTAATCTCCACAATTGCAGGTGCTGACAGGACGGGTGAGAGGATACCAATGGATGCACTCATCATCCCCTTGTAAGCTCAGTGCCCAGAGTAGAGGAAGTAGCTCAGTAGCAGATAAAGCGAACATAGTTCGGCATTTCCCTTCACTGGTTCATAGCAGGAACCTCTGATTATCGATTATCATTATCGAAGGATTATTGGTAGTGTTACAGGAGAATAAGCAAACATCCGGACAAGAAATATCCTGAGGTTTCCAGGAAAGAAGCAGGGGCCTGTCTCTTCCGCGCTAAAAAGCGACAATCTCGTTCAATTTCTTGGTGGTCTGCCGGCATCGGATCAAAGATGAGCAACAAATATCGGCACTGAGTTGGCAACGTACGAGTGGCTGTAAGCTCCTTAGCTCTACTTGCTGTTGGATCCACTCTTCCCGTATCTCTCGCGGGCAATCTGGCTCATTTCGGTATTTTTTCGACATTTGCCTCATAGCCGTATGAAGATCGGCACTATCAAGCAGAGCATTAGCATCTAGAATGAAGTAGGTAGAAAAATGTCTATACTTGATTTTGTCAACTAGCTGCTTCCAGGTTCTCTTTTGGTTTTGATCTGTTGGACCAATCAGTACCCACGAATCAATGTATGAAATCATCGCCACCAACTCATTGCTTCCAGCAAGACCTATAATGCACAATCATTGAGGATGAGGGTAATGACATGATATTTGACACTCACTTTGGTCAGAACTCCCCCTTTTGAAGTACCAAATGCCCTCTGATGGTCCAAGGTTGAAGCGATGCTTATCTAACAACGTGTCAATCTCAACCAATAAAGGGCATACGGTGGCTGTTCTCGTACCACATCGGGAAGAGGCTCGTCGTAATTCTCTTCGAGCTCCGGCTCTTCGCAAAGGGGTCCAAAGCACCCGACATTGGCAGAATCGTTTAGTCCGCAGAGCCAAGTACCCGACACGTCTTCTTCTTGGGGAACCAGAGGCTCGTATATAGGTTGTCTGTTGGTAATTCTGTGGAACCATCTCCGAAAGGCACTGAGTGATCGAGAAGCAATCTCATCACTGTCCTTCTCACAGTCCTCGGCGGAGATTCCGGCTTCGTCGGGGTCCCAGTTCGCCGATGCGCTCATCGCTCGAGAGTCCTCGTCGAGAGACAAAATAGAGTCATCGTCAGATGCTATGCTCATAGTCCCTGCACGCCCGAAGATCGTCTTCAATTTGTATTTGACACGCGGTACTGGAGATCAAGTTTAGCCAGTGGATAATCATAGCTTCGTTTAAAACTTACCGATGTGGCCCAGACGTCTCAAAACTTGTGAAAGATATGAGTCAAAGATCAGTTCGATGAAGTGTAGGGTCTTACTCTTCGTTAACCGATTGCGATTAGCATGGTAGCTATTGTGTAAATCTGGAGATTTATCATATTGAAGGGTTGATCGGACACGAGGGATAGGGGCAACATACCCAACATCGATCCCGAATGACACGCGTCGATAACGGCCTAGCGATCATTGAGATCATAGCGCTTGTTCATAGAAGGCTTTTACGCACAATAAGTTTGACACCTGGTGGAAGTCCCTTGACCAGGATCTTGTGAATCAGCTTCAAAGCCGACAGTCAGAGAAAGTTGGTGTTACGTGAGCACAACCCACATCATCTCGGACACCCGCATACTGGCTAAGATGCTGAATATGTTTGACAGGTGAGAAGATGTCTGGGATCAAAGAGCAGAACGTACATCCGCGATCTTCGGGTTAGGGATAGCAAGATGTCCCGCCCTAGAGTGATCGGCGATCGTATGTCGATCGGCCACCTCTATCTTTGCTGCTGTATTCGGATCGTCGGCAAGACTGGCTTCAGGTGTGAACTGATAACACGCGTCCACAACGACTAGGAAGACATGAAGCGAGTGTCGGTAATGAACGGCAAATGCCTACCTTCGTCATATCGATCAGTCTCTTCGCCATTCAGGTTATGCTTTTGGACCCCATGGCACGCGACTTTAATAGGAAAAGTATAAGCCACGATGATCGAAGCGATAATGAACAAGGCTAACGCACGATATAAGAATAAGGTGTCCCCGGGGCGGGCGCCCCGTCGAAGCCACCGAAGCCAGCCTTCGATAACATGCTTATTAGGCATGCGTTGCAGCCCGTCGTCGAGAACAACTCTGACGTTCTCAGGGAGGTATCCGCATTTGTCTAGGGATTAGAGGTTAGTCTAAGAGGAAATGGGAGTTTAAGGAAGGGGTATGAGTCACGCACCGATAAGGAGTTGCGCCATACTTTTCGCATCCAAGTGGGTGCCAGGGAGTTCATCGGGGGCATTTGGAAGAGTCGAATGTTTATATTCGAGGCCAATGCAGAGAGCACGTTTGGTACCAGCGTACGTCGTTCGCTGAGGGAGGGACAGAACCGACATAATCGACTGGGTGGGCCGTCTGGCCTTCGAAAGCCTTCTTAAAGCACCCCATGTCGTACACTAATGACCTGGGGTTGTGTGGACCGAACCGTCAGTCGCCTCACTGATATTAACACTATTGTGAACTGACCGCTGCGCAAACATGCACTTAGGACATGTATTCCGGGAAAGGGACATGATAATGATGCGATCGCCGTTAACAAGGGTGTAAGCCGAACGGTCTTGTTGCCAATAAGTGAACGATCGAGCACGATAGCTGAGAGAATATCGCTAGTAGTACAAGACCTGCAGTGAAACAGGATGCAGAGGAGATCGGTTGCTCAGCCATCGCCAATCAAGTGTTTCAAGACTTTTGGAATATCCCGAATCCTAGGCTGCACTTTGAATCAAGCTTTGAATGTCGATTTATCGGTTACTGCACTTGAGCACGCAGGCTGTGCACCGCCAGCCTGAGTGCCGGAGACGGGCATGGTGGCGGCTGCTTAGATGGACTTTAGCGGAGTTCACTGATGGCCTGCCGTTCGCGGGCATACTAGTATATATTATAATGGAGGCATAATGTCAACACTACCAGACGCAAGAGATATATAGTGATAATGAAAGCATGAAAGCGAGAAAACAACGTTGTCAATACAAAAAGTCCGTGGTATACAATTAGATACTGGTCGGTGCTGTGCTTTAGATCCGGATGATGTCCTCAAGATTCTGCAACAAAGATTGAGAATTCTGTGACAATGCTGATCAAAGAGCACCACTGACTAGTCGGTTCGAGCTGCCCAGTTGAGCCTCTTGCGCAATCCACTCCGGAGCATCCTTGTGGTTCGGATATTCTGATGCAAGCTGAGTGCCAGCTTTATGGAACGAATAACTGAAGAATCTCGTCATTAAAACTTTTTGAAAGGAAGAGAGTGATCTCACTTGATCTTGGTCAATAAATCCTTATAACTTATTTCAGGCCGTTCCCCTGTATATTTGTGAGTATGGGTAGACCTATCAATAGGTTGTCATGGACGAACTAAGGATGCGACAAAACGCCTAGAATAAGATTCATGTCACTACAGGCAAGAAGGGGGCGCAGTGTAAACATACCTCCACCATGCGACCGCCGTCATCACTACCGAACGATCTTTGCTCGTCGCGAGAAGCGGACCAAGAAATCTGAGTTGCCAGTGGTGTGAGCCAAGACCAAACGTTCTTCGGAAACAAATGAACACACCACTTCAGCCACTTCGTATAGGTCTTCGTCCGACGAGTCATCCGGCTCCGGTGACATGAAACGTCGTCGGTCGGGCATCGTCCCAGTGACGTCGATCGAATCCGCAGACGGTTGTCTAGTGGATACCGGTCTTTCTTTGCCAGCCATCAACGGATCTTCTGTCGGGAGCGGACTATAGCCATCATGATGTTCTGCAGATCTTGCACGCCATTTGAAATAGGATTTCCACTGTTCTCGTCTAGGCAGAGAAGACGCCCAGGCGGAAAAGAAGGTCCAAAGAGGCGTCATGCACGACGACTGCGGATCCACTTCTCCCTGTGGTTCGCTCTGTGGTTCGCCAAAGACGGCAGTGTCGGTGGTCGAGAGTTCAGTGTGGCAGATCGAAGACTTGAAGAAGCTTTTCCACGAATGGCGCGTCGACTTTTTCTTCCAATTCCCGTCCAGCCTCGCGCATTCGGCTGTGTTAATCGAATTCAGTTTTCGAATGAGCTCGCTTCTCTTCGGGTTCGTGACTCACGACATCGCGGTGGATTAGCTGTGTTTGAGCGTGAATCATGTCTTGGTTTTAAAATTGGAAAGCGCACTCACCGGAGCCTCCCGGTGGATGCACCCGATTGCAATGATAATGTGGCAAATCTGCAATAGTATCGTCAGCAAGTCAACCCTCTGAAGCCCAGCATGCTTACCAAGAATGCTCCCGGCATGACAAGCATCAATTAGCGCCTGCATGACCACTACTGATCAGTTGAATGTTTATATCATGCAAGACCAACTTACCGTCAAACGACAACCTACGGGAAGACCTCTAACAAGGATCCTGTGAATTGTCTAGACATGCCATTGAGCATCTGAACGAGGGAAGAAGTTCACGGCAGTACACATACGTCATCTTTGACTTCGCGATGCTGCCAAAAGAACTAGTGGATGATCAAGTTGAACAATCTTGCAATGTTCCTTGCAGAAAGTCCCGCTTACCTCTTTAATATCTCGATCCTGATTCATTTCCGCGATGGTGAGGGCAGTGCGAGAACGACGGGGGCGGTGAGACGCCTCTAGCTCGTCAGGGGCAGGTACTGAGCTGGAGAAGCGGAATTTGTGGGTCGGTGGGCACATCACTTAGAATGAGCATCGGTCAAATTTGCTATAGCCGTTTCGGGACGGATTGCGAACCTTCATCTTCCGAATCTGACTCGCCCCCGTTGAGGTTTTTCATTTGATCCCCATGACCCGAGACTGTGGTAGACCAAGAACATTAGTAGCAAGCCAAGATGCACAGAATCTGTTCAATACGACGCACAGTGAAAGAATAGACTGTCACCCGGCCGGACGTCCTTCTTCAGCCATCGCATTTCTTTCATGATGCTACTAGCTCCAGGTCCGGTGCCTTCATCCAAGACGACTTTGATGTTCTTCTCCTCGAATCCAAACAGATCTGCGCATAACATCGCATGTGATTAATAGGTTCGGAATGGAATTTGTGATCGACTCGCTGCGTACCGATGAGCAAACTCTTGACTCTATCAGCATCTTTGTGAGCGCCAATCAGATCAAGGTCTTCGTGAGCTCGATGCTTGTATTCGAATGCGAAGAGAAGTGCACGCTTGATGGGAGGACGAGCCTGAGCTAGCACTTCAGTCCGGCGAGCTGGTGAGCTGGGTCCTGCCTGAGCCATTGGGGTTCTTGTGGGCTCCAGAGCCTCCCAAGCTCCTTTATATAGCGTGACGAGTACGATGCCGCTTCGTCGATCCGCCTGGTAGATAGGTCCCAATGATGGTCACCGTTGACCGTCGCTAGAGCCAGCTCCAGCTTCGAGGCTTCCGGATGCCGATGCCGATGCCGAAGTTGACCGAGCCGGGGCCAAGCGATGCCGCTTCAGCTGGAGTTGTGCCTCACTTTCGAACCACAATGACAGAATCCAAGCAAAGGCATCCTACACAAATTTTAAACTAAGGAAGTATGAGTTATCTCACTCTCTCCCCTTTCTTAACATGGGCGACGCCGCATCATTGGGACCTGGTTATGATCGAGTAGGCTGTGCTACATCGGAGTCTTGTTCTCCTTGAAGGTCGAGCGAATTACTAGAGTCCTCGGTGATCGCCAGCATTTCAGGTTACTCAGACCAAGTGCTCATCCACGTGGTTGCAGAAGCTCAGTCTGATCGGCAGGCGAGGGCTGTCCCCAACCTGTTGAAGATGGTTTATGGAGCTGATGCCATCCTTGTAGCTCAGTGAATGCAATTCCATCAGAACAGCATGGTGACGCGTTCAATATGGCTCCGGCGATTCTATGAGCGTCGTTGCAGCCGTCAGGAAAAAGTTGCCTAAGGACAACACGGGGTTTACGAAGCTCAAGCGCTTATACATTTTCAGCATTGATGTGATATACCGCTGAGCGCACGAGTAAGTAGATTGGGATCAAGTATAAGCTTCCAAGTCTGGCGGTCACTGAAGAGCGTAAGGGTCACTGTTGTGATGGTCCTGCAATTTAAGAGTGCACGTTGATTCGAAGACTAATACACATTTGTTTGTGTGAAACCAATGGATTGTTTACGTTGCAGAACATGACAGATTGGATAAGAGAAACTGGTTGGTTGCCGCGATAGATCATTGGGACGAAACCTCAACAGGTCAGAGGGCCCGTTGAACTCGTCATCTACGTCAGAGCGTAAATCTTGGTAGGGAGCTCGGCAGCGTAAGGCGGGAATGAAAGTAGATCTCCAAAGAGACGTGAGCGATGTCAGCCAGAGGTCAAGAGAAGAGAAAAAGTTTCTGCAATCGCATTTACCAGGCCCATGATCGGCATTCTCATAGTTACGGAAAGTAAGTCAGAGCACTAGGAGTGTACGTAGCTCACCACTGGCATGTTTCATGTAGTCAGT
The DNA here is from genome assembly GCA_001632355.1 of Sistotremastrum suecicum HHB10207 ss-3. NCBI lineage: Eukaryota > Fungi > Basidiomycota > Agaricomycetes > Sistotremastrales > Sistotremastraceae > Sistotremastrum > Sistotremastrum suecicum. Next base: position 97,051 of record KV428029.1, read on the forward strand.
TCAGAACAGGCCTATATGCGGTGAAACAGTGAGGGACTGTTGATCAAGGAAGATTCAAAGGAACACAAAACGCACGGACAAACACTTCCGTCCAACAACCCCCGTCCTCTACCGGCAAACACTGGCGCGGGCTCTGCACGAAACAGAAAGAAGGGAAAGATTTGGGCGAAGGCTCCCGATCTCGGTCGACCTTCTAGACACTCGGTCACCTCTCGAGATGCTCTCTCATAATCCTCATACGGCTCCCAAAAACCTCGAAACAATGTGTAACACACATGCCGACCAATCCTACTGTCACTGATTCAGACCGCACTCTATAGCGCGGTCTGGCCACCCGTGAACGACGTGGGATGGTCAGATGATATTCATGGGTCAGAGCACCTCCTGATGCCATGAATACTCTGGAGTGTTGTCACTCCATGGTCTGCATCTCCCTGGCGGAAGATTCAAAGCGCCCGGACTTGGGCCGATACGATGTCTCATCGTAGTAGGGAGCTCGAGATTGATGGTTCTGCAAATCTTTTGCTTCCCTCGTCCTGAACAGGATACATGAACAATCCCAGACCGGGATATACACAACTCGACGTTATGTAGATAAGCGACAACAACGTCGCTGGAGGTTGAAAAACCTGCTCTCAGTGTGAGCTGAGAGCCGATCACGACAGTATCGTGATGATGATACGAGTCTCTCGTTTCATCTTCGAGGGAGGGTAACGCGATAGACTATGAGATACAAAGAGGCACGTCGTAATATACTGGTCGAACCGATGAGGGCTGAATATCATCCCACCCTCCCCCGGAGGATCTTTGGGTCATAGAGGATGATAGTTAGCGTCCAAGGAGAGGAGCCTTCGAAGAGGTCATGAGCTTGAGTGACCTCTTGCCTGGGACTTCTGGCATCCGATCGACGGCGAACAGTCGATGGGGGAGTCCAAGAGGCGATTGTTTGGCTTGGTGTTTGGTCCTCTCTTTTCGTAGTCAATTTGACTCTCCGCTTCAACTCCGCCAACTCCGATCTCCCAGTCTGGTCATCGTCTGTCATATTGTTTCAGGAATGTGAGCGACACTTTCGACTGCTCTCGAAGCAGATTCTTCGTCAGCGCCATCGAATGCAATATCCACTAGATTATCCCCACGCTTTCAATCTCAGCAGCACACATTTACTACTATGGAGTTCGAGGATCCGGAGCTCGTCACTTTGCTCGATTTGGTCATCAAGTTGAAAGAGCTGTTGAAAGGTGCAGAGAATTACACGATTTGGAGGATTCAATTGCGTGCTATATTGAGAGGACGTGGTCTCTGGGGCTACGTTACTGGAGAAAAATTGGAACCACATGACACAAAGGAAGAGACCGACCCCGAAAAGGGTCGCAGTGAGGCCGACCTATCGATAGCATCTGTCACATGCGACAGAACGACACCGCGAGAGAGCCAAGATGAACAATCTCTTGCTTTCATCATTCTATCCGTCGATGAAAGCCTTTACCCATATTTGGACCCCATGAAAACATCGCGGGAGGCGTGGCTACTTCTTTCAAAGTTGTTTGAACGAAGGCAGTGACGGAGGAAGAAGTAGGGGGCTTGAAATTCGAATGAAAGGCAGGTAATTAGACATAGGCGCTCAAAATAGCTGGATCTGATCAGTGATATTGCATCATAGCAAGTACGGAGGGGACGCACTGCAACAATTCTTGCCACTGACAAAATCGCCCCAAAATCATGTCGGAGACTGAGCGTTGGCGCAATATTAGTTGGAATAGCGTCTGAGAGTTTCACGGTTTGAGAGGTTTAGAAACAACTTTACCTCTGACTCCGTCGATGCATGTCGGGTACTGCAGGTCCTGCAGGTCTCAATAGTTGGAGGCGAAATATTATTCCTAGGTATTCTCAGCGAGAACAGCACATGATAGTTGCGAAGTCGGAGGCAAACCTGAAAGGCAACACAGATAATCAGTCATAATCCACAGAATTAGTATGCGGGAAGGTTGACAGACTATAATATGACACGCACTTTGAACGGCTCCTGAATAGACCCGCAGGTAGGAAAATATCGCGCGGAGCGATGATAGAAGAAAAATTACGGAGGATATCCCTGGTGGCACGGCAGCGCTGACACGAGCTCCATGTGTAGAAAAGCCCTCATACACCTCTCAATGCTGCAACGCAGGACAAACGTCACCACACTGCACATGAAAAACCTGTCCGTCTACCGTTACGCCATTCTCATACACAAGTAGGAGATGATCATAATGTTAGACTGGGACAATAAGGATGACGGCCTCACAAGCCGACATCCGCCCTACATATCCCGCTGAGACATGTAGGTCGCGACCTTGAGGCCCACGCGTAACGTCCTAGAAAACTACCTCATCGTACGATAGGTAGGTTTGGTGAGGTGCGAAAGACTCGGGTTTCTACGCAGGTAGATTGTGTTTCATCCGTCGGCCATCAAGATGCTGAATTCTGAGACACTTCCCTCGAGCGTTGCGCCGTCTTTAGGAGCATGCAAGCATTCAGAATCGAGCCGTCAAGATCAAGAGACCCTCGTAGTGTTCTCAATCCCTTGCGAATATAGATGGACAGAGCCATCGCCGTCTGTGGCAAGGGAAATGATGGGACGACAAACACGCGACCAACACAAGGCAGGACACCTGGCAAGACCTCTTCGGCAAAATGCGAGTTGAGGATATTCTCTAGTTTTCGCCCACTGAACCGACTGTCCCCAACCTAGAAAAAGATGATAAGTATCGATCTTCGATGTTGAGACCCCCTGGTACAAGTTCTGGTATCTGAAGGAGTCGAAAACACGAAGGTTCGTAATCTGATGACCATCCCCATCGTTTTTTACAAGTCGGAAAATCTCATGAGATTACGAAGGTGGCAAAACCTACTATACAGGAGTGAGAAGAGAACCTGATGATACACGACACACTTTCAAAACGCGGCTGCAACGACCACTCGAACTCGGATGGCAAAACATCCATCACCCAACCACTGCTCGAACCGTATCCTCATCCGGGTGAATCATCGAACTCTGAGCCCTTGCTACAACTGAGTCCTCTTTGGTCCGACATGAGACTCTAGGTAGCTGAATGACGACATCTTCGTCGCGTCTTGGAAGCACAGAGCAGACCTAGGCTGTTCCTAGTGTCCCTTCAGTCACCGTCGCTATTGTGAGTTATCTCCCACTATACCTGCAGCACATTGATCAGGTTTTGTATATTAGTGCATAAAGAAACATACCAGGATGATTGGCCCATGGAGATTCGATGATACGACGATAGTAAATCTGCCGCTCCTCCGGAGTTAGGTTCCAGTAACTCTGCTCGGTGAGGTTGAGCCGACGGAAGTCTTGCTCATGCCAGATGATGGACTTCAGAAACGAAGAAGTCATGGGAGAGATCAGGTTCGTCTCTGCATCGTTGGTATCATCCAACGATGCGAAGCCGAACTTCGCCTTGAGGTATTCAAACCGGAGCGCCGTATTGAGTCGCCACACACTTGCAATCCGAAAGGCAAAAGGAAACGAATCCATCTCGGGATCATCTAGATCATTGAAAGACAGATTCATGATCCCATCCTCAATTAGTCCCTGTGAGTTTCTCCCTCGTATCCGTAGAGGGCCTACTTCACAAACGAACTCCAGTGAACCATTACACTCCGCATCGTCTTCAGCGCCGTCCTGAACGACGAAGCACCAGATGCGCTCAATCGGAGAATCTGGCATTCGATTGAAGAAGTAATAGTTTCGAATTCCATCTTCGATCTGAAGCATTTCATATTCCCTGATCGTCACCAGGAAATCGGTACAGGGCCCCTCTTCGTCTTGGAGCGTGCTGCCAGAAGACATCAGGAAAGCCCCCCTTGGATTCCTAGAGACTACGGGGCGAGATATAGTGTTGTATAGGTCAGTAGTCGCCATGGCCATGCCCCCCTGTTGATAGCGTCCTGTAGCCCCTTCATAGCCACCCCATAGACAGTCAAGGTTCACCGACATGTCTAGCATAGATGCCATGCGGTTGCTTGATACATGCCAGAATAGTATGAGACTGTTAGATATTGCCTAGATAGTCGTGATGTGGCCGCCTGGTAGATATTCGGCAGTGCTGTTGTTTCAACGCTACGCGACGACGGTGACGTTGGGGAGTTCGGAATTAAGTACTTAAAATCCGAGGGAATCAAATCATCGTGCTGTAGCTCACAAGCATAGTCAAATTAGTGGCTCTATAGGTATAGGTCATAGATGACGGATGGATACAGCGCAGATCTACCATATCCTATGATCTCAAAACTAGACCGATTGCCGCACATTCACTCGAAAAAACAGCGATGTCTGATCATGTCTCTCATGCACCGCGCCCGCAAGCCTTCGCTGACCTTTTCGCCCCTTTCCCTTTCCCTGGCACAGCTTCAATTTCGCTTTCACCATCCAAGCTTTCATCCTCCGAATCTGAGCCAGAACTTGAATCACCGACAGAACTTGCAGACTCTTCAGCACCAACTATGGCATCGGCTTGTAGCTTGAGTTTGTCGTCGTCGAAGACCGCGTCAACATCTTCGTCCCATTCGTCTAGGTCCTGCAAATGGATACTAGACATATGTTCCGGTTAGATCGGTGCAACTACAGTGAAGCATACGTACTAAAGATCGTGTTCAATATGTTTTGTCAAGCGATCCATTGCCATATCGCCATTCGGTCCCGCATGCGATAACTTTCGCATAGTTTCTTGGTGCTGTAGATAGACCTTCTTATACGTCTCGGCGGAGAATTTGATCGGGGCCCAGTAACCTTTCTTGTACTCATCCAGGACATTTTGTATCTAGTGCTTGATTAAATAACTTATTGGTAATGAAGATGTAACATACCGCCGTCGCCGCAAATGCTATGAGGGTGCTCTGGAATGGTACGCGCCGAAATTCGGCAAGGAAATGGTCCCCTACTTTTCCTTTTTTGAATAGAGTCTCGCGCAAGACTGTGGCAATCGACTGATTGTAATATATACGATGATCGTTTTTGTCATGTGGATTCTGCAGGGAGCGGTTGTCGTCATGGTCAGCAGACACCATAATGGCATATTAATATGATTGACTTGCCTGAAATATGAAACGGTTTTTCTTCACCAGAAGACGATAGTTCTTCCGATTTTTCTTCATGACTTTGCGGGAAGTACTGTCAACAAAACCGTAATACGCTAATTGTGTTTTGGCGACAGTCTTCATCTCTCCGCGGAGTTGCCACGTGCGCTGTGCGATCTGTAAAGGATGTAGCAGTCAACAGTGGAGCAAACAAAGAAGTAAACACTTACATTTTGAAGAATGAAGTCGTCGAAGCCATAGTCAACGCCAAAGTGCGCACACGAGTCCATCCAGGCTTTGATTGCCATTTTACGCTCCTGCTCAGGACGAGGAAAGACGGAATTCATGAGCATCAGAAATTCGAAGGTAACCCAGGCCCTCTCAAAAATCTTCCGATACTTAGGGTGATACTGCCAGCGATTGACTTTGCCTTTTGTATAGGCTGGGTTACGACGCGGCACTACCTTGTTCTGTTCGTCCCGATAGTAGTGTTTGATGGTCTTGGGATATTTCTCTTCAAGGGTTCTTCGGCGGCTGCGACGATGAGCCTGCTTTGCCAGATTTTTCTCGCCTGGTCGGGTAGCCTCTACCCCAGTTTCTTCGTCATCAGCATCACGATCGGCATCACTAAGTTCGTTGTTGTGAACATGCATATCTTCATCACTGGTCACATCACCTTTGCCCGAGCCCATGTCACTTTCGTCTTCACCGACCTCCTCATTGCTTCCTTCTTCGCCAACTTCCCGATCGGTATTCCCACCAAGTGACACCTCTGACGGAGCCTGCGACTGCAAAAGGTCAGCGTCATCCGAAAGAAGCTCTGCATCCTGATCTCTCCGATTAGATGGTTGCAGGCGAGCAGAAGTTGGTGAAGCGCGCATTGGGCGTGAGGTGGGGTATCGTTCGACGGCAGTTGATCTACGTGGCGATCTCGAGCGACTGTCTCTCCCAACGGAAAGACGAGGGACAGCACTCCTGGGAGAACGGGACCTGCCCCTATTCGGGTCAGAACCCGGTTCCTTGTTGCTTCCCTGGACTCAATTTGTGAGCGTTCATCTGGTTATAAGTTGAGGGGAGACATACCTGACTCAGTCTCGACGTTTTTGCCTTCGCCGTTACAGGTACGCTTTCATACCGATCCGAGTCTGCAAGGCCTGGGGTCTGGGATCGATTTGGCGAGAGGATCGTGCTGGACAAGGGTTGGAGCTGGTGCGTAGTCTTCTTTGCTCTTGATCCATGAGAGCTAACAACGATCTGACTGCCGTGAAGGTTTCCGTTAGAAGGTGCAGAGTCTGAGACTAGGGGAGGAGTTGAGGAATGGATGGTGTCGGATGGATTTTCCCCGACCGCCTACAAACTCAAGTTAGGAGAACTGGAATGACGGAATAGGAAATAGGCCCATGAGTACCTCATGATGCTGACAATGATCGTGAGATGAAGAGCGGTTCGACGACTGGAGGACTTTCTGTGTGGCAATGGAGGTGAAAGTCGGAGGTACGTCTGAGCTACGATTATCTTGACGAGCGACAATCTCAAACTGAGAGTCGAATCAGGCGATTGTCTTCTTTCATTGATAGTCGGACTTACCCTGGTCTTAGGGATAACCCTAACATCACCATCTTCATCCTCATCGTCCTCATCGTCCTCCGACTCGATGACTGGCACCTCTTTCGCTTTTGCCCTAGATGACACCTTGGCTCGTTTGGAGGAGTGTTGTTGAGCATTGTCTTCAGTTTCGCCATCTGTAGCTGATGCTATCCGCTTTCGAGATCGGCCGGCACTGTTATTTGTTCTGGTTGCAAGGGCCCGACGAACATTGTCTTTGGCAATTGAAGCATCTGCATCCAAGATTTAAGCCGGCACAAGATCGATAGCCACCTCACAACGCACCTAAAGCTTCCCCCTTCTCAGTCCTCACCGCCGTCATTAGTCTTCCAGACCTCCTCGTCGGTTCCGGACCTGATGATGCTGGGACATTTTCCTTGTTCAAGCTCGAGCGATGTTTTGCAACTGATGATCCTTTGGTTGTAGGGACAGGGACATCCTCACTCTTTGCCACGTCAGCTTTTTTGAAGATTCTACTAAGCACGAGTACTCACTATGACACCTTCCTCAGAATTTGTGGTTCTTCTCTTAGATTTTGAAGTCGAAGACGTGTTGCGCCCTTTCGGGGGAGCCATGAGCTACGAACAACGTTCAAGGAGATGCTGAGGGTGATGTCGTGGAATCGATGGATAAGGTTTGGTCTGTATAGCTGTATAGCCGAATCTTAGCTGACGTGGAACTTGCTTCTCAAACTCAGCTCTCACTCACGCTAAAGAGTTCCACGGCATTCTGGAACATGCACGAACAATCCTGAAAGTCTTCAAGGCTTAAAGCTCTGTGGTCGGCATCGACTTCAACATTTTCGACTTACGCAACGATGGTTGAACGTCTCCGCCGTGTGCGGTCGCATAACATCCACTGGCCCTACGGAGATCCTCATCTGTAAGTCTCTGTCTTTACCTCAAATCCAATATTTACTTACAATAGATATAGAAAGGAGATCGTGCGGCTTTCTATCCGCAAGGAGGTGTTAACCCATGCCTCCCGTTCGCATTCCGTTTCACCAACAAGTCGACCGACTCTTAATTTGCCAGACCAACGACTAAACTCTCCAGCTCCCGAGGCTGAGGCACCGCCGTCGACTACCCCACCCAATACACCTCTCATTCACCCTTTGCCTGTCCCTGTCGACGATCCGCTTCCCATCCCCGTCGACGATCCGCTTCCTCTCACTCCTCAGAGCCCACCACCTCCCCATCTCCCGCCCATTGGCACCGAACCGCCGGCCATGCACCCACCACCTCCTCAGCCAGTCCTCCGAGGATTCATCTTTGGAGTACCAGGAGTAAACAACTTCTATGCAGATCGAGTCCCGAGCCCCGTGCCAACCGAGATTGATGAAGCGGAATATGAGGAGCCAGACACTGCTCTCAATGCTTCTCCTTCTCCTCCGTCGGTTGCCAACTCATCCAGGCCGGTTGCCATCGATCCTGCGGACGCCGTTGCACGAGGTCTGAACTTCGCTGTAGAGGAGGACCACAATCAGCCACATCAGTTCCCAATCCCCAGGCAGGACACGTTCTATTGCGTTCGCTGGGAACAACCTCCTCGAAACTAAGGCTATTTTAAGTTGTCAAGCGGATTGAGAGTTCTATTTGATAGTTACACATGTTTAGAAATTTAGAATGAATATGATGTCAAATTCCCTAAAAAAACACTGTGCTGATACTACAATGCGAAATTAAACAAGAAATACAGCCTGTGCTACCTCTTGAGATAAATAAAATATTTACTACGGGAATTGCAAGCTACTGGAGGCTAGAAATATGACTTGTGGGGTCAATAGAATGTCAATGAAACGGAGACGAGAGGTCGAGAGGTCGAGAAAGTGGTTGGGCAAGGAGATTCAGAAATGAACGTGATTGCGGTGAAACTCGGATCGCAATTCGGAAGTGAAGTCGAAATCTTACCGGTAAGCAGACAAGATGAAACCAGGATTATCGACATCACGATGATTGAAATGGCTTAGAATGTTGGTGAACTTTTTAAGATATGCGGTCGCAACTGAGATACCGGAACGATTGCGCTGCTTGATCATCTTTGGCAAAATTTTGCAGATCAAAGATGGGTTACGATATTGCACATAACTGATAAACGAGATGTATTGGTTTGAGGTACGAATACAGTCGGACTGGGAGCGCAAAGCGATAGAGGAGATCCGTGCAACACGACTGTAGCGCAACGTATGCGTACTGGAAAGCGAAGGGAGAGGGAGGGGCTGCGTTGTCACCGGGAACACACTTTCTGAATTAGATTGATCGTTAGAGAAGAAGGTCGAGCAATTGAATGACCGAATAACTCACCTTGGCATTCAATCGTCCGTCACCTCCCTCTGGTCTACTTGCCTCTCAAAATCTCTAGCGAGCGCCACCATCCTACGAAGCCACAACGCACATTCCTCCCCTGCCCTCTCTATATCCGCGTGATCCGTCGTATCGATTAGTTGAAGGAGAAGTTGTGGGCGGAAGGCGACGCCATGCTATCCGAAGCGATCAGCTCGATTCGTTCGCTTAAAGGATGGACGTACGATATGGCGGCCATTTCGGGCTTCAAAGCGATGGAGGATGAGTGTGAAGGGATGGTGGGGTGGATTGGGGTCTGAAACTGAGAACCTCCTCTCAATGTGGTGGTAGACCATGCTGGTTGTGATGGTTGATGGAAAACTTTGAACTGCGAGAAAAAAGTCCCTGAGCTTGTCCTTCATACGACATAATAGAGTATATCAAGGGAAACGCGACCTTCTAGTGCGAACTAGAGGTCGTTTGGTTGGTTTGAGAGTGCATGACTGACGACAGCTCTGCGTTGCGAATGCTGGGGGTGCTCGAGGTTTTGGAACGACAGTGACGCGGCAGCCTGAGTAAGCTTTGTACGTTCAAATTTACCATTGATGCGATAGGTTTTGTCAGTGATATACAACGAAAAGAATGTTGAAGACAATACGTACCTTTCGCTTTCCGCGGGCCACAACGAAGTCATATGCTGAGCTTGACGCAGGGCGATTCCAATGCTGATATCTCCTTCGGGAACATGCCATGCCTCGATACCACAGTCATCAGGACTCGAGAGCACGCAGAAGGAGCTCGAGACAACGAAAGCCGTCAACAATCAGGCTGCGCCGGGTGGGATGATGAAGTCTATCAAGCAATCCCGACCGAGTTCAGGACGGAGACGGAAACGAGGGGTGATACCAGAGGATATTGTGATGACTCCAGAGCTGTTTCATGTCTAATATGAAGAACCTGTGAACGCAAGACTGACATGCTGGTGGTTGGTGAGATCGGGAAGAGACCACGACGCGCGCAAGTTACCGCGTGTGCGCTATCTGCTACAGCTACCGCAAATTCGTCCTCATTACCAGTACGCTCCTTTCACTCTACAGATGCCACGCTGCTATTTCTGCCATAAACAAGTTACTTCAAATGGGTATCTAAAGAAGCACATTCAGGCCTCGAGGTTCTGCAGGAAAGCCCAGAGCAGACTGAACGCGTCGCTCACCGAAGATCATCCTCGTCCCACTCCTTCTCTGCCCTCTCACTCTCATCGCAACGCTGTCGACATCTCTGAGGAACTTCCAGATCAAGCCTTGAACTATGACGGCCTGTCAGATTCAGGCCTGCATGAAGGCCTTGATGAAATGGAAGTACCAGAGTCAGCGATCCCCGAAACCCACGACGAAGTTCCCATTGCGTCGACGACTCCTCTTGACAGCGACAGTTCATATATTGAAGAATTCCCTCCATCTGCACGCGCCGGTCAACCCTTATCCTTCCACCCGTCCATCTACGAGCAACATCTCGCTCGACTGAAGACGCAAAATAAGGAGTTGTGGGGTTCGTTCAGAAGCGAAGAGGAATGGGATTTTGCGAAATGGCTAGTCAAATCTGGAGTCAGCCAGAATAAATTGGAATCACTATTCAAGTTGCCTATGGTGAGTTGGACCGATCACAGTATGGGACGCGACTAATGTTAGTCCAGGTCCAAAATCTCAATCTTTCCTTTACCTCCGCCAAAGACCTTCTGAAAAAGGTCGACACATTTCCAAAGGGCCCCGAATGGCATACATTCGACTTCAAAATTCCCGGCGATCGAATGGATGCGAACGGGAACCCCGAAGTCGAGACCGTCGAGCTTTATTCGCGCAACATCCTTGAGTGCATCCAAGATATTCTCGGGGACCCTACTCTTAAACACGATATGACATTCGCACCGAAGCACATTTGGAGTGATGAGTCGAAGACGGAGAGGTTTTATTCTGAAATGTGGACTGGTGACTGGTGGTGGGAGACTCAGGTACGAGTTCAAAGCTCTATAACTCGCATTGTATTCTCATAACGTGTGGAACCCGCCTCAGACACGGCTACCAGAAAGCTCGACAATCGTTCCGATCATCTTCGCTACCGATAAAACCAATCTTTCGGTCTTCAGCGGTGATAAAGTCGCCTGGCCTGTGTATATGACCATCGGCAATATTTCCAAAGCAACACGTCGAAAAGTCTCTCAGCGAGCCTGGAGGCTGGTTGCCTATCTCCCCGTCACTAAATTGGAGTGTTTCGAGACACAGGAGGTACGGCGAGTAAAAGGATGGGAGGTCTATCACCGGTGTATGCGACACATCTGTGAACCGTTGTATTCTTTGGGACCTGAATCCGACGGTGTTCAGCTTCTCTGCGCCGACAATGCAGTTCGTCGAATATACCCGTTCCTAGCCGTCTTCACTGTCGACCACCCCGAGCGATGCCTCATCGCTTGTTGCAAAGATAATCATTGTCCAGAATGCGAGGTTGATCCAAACAAACGTGGAGATCCCACCCCATCCCGTTCTCGATCTCGACAATGCGTTGAATTCATCGATGCATTCTATGAAAATCCGCTCATCGAACACGAAGACATCGAACGACTGGGCTTGAGGTGCATCGAGCAGCCTTTCTGGCGCAACCTCCCCGTATTCCATGTTTTCAAATCCTTTCCTCCTGACCTTCTTCACCAACTACACAAAGGAATATTTCACTGTCATCTCGTGGATTGGTGTTCCAATGTTCTCGGGAAAGACGAAGTGGATGCTAGGTTCAAATGCATCCCAAGACATTCAAGTCTTCGGAATTTCACCAAGGGAATATCGAAGGTCTCCCAATGGACAGGTCGAGAATGCAAGGAGATGGAAAAGGTGTTTGTTTCAGTTGTCGCTGGAGCCGAAACCGAAGTTGTCGTATGTGCTCGTGCTTTGCTTGACTTCATTTATTATGCTTCGTTCAAGCAGCACTCTACCGAAAGCATTGCGCTACTTGAAGAATCTCTGCGTGTTTTCCATGAAAACAAGGACATCTTCCTCAAGCTGGACGCTCGTAAGACCCAGCATTTCAATTTTCCTAAACTCCATGCTCTCATTCATTATGCTGATCATATCCGACGATGGGGCTCTCTCGATGGGTACACCACAGAAACCGCGGAGCGACTGCATATCGATTTCACAAAAGCCTTGTATCGTCGGACCAACAGGAAAGACTACTTGGCACAGCAAGTCAGGCTTATGAACCGACAAGAATCGCTGTCCTTCTGGACAAACTTCGTGGAATGGGCAAAGGGCATCCATCAGGACGAAGTTGAGTACTCTGATGCCGAAAGTGATAACACGGATTCAGACGCAGAATCCGATTATGGAGTTGATGGGACAAGGACACATCAAGCAAAACCACAAGAGGACGATGATGCTATCCGACTAGCGTAAGTGTGCTAAATCATAACATTGCGTACATTCTTTATTGAACAGGAATTTAGAGGGATAATGTCAACATTCTCTGTTGCTCAAGAACCCAACCACCCTGCAGTCTCTTTCAAGACATTGTGCGCAAGATATCAAGCACGGCCATTTATCTCGGCGCTTCGCACGTACTTTGAGTCTGTGGGGTGGAAAGCAATTAAACCAACATCAGATGATACGTTTGCGGTCTGGGAGCGGGTTCGTGCAACATTACCGGCAATTCTTGAAGGTGAGAAGGTGGGAAAAACAGAGGTCATACAGGCTAGACCTGCAGTCTCTGCGATGACTTCAAAAAAAGCTGTTCGGGCTCACTTCGATGTCGTACTGGTCAGAGTTAGAGACGATGTTGCTAATTTGTATGGTGTCAGAGGTAAGAAACAGTACAACTCTTTCTCTTGGATGACTTTTGACCATATTCTGATAGGATATCGATTGGCTCGTGTTCGATTTTTCTTCAAGCTCGATCGGCGTCTCTACCGAAAGCCGGAGCAACGGCAAATGCACGCTTTTGTGCAATGGTTCTCCCCGTTCACTCGAAAAGTTGCTGAAAATGTCAACATGTTTCGCATTCGTCTTACTCAAGAGTATGCAGTCGTGCCATTGACAAGAATTCGTCAGACCGTACACGTGGTGCCGGACTTCGGAGGATTGGAGGTTGCGGACTTGAGGTGGACTTCTGATAACATTTTTGATAAGTGCGACGTGTTTTTTCTGAACGATCATCTGTCGTTAGAAGCGTTCAAGACACTTTCCGAGTCATAACATGTAACAATAATTTATTGATATTTCCATCGAGTGACGTGCTTTTTTCTTGGCCAGTGGCACAGGATTATTCTGGAGATCAGCTTGCTGGACTCATTGCGAACCTAGCATACAGTATTTCAATTACGCTATCTGTCTACTATGCGCCATCTATGGGATGCTTCGTACTCTAACCGCGGTGCTATGCCGAGCTTTGTAGCACTTGAGGTGCTATGGAGCAGCTATGGAGCGGTATCTGAAACTCCGACCCCCAAGAAAGCTATCGGGCTGCTACGACCAATTATCAGGACTGTCTGGGGGGGGTTCGCGCTATCGAGAAACTATGATTTCAGGGGGCGTTTTCCTGATGGAAGTGCCGACGTCGCCCAATGTAAGAGCAGGCGATTGGCTGTATCGCGCCCGACTGGCTTGCCTATCTCCTAAAGGTGGCATCTGACTCTGAGTCAATGTTTCTGGGTGTCTAGGGGGGGAGAGATGTGGCCGGGACATGGGATACAGTGAGTGGCGAGTGGAAAAGAGCTGCACGTGGAGTACCTGATGGCGATTTTAAATATTGGCACGCCGACTATACCCTCGTCACCCGAAGATCGTCATTACATCAAGTTCCGCAAGGTCTAAAATATCTCGTACACGAAGCGATTCGATGTGCTGTGGAATTTTCAGGTGATGGCTGAAGTCGCCGGTGCTTGGGATACTACCACCACGAACCGCAGAAATTAAACAAGACACACCTTGGGTCTGCAAGAAAGGTTCAAATATTTTGTTACCCCCTCAACTTCTTTTTACAGGTTATCCCAGCTGTTCCAATACACTATCGCAGTTTTACCCATTCGTGCTCATGGTGGTGTTGAAGTTTGTGACCGCAGATTGCCGACGCCCAACCCCCAAGGTCCCGTCAAATTTTGCTCTCCTTGCTACTTTATAGCACGATTTAACTCGCCGACATGAACAACTCGCCTTCTAGTCACCCCTTTGATGCTTCGCTTCAACGACAGTCCGTTCACTGGTACTTTACGGCATTCGAGAGACCCAGCAAAACCAGTAAAGTTATCGCAATCGGCAATCTGCTTTCCAACATTTTTCAATACTCGTTCATGACAGTAGCAAGGTGTTTCAAAAGGCCGTTCTGGAGAGAAAGTTTTCAAAGATCATCTGGTCACGAATGCATAGGGGGAGGCATAGGGCGACGTCTGTATAATAGGACACGTAGTAGAAACGTGGATGTGCAGAGGTCGATTCAAAGGCGGTAAAGTTAAAGCTCACATCGCTCTGATACATTTCACGTTTTTGCTGATTCTATACAGGTATCATCCGAACTGTTTCGATACAGCACTTGTTACGACATTTGGCACGGAGGGAAGAGTGCCCATTTACTTCCCCACTCAAGGCCTTTCAGCCGGAGGGCTGAACGATGAGCATGATGTGGTGTTGTCTGAAGTGAATTTATATGCCTGGTGAGTCGCACATTGCCCAGAGTCTTTCTTGAGCTGAGAGCGCTATCTACCCTCCACCACTCAGCTGCACGGCATCCGCCTCATTGGACAGACTAGTACAGGATCAGTTGCTGGACCACTCCTGGCCTACCATTATCACACAAAGACACTCGCTGGCGGCTGCGCGCGAGGATACTATGCTCATCGACATCAATCTCTGCTGACGAAACCACTCTGCGCCTCCTCAAGCTCTTATGAAGGCGGACCAATGCTCTCGCATCATAACCCGCGTCCGCCGTTATCGTCCTGCCCGTGACAGCATCACTCTATGCTCCCTCCATATGCTTTTGTTCACCGGTCCTCGGGCAACGAGTTCTCCGATTAACATCGACCTTGGAGGAGTTCGCTCTTTGAATGAAGCCCTCTTTATTCGTCCAGCAAACATGTCTCCTTCGCGCCGCTCTAGCTCCTCCTCAACCTAATGTTCATAATTCAGAACTGGCCTTCGCCTGATTAGGCCTTGCGTTCTCTGAGCAGCATCTTGTTCTCATCTCTCTCGGTCCCCAATCCTTCACTCGCGGAGGGATTGTCTGCGGAGTCCAACCTTCGCTCGGTCGGACACTTCGGCTTGCCCCGTAATCAAATCACTTGACTGGAGGAATGTCTGTCGATGAAGTCCAGGAGCCCATGAAAACGTACAGTAATGCCGGCGAGAGGAACACAGATAGAATGCCCTGATTTGTCGTTCCGAAAGCCGGTTAGCATGAGGATGAAGTCAACCCTGCAGACCTGACGTTCGAAGACGGTGCTTCGTTTGAATCGCTTCTCCCCATCGCGCTTGACTGCCTCGATCTAACCCATGTTCGGATGTCGCTGGAGGCTTAGGAAGACGTCTGACTATCGCTGTATCACTAGATGCATTAAAATTCAATGCCAGTAGGATCACTCTGATAATTGATAACACGATATCTTGATTTATAAAGAATTGAAGGATTTTGACTACATCACTGTCGAAAACTGTCTTTTGCCAGATTTTCGCGAAGGATGCTCCGCCTGGCCTGAAGTGGTCTCACGCTGTCGCCGGATCGAAAGAACAGACAAAGAAGATCCCGATTGAATTGAAACATTGATATTCCCCACCACAGCGATACATACAGTACCGAACGCATGACAACGAGTTGACGCGTGTGCAGGCCGGTTCAGATTTCCGCTCGAGTTGCAATTGTAGACTTGCACTCCAGTCTCTCCGCCTCGAATCGCACGATGCCTTACTGACAGGTCCTTGACGATGACTAAGCGTGGAGTTTCACCTGAAAGCAGGTTCAAAGTCAGTTCCAGTAATGCTGCAAACAAGCCAAAGAACGAACCTATGATCAGGACGCTATATGTTCCTCATTTTCGCAGTAGTCCCTTCCAGAGTTTCCTCCCCTCCCTCGGGCTCCCTGATATCTTCCGCATCTATCTCGTCTTTCTTGAAGGCAATGCTCTGTTCGGCGCGTTTGTGAAATCGAAAGCCAAGGACTGCCGAAGTTTTGGCTGCTAGATATTAACATGAAAGCCAAGGAAAGACGAAACGGATCAGATACAAAGGGTTTTCGTTGGCCCAGGTCGTGATGGGCGACTGACTGCAGAATCGAATGGAAAGCCTATCACTCATCATTAACCGACAGCGCAACCTTCAAGGACTCCGATCATCAATAATATTGGACGTCGAGGTTGCTGAACGTAGCCTTCCTCCTGAGCGTCGTACCGAGAAGTGTTGGACTGGGATTGCGGGTCGGCGAAGAAGCGGTGAAGATGTGGCTATTGCAGGTCTTTGATGTATCCGAATAGATCGAACCCGCCTTCGTTTCCTGGAGCTGCTACTTGTAGCCTTTCTTGCCTGCTCTTGATGCATGAAGGAACGGCCCGCTGATAGTGGTTTAGCAAAGCATTGACTCGGATCCAGGAAGACCTTACCTTGGGCTTTCTGATGATGTTGGTGGGGTTGAGATTGCGTGACAGCGGTACCAGGCATGCAGTCAAAGTCTCCGGTGCGTGCTGATCGAATCAACGGAAGACTCGCGATTTTCGCCGTCGGCGGCCAAGCGCGTTTCAGCTCTCGCAATCTCTCTGAAGATCGCATCGAGCTATAAACTCAATAACGACTATGAGTCCATCATCCACAGGACCAAGAGAGACTGGTCCAGATGCAGCATTAGGCTCCGAAAGTTCATTCGGGGAAAGCTTCGCAGAGATATCTAGACGGGAGGCGACGAATCATGGCGAGCGTTTGCAAGGCCGGATTGATAGTCAATTGCAGGTTGTCTGAGGAAGATCCTTGTGAAGGGTCGGCTGGTGTCTATAAGCATGGGAAGACGGGTGCTCGGACAGCGGCTGTAGAACAACTCTGGAATCTTTGCAGCTGATCAGTAACCCGCTATCAGAGCGATAGGAGAAGAGCGTACGGCACCATGATATCACTGGTTTAGGTATCACAGTCATCGACTTAGGCTCTGCCGGGATCGTAGCTACAGCAGGAGTAGAGACGGTAGTGGACATGATCGTAGGGGAGCCGAAAAGCAACCCCCAGCTCTAATTTAGAATTTTAGTTGTCCAACCCTAAGACAACACTAAGATCGACGATTTTCTGAGAGAATATTCACGACTCACTCTAGCTTAACTAAAGGCTCTGGCTCGACTCCGAAATGGAAGAGCTTCAAGCCTCAGGCTTGCCTGAAATACGCAACGGTATATTCTTGATTCTTGACAGCAGATGGCCGTTCGGAATGGAAGATAAGCCGTCGTCGTAAATCTATCAAGATCTTGAACGTGTTGGATTTGATGTCATGGTGAGTTTATGATGACGGGCAATGTGCTCGTCGCCGTCGAGCATGGCGTCCTGAGCGAGCTGCTAAAATGCTTAGTAAGCAGGGCCTCCAATCGTTGTTTGACGCTAACCTTCATCACAGCTTTTCAGATGTTCTTGCTAGCGAGCCTCAGTCTCTCTCAGAGGTCTATTTGTTGGCATGGATCGCCTGAGAGCAGCATTCCGTTATCGTGAACGCACGACTTCACATGTGCGGAATACGCGGTGATTTGAGAAACCCTAGACCCGTCGATGAGTTCGATGTCGATGAGAGGTGCTACTCTTCAGATTACGACAGCTGTCCTGTATCGCTTGTTGAGGCTTCTATTGACCAGCATCGAGACCAGCACAGGCCGACGTCTGAGCGTATGGCTCTCTGGCGTGTCAGGCTTCGGGACCGTTTGTATTATGCGACTGAGTGAACTGATTTCCGTTGAGCAGCGATATCATTCAGTCTGTGCCGATGGCAGATGGAGAAAAGGCGTGAAACTTAGTATGGTACGCCTCCTTCACTCTGAGCCGATGACACCGACTGCAGATAAAACAAAAGTGAAGTATAATGTTCTCCCGAGAGAGATTTCCGTTTGCCTGACCCGGTCACATCTGCCCTCATATCAGCCGTTTCAGCCACCCATCCGGTTCACCTCTCGATTCTCATCGGCCATCGTCGAAGGCCGCATATCCGTCTAGATAGGGGCTCGGTCTAAGATTTTTTCGGCTTTTCTAACCTGGATATCATTGAGCACTCTCAGCCCCGCCGGCTGGTTTCCACTTCCTTAACGCGTCCTCTACTAAGAATGGTATCTTTCTCCCCGTACGAGGCCTCTCGAGTATCGGCGGAGGTCATTAGTCCACGATGCACGATGGGTACATTGAGGGTCTGAGGCCGGGAAACGTTACGACATTCGCATACTGAGTTGTCGTCTCTGGATTCTTCGTTTCGTTCTGAGAACTCCTATCTCATGCCACGGTTTATGGAAAGGGGTGTACGTGCGCCTTCAACTGCCTTGCATGTTTCTTTTTTCCGATTGCGAAGGATCTCAGTCTATCTCCTTTTCGAGTGCGTATCTGACTCCTTTGAGATTTGGACAACTCGGCCTGGACTGTCCGTTGATATTGCCTTGATCGAAGCTCCCTGAACCTCTGATTTTTCCAAAGGACAATACACCACCGCTAAGCCACGCGTCTTCATCCTATCCCCGCGCCCCACGATGGCACCTTCACGCGCTATCATCTCATTCATATCTCGCCCTGTACATCCTTCCGCATCTTCCCGCATCCGCCCGGGAGATCGCTTCTTTCCATTCGATCATGACTATGACTCGGACGAAGTGATCCACGCTCGCTCGGTACCGAGACATTCCTGATTCCAGTGCAACAAGCACAAAAGGATATGATGCCGAAACATACACGCTATAGACTCCTATCTAAGCTAGGAACTGGAACTTGTAAGGTGGAGCTTCTATCTACGCTCGGCCGATTTTTATTTAATTTGTGCCTCAGTATTTTTCCTGCCCTCGAGTCCGCGCGTTTCGCGATCACTTGCTATTGAATGTATCGGCTCTCGTGCTAGTCTTGGGCGTGATGAAGGCACTCATTTCTCATACATACATGCTTAGACCTCACGCGTTCACACCTTCAGATTCTGAGCCCGGCGCTTCGAGGACAATGGCCATCCTGCCAACCCATCCAAATAGGCAGGACCCTACGCTATATTTCTCCATAGCTGACCACGATCGCTCGCATGTGTACACTCACATGAAGTCTGTATGTCGCTGTGATCTTGCCGCTCGCTTCTTCGCAACTGCGTATTGTCCTCTAGCGAGCCCTGGATCTTCTTTCTTCGCGAAATCTCTGCGCGGTACGACCCTCCGAAGAGTGTCCGAGAGATCTCGTATCTCGTATCTTGGCTCTCGAAGTTCTCGCTGTGCTGTGCTGTGCCGCTGCTTCCGATGTGGGGTGTGGAGTTTTCTCTCACCCCTTGGGAATCATCAAACTCGAACTTCATCTCTCTTTGTTTACCCCAGTCTCCGCATGACTCTACCCGTGCATATGCCATGCCTACGGCTTCTAGGGTGCGCAAGGTGCTCATAACTTCGGTTTCGTAGGTGTGTGCATTTCTTTCCTGGTGTTCAGCCGAGAGATTGATGCATACCCAAGATAGGATCGTTTCTTTCTATTTTTCTCTCGGACTGGGAGGCCGAAACGTAATCTCTCCTCTTCTCAAGTGTCTTAGATGCGATACTTTCGAATTCGTAAACACCAAGAAAGATTCATTGTACCATTGTCTTACTGAGCCGCCTTCTCTCGAGATACGTACGCAATCCATATGCCTTAGCGATACCCTCAATTCTCTCAACTTCCTACTTTGACGCTATCCACACTTTCAACCCCCTCTCTGCGACGCTTTGAGTCACATTTCAAGATCTTAGATCCCCTATTCTGCGTTCGAGGCACATGGGCTGACGTACGTTCTGGTGCCTTCGCTTCTCTGGAGCCTGGCTTGTGTAATTCGATCGGTCTACCCTATCTCATTTCTTACTACTTGCGCGAAGTGGCTTCTCTCACGAATGTATGTACGTACGCCTTCGGAACTCCCTAGTGACAAACTGACTTTGTTCGACGCTCCAGGAGACACAGCTGACTCATACACACTCCTATCTCCCTCTCCTCTCCTCAACTCAATCAGGAAAACTCCTCCCGAATCCCCAGGTCCCCCGCAGATTCCACACGAGACTACAAAGCAAAGCGACCTGTTCTCTGCACATCTCCTATCTTCGTTTGATCGCTATTCGGAGGCGAGTGCACGCGCTCTGGTGATGCCATCACTCCTCTTCTCCTCTGCTCCTCTTCTTCGAGTTTGTGTCTGAGTCATGTAATTCGCTCGATCGATCCGTGGGCTTTTGGCTCTTACTTCGATTTAGGGGCCGATGGGATGAGGGATAAGTCACTGTCTTTCTGTCAGTGTAAAGGAATGAGAGTCTGGTTAGAAATTCACGTGTACACAGAGACATGAATGTGGATCTGAACGCAATGAAACAAAATTACTATTCCAACGAAAACTCGATGATTGCTCGTGCTCCAAGGCATGTTTTCGTCATGTACGTATGCATACACGTCGAATTCCAAAGCATCCTCCTCGAGATAAAAAGAAAAGTACAACCTTTCAAGAGAAAAGAGACAGTATCATTGTGACGTGACGGAAAATCTCCTTCATCGAACTAAGAAGCTATAGACAATTGACGTTCCTCGAAAGAGTCGAAACGTGGTCCGTGTCAGAGACTTCCAACTTTCAAAATTACGCTCGAATATTAGCTCATTCGTCATTCGTCATGCTTCCGAGTCGTCGATTCGTTCTTCGAGCTCTTTCGAATTCTCGAGCTCTTGGACGAGATCACCCAAAGCTCAGATCAGGCATATTTGTACGCATATAGGAGCAATTGCAAGACATAGTTGAAATTCAGAAATTCGTTAAAATTCATAGTTCGATCTTATTCCCACTGCTCGAACGACGAAATACAAGACACAAAACACAAGATAATGATTGATTGATTGTTAGACACAAATGTTAGTTGAAACAGTGATCGTAATGCTAAAGCTCAAGCTAAAAAAACAATAATACGAAGTATGAAGTATGAATGGGTTTACAAACACAATCGGGTTTTACAACAATGGATAGATGGGGTTGGGGTTACAAGGTACAGTAACACTTACAACAAATTTGAACAGAAAGGGGAAGGAAAAATAAGATAAGAATATGTACTATGTACTTTGCCAGTCATCGATTGCCCGGCGCGAATGATAAATGTGATGAAGAAATGAAGCGGGCGCTGGCTTTTGAACGAAATAGATGTCCGTTGTGAGTCCGAAGCGAGCCAAATCAAGAGTGATCCAAGAGAACGACGTCAACCAACGTCGCGAAGGAAGAGTGAATGAGGGAGGGGAGGGGAAGGGAAGGGAGTAAACGAGGAAAAGGAGGAGCTATGATGCACCCCCCATCTCGAATATATACCCCTCCAACTCTCTCAACTCTCTCAAATCAGGACTCGTCACCATCCCCATCCATTCGTCCCCCCCTACTCCTCCACCTATAGTATTCATTGAATACTCGTACGGGTTCGTTTGAGTGGGTAAGCAGGATGGATATGCCACCCCTGTATTCGTCGAATAATTCGCGAGGGGGGAGTCGGGTGTAGGCTCGTGAGAAGGGTGGTGGGGAAGGGAGTCAGCGGATATAGGCATCGGAGACGAAGCACTACTCCAAGGACTCTCCGGTCCACTCCCACTCCCGCTCACACTCCCCGCCTCTCCTCCTCCTCCATAAATCGACGGAGAAGTATTTATTGAGAGAGGAAGAGGAAGAGGGAGAGCGGATTGCCAGCGATTGAGAGATGGACGGGTAGGTGGAGGAGTATGAGTTTGGGATATCGACTGGGCTGAGAGGGGGAGGGAGGAGAAGCGGGAGAGGGAGTCGGGTTGCGGGAGGGAGAGGGCGCGTGCGCGGCCTTGGTTTTGGCTTGCGAGAGCTCGGTGGGCTACGGGTGATGAGATGGAGGGGTGGGAGACGGGATGGGATGTTGGGGACCAGGGGTTGGTTTCGACTGTCATCGGTTCGGTGAATACGTCGTTGTACGTCGATTCGTACTGAGGCGAAGACTACAACCCAATCATCAGATTCATTCCACAAAAAGAGAAGAGAGAGGAGGACGTACCATCTGGTTATAATGCCCCGAAGAGAAGACTTCCTGCACATGCATCGCAGGCTGTTGCCCCTGCTGCCCAGGATGAGAATGCGAATGCGAATATCCCATATCGAGCGACATAGTCCTCGAATGATCCGCTCTCAAAGGAAAGAATAACTGCGTAGGCGGAGGACTGGGATCCATAGCGAGCGGTTGGCAAATCATCTTGCCTCGAAGAGGAGATCGGGCGCGTGGAGATGGAGAGCGGGAAGCGGGGAAGAGAGAGGGGAGGAGGATTCCTTCGCTCGATTGTGTTTGGGATTGGGGAGGTTGGGAAGATGAAGTGGATGCGAATGTGGAGGTGGAAGCTCGTCGAGGACCTCGGGTGGCTCGTACGACAACAGCAAGATCCTCACTCATCCCTCCCACCTCTACAAACTCCTCCTCATCCTCCGCCGCCGTCTTCTTCCGCTTCAGAATAGGTCGATCGGATTTGCCCTTCCCTTTCGGTTTACTCCCAGGTCTCGCAGGCTGATATCGATAATCCGGATGTTTAGCTTCATGTTCTCTCTTAATCTTCGCCGCCATCTCTTCCCACCTCCCCCTCTCATCCGGAGGCAGTTCTTTCCACATCTTCGAGATACTCTTCGACATATCCGCCTG
The DNA here is from genome assembly GCA_001632355.1 of Sistotremastrum suecicum HHB10207 ss-3. Taxonomy (NCBI): domain Eukaryota; kingdom Fungi; phylum Basidiomycota; class Agaricomycetes; order Sistotremastrales; family Sistotremastraceae; genus Sistotremastrum; species Sistotremastrum suecicum. The sequence continues at coordinate 119,878 of KV428029.1, forward strand.
ACGTTGTTTCTTGCCTTTTACTCTCCCATCCTCTGAATCGGGCGAAGCGATAGCTTGCGCCGCTCGCATTTTGGCGACTGCATCCTTGCGAAAGAGGATGAATGCGTTCTCTGGACGGGGGATGTATAGGGGATCACCCTTCTTCGGAGGAGGACCTGCACGAAGACGAGCGGCGGCTTTCGGGTTGGTGATAGGGAGAGCGAAGTTGACTTCGTTAGAGATGGAGGGTGAGAATTGGGCAGAGGAGGACGATTCAGGAGAGTCGAAGCGACGAGGAAGGGAAGAGTGGGGTGTATAAGGAGAATGAGCACTTGCATAGTCTGTTGAAGGCTCAGGCGAGGAATAGGGGGATAGGGAAGGAGAGGAGTGAGGGGAGGAGGAGAGAGTGAGGTGGTTCACTGCTTCGTAGACTGGGATCTCGATAGCGGGGAATGTGAGTGCGCGGGGGGTGGGAGTGATAATGTTGAACGTCGGCTGGGCATCTACTAACCATGAGTCGGGAAATGGAGAGAGAGAGATAGACGTACCGTGTGAATAGACAGCGTCGGGGGATAGAGTCTGCGAAGGACGGGCACGGTGGGCGGGCATAGTAGAATAGGCAATCGACGACCGACAGACAGGAGTTGGAGTCGGGAGTGGGGGTTGCTACGGCGAGCGGGGGCGTCGGGACGCAAGAGGAACAAAGGCTTGACGGATAAGGAAGACACGAACAAAGGGCAGCTCTCTCTCCTCTCCGCAATCTCAGTCTTATAGAGATACAGCCATCGTGACGAACTAGGTCTCCCCCTTCACGCGACCCGGATGCCACACCGACTCACCTCCTCTTATTGTCTCACAAACAAGGCCAAATACGTCCTGAAAGGGATATGAACAATAGAGTTGTTGCATTTCGGGGAGGAGCATACCCGAATCTCTGGTGCGGCCGGGATCAATCTCGTTCCTGGGTGGCCACCAATCACAGCTCGACTTCTTTTGCCAGAGGGTGCGTGGTTCGGTCCAGTTCGGCACTCGATAGTGTCACATTCAAATTACGGGTCCTTCCTCACTTATCATTCCCCATGTTCAGAGCTCTCCCTCTTTTCCACCACCATTTCCGCCAGCCACAATCTAGTTCCGCTCCTTCACTCCTCACTCTTTCTTGCAGCCGACAAATGTTTGAAGTCAACAAGGGTACACCATCGTAACCACCTTTCCTTTCACAATAAGCTCGTCGTCAACCCCTCAACAAGCCAACAAGCCTCGACAACGCCGAGACACGAGTCCAACTGAAACGCCCAGCCTAACAAGGATCCAGGGACTGGCAACAGCAACAGCGCTTTTTGTCATCTAACCTAGGCCGTGGCACGATCGAACTCCGTTAATCCGCGAACCGGTGGTCGTCACTGTCACCGGAAACGCAGAACAATAAGACTCGACGAAGCTCGGGGGTTCCTGGGATATATCCTTTACATCCGCTGATTCCGCTGATTCTGCTGCCCGTGCGGGTGTCCTGATCCTGAGTCCAGCCCGTCAGTCCGCGGAATATCTGCCATCCCATGGCACACTCCATATGCCAGTGCATGAGAACAGAACACTCAGGCTGGTAGAACCAGAACCAGACCGAGCATACATTCCCGAATATCTTTCGTCAGACGCAGACCCCCCAAATGTGTATTTCTACATTCGATCGATTTGTAGGATATATGATTTAAATCACAAAGTGAACAAAGTCACCTTGTCCTCAATATCTCTAATCGGGCGGAAGAACGTTCGCTCATAGCACCCGCCCGCTCGCTCAATGAAAGTTGTACACCTGCTCCGTCCGTCGCTTGGTCTCAAAATCCCCAAAGCTCCGGCTCGGCAACAGCGATAATCTACGCAGCTCAGGCTCGTCATACACTACGGCCAAACGATCCGTAGACTCAACCCAGCGCTTCCACCAACCCAGAGGCCTGAGAATCTCGTATGTACCGCCACATGTCCCATAACTTACAGCATAGATCATAGACATACGGGGAAATAGAAATAGAATCAGGGAAGAAATAGAATCAGGGAAGAAATAGGCGAAATGTGGCACGGTCACGGTGGCGCGGCATTCCAAGATTAGAAGGTGCGATACGAAAGAACAGGTGATCGCCGGTCCCGGAGGAAGAGAGTCCTCGATCCGATCTCCTGAGGCCTCAGCTCGCTTAGTCCGCCAGGACAGCCAGGACTAGGTCACGGTGCCGCTAGGATCCATTATCCCTGTCCCTGCCATGGGAAGCGCCGGGATATCTACGCGGATTTCTAATCTAGGTGATGCGCGTACGAGCGTCTCGGCTTGCGGATGAGGCAATGAGGGAGGGAGGTCTTGGCCCTGCATGCAATGTGTTTTTAATGAACACGAGTAGGTGGGATCGGGTCGATTGGGTCGATTGGAAGTGTAAGACTGAGACTGTAAGTCGCGGAATAAAGACACGCCACGAGTCTGAGCCACGATGCGATGCGATGGGGTGAGTCGCTTCGGCTTCGGGGTATGAAGGTATGAATCGATATGAACGAACGAAGGGGGTCGCTGAATTCGATGAATTCGGAGAGGACGATGATGGGTAGCATGATAGCGCGTTCCATGGTCCGCGGCATAGCGTAGCATACATGGATCATAACATACACTCGAATTTCGAAATTCCCCTTCAAATCCACCATCCAAGTCCAAGTATGCCACAAGCTTCGTTATCTACTTTACTCTACCATGCATGACGATATCCCTTTCTCCGGGGTGTCACCGTCTCATCGTCTCATCGTGCGCATGTCAGCGCATGTCATCCATGGCGATTGGTCAGCTGCTAGTTCTTTCTTGAGAATGTGAGCGTATTTGGATGGAATGGAGGTGTGAGCGTCGGCTTGGATGTTATATCCGATCAACGTATCAAGGAGTAAGGAATAAGTGTAAAGCCGTTCCGGTACGGTACGTATGCACTCAGACTGGAAATGAAATGTTTGTTTGTTGACCGCCGCAGATTAAATCCCATACCCATAACATCTCCTGATTATCTAACAAGGGAATTGCCAGAAATATCTGAGGACTTTCTTCGGAGCATTCTAATGCTAGTGCTTAGTCTCATGCGTCAGTCGGTGAAGGGGCAGATCGACGAAGCTATAAATTTCAGGAGAGGAGAGGAGGAGAACAAGGTAAATCCAAAAGCAAAAGCAAAATGGAACTTGCCGGCCCGGAGCTTCACCGGACCTACCCGTAAGCCTGATAGCCGAGCGAGTGAGCGGATTTAACTCCGTTCCCGTCCCGAATTCGGATATGGAGGGAGAGCCGACGGGGTGGCTCGGCCAGTTGGCCGGCCGGCCTCACGGATGCCACGGATAGAACAGGGTGAGAGAGCCGAACCCTCGATATGATCACGAGTCCTCTCCATACCGCGAAGCCTCCTCTGGCTTCGCCTTCGATTTCATTCGAGTTCTGTGTGGACTTCTGAGATCGTTCATGGGAACTGCGTGTTCGATCTGAGACAAGTTCTCTACACTCTCCTGACGTACTGCGAACAGAAGTGAGAACAGAACACTTGCTACTCAATCCATTCAAGTTCATCAGGGGGCTAAGTCAGGCAGCCAGGCTCGATTCACGGACACTGGGACACGGCGCTTCTCGCTTAGATGTCATCAACCCTCTATAGCATCACCCGACACTCAGTGCTCAAGACCCTGAGCCACAATCCACTTCCACTTCCGCTTTGGCTTCCGCTTCTTCTTCGGCTTCGTGAGGCTTGGAAGGGGGCTTCGAAAAGCTATACTGAGACATCCCCTTCAACGGCTCTATTTGGGAATTTCGCGGCCAATCCTGTGTGTTAGTTTTATCGTGGGCATGCATCGTCTAGGCTCTGGGAGCGTCTATGGGAATGGGGAGCGTCATTGGACTAGTACTGAGGGAAGGGAAGGAATTTGGGGAATTTGGGGTGGGCTGGGTTTGGGGATATGAATTTCGAAGGGACGATAATTGGATGTGAATATTCTGGTGCAAGTTCTGAGGCCAGTTCTGGGAGTCTGGGACAAGCTCTGGTGCAAGTCGACGTCGTCACTCTTGAGCCAGTATGAAACATGAAGCATGTACTGTAACATGAAACGCGACACGATGCACATTGCACATCTCGGTCTCCGAATATTCACTTCGATCGCACCAGCCAACTGAGTCGTCATTCGTCATACCCCGGACTCGAAATCCAAAATTCGGAACGGGTAGTTACATTTCTGTGTCTACTAAAAGCTGATTGCTCACCCTCTATACAATCACTCCTCAACACCGCATCCCGAACCTGCATCCCGAAAGCGGTGTTGAGCCTCCTCAAGGCTCAACCGAAATTCCCGTTCCGAATAAGCTTCGCTTAGAAGAATCCATGCACATGCGGGACCGGGCGGACGATCGAGGGATCATCGATATTCCCCATTCCCGTTCCGACATCTCCTCGTGGGATGTAGATAAGATAGAGGATAGAGTCATCCCCTTCACGCCGCTGCCGCTGCCGCTGTCTTTGGCGCTGGCATCCGCAGCCGACTCAGCCGACTTTGCAGCCGCGATTAGATTAAAGATGAGATTAAATATCCGAGTTCGTACACTGCTGTACACAATTCGCATCAACGAGCTCATCGGGCTCAACGACGTAAGGTCCAATTAATGAGTGAACTACTGGCATACATAAATACGTTTGAAGGTTGGGTATCCCTGAGCTAACTCGAGATAGGGAGGTATCGTGATCGGAATATTGAGTAATCAGGTAATTATTCCGAGCCTTAAGCTTGGCTGACCTGAGCCTGAACATGGTCCACGAATTTGGCATGAAATGATGATGCTCCTTGTGCCTGCATCACCAGACAGGGGCGCTGCGTACCAGGCAGGGTCGGCGGCGATGATGTTCGTGCCATAGGCCCGCCGTTGGAATTTCCTTGTATGTCAAGGCTCGTCGGAAATATTAAAATCGTTCCAGTTCAGTTACACAGTCCACCAGGGCAGCGGCCCTGATGCCAGCCATCATGACACAGAATTTCCATCGGTACGATCCTAGTCTCTCAGAACCGGAACTTGCTCAAAACGACTTGTCTAGCTTGGATGCTGCGCTCCCTAGACTCCCCGTACCTCTTCTCTCGAATCGTGGGCGTGTGACGCCAGGCCGACTGGATTTTCGAATATCGATTCTGATGGTGGCGTGGATTTGCTAGGAAAAGTCCCGGTAGGCTCCGAATATTCAGCGAGCCCTGGCTTTGGTTTCTCAGGGTCGATTTCGTGGAAGGATATCGTATGGTATGCTACGTCCGTAGTATTTCTCCTCCTCTTGAACGTTGAACGTGCGATTGCAGGATTGCGAGCGAGTCTCCGAAATTCTACGAAGCTCTCGGAGTTTTTTTTGCTCCTTTTTGGTGTTCGGAAGACTAGTAGTAACAAGAGGGTAGCTATATATGTCTATATGCAGCGCTGTTTCTAGATCTGGGAACCACTTGATCCAAATTTCTAGTCTGAAAATATCTATGAGCACCGGAGCAAAGAAATGCATGTCATCGGCCTTGTTGCAGCAAAGGATCGTCCCCCAAAATTGACAAAGACGTGGAGCGGCGAGCTGACTCGAGCACTAAAACTCAATTACCTTGTTCTCTCCCCAAAGGAAAATTACATCACCACCATCCTAAGTACTTCGTAATGAACCCACATCGTCCACTCAGGTGAGACATCCCAAAGAGGCATTGTTACCAAATATATCCACTCCGCACGTCGCACGCAGTCGCTCTCAAAGAAGCACCGCGACCGACCTTGTCGATGACTGATCATGCCATGCAAGTGATCGCGATCGGAATTCGTGCCATCACCATCATGATCAATTTTCATTTCATTTCCACTTACCTTGTTTCCCGGCATCTCCGGGACGTCGGGACGGCGGGGAGGTGCCACAGGCGTTGGCCCCTATCCCTATTTTTCGGAGTGGAACGAGCTTACGTTGAACAAGGTGATGGATATATTTGGAGATGACTTCGACCGATATGAAAAATGGTTGAATGGATGAGTGATTTGTTGGATCGATGAGGGATTATTTGAGTGCGCCTGGGACCCTGTGTCATTGTCAGGGATGATCGATGAGGATGGACGGGCCGACTGAATTGATGGCATCGAGTCATTTGTTGTGCAGGGCTGAGGTGAGATGATTTTTTTCGGCCGACTGGTGCTCCAGAATCCTTGGGATTGGTCTCTCGAAAAGGGAGATAGGTTATGAAGATGTAGAACTACGTCCAATCCCCGAATCGAGCGAATTTCTCTTCTCTTCGAAAGACATCGTGAGTTCTGGCATGCAAGAAGCCTCTGGTGTGTTGCCAGAATTTCCACTCGTTCTCGTTCTGAGCTAGCTTCGTGAGAGGTTCAGCACCACATTTTGATATGGTTCGACAGGCTCAAGGGAGATACTCTGGCAGAAGTGGCGTTAAGAAACACAATCGGCAGGTTTAGATGTTTTTCGCATTGAAGGGCTCTCCAAGTTCCGTGCCTTGCTTCCATCAAATTACTGAATTGTCTCAGAACTAGCTCGCGGTGTTTACAGCCTCTTTTCTCTTCTCAATCCTGAAGCAAGGCACATTAAATCCGCACTGTCAAACACGTTGGCGAAGTGGAGAAGATTGCCATACCTAGATAAATTGTACGTTGTCTTCCCGCCTCCTAATGATAAAGTATTCGGCAGCGAAAGAAAAAGGGCGGGATTCTTTGATTCTTTGGCTAGAAGGGCGGAGCTATCTTGACAGACAGCAAATGTTGAATAGAATTCTTCCGGCGACGAGCGACCCTTCATCGGCTTGTTCAATAGTCGGTCAACTCGGGCTCGGCGGCGGGTAGGAATACGAGTGAGAAATTGAGAATCTTCGGTCGGTCATGCGCTGACAATGATTATTCGAAAGAGAACGAGAGAGACGGAGACGGAGACGGCCACGGCGAACGAGCGTCAATTGCTTTACGGAGATGGGATAGCCAGGTACTCCGTATAGTGTCGTATATGGTTCAGACGCGCGTGTGCGTCTATCAGTTCGAATTCTGGTCAGGTATGTTGGAGGCGTCCCCTGGCTGGCTGAATGATATGTTGACAGTTTTCTCCCACAAGAATTGTAGGCGAGCGAGAAGGCGGCGCTGCGCAGAGCGACAAGCACGTATATGGACAAGCGCCTCTGAGATTGAAGCGCTCGCTCCGTCGAGCCTGGGAAGCCTGGGATTCTAGTCCATCCCGTCGGTCTTGAGCGCCGGCCTGGAGAATTGTTAGAGGTATAGTATCCATAATACCTTACTCCTGAGTATATCATTTCACCCCGTTATTTTTCGTCTTGCCCTTTAGATGAAATGAGAACTGGAACTGTCAGCTCAATGTCGACGCAATACGCCGAAAGTCTTGATCAAAGGCAAATTCCATGATTTAGACTAACCTTCGTGCATGTGCGTCGGCACAGATCTGAGCCTGAGCTTCGGGATGGAATAGAGTAGAGTAGGCACTCCGACTCCGGGTGGAAAGCTAGCTATCCTTTCCTCTTGATCAACGATGGCCCCATAGCATGGACCTGACTGAGCGCTTACCCCGTGACCCGCAAAATTTCGAAATCGAAGAGTTATCGGTGAACAGCCCGGACTCGGAGCCGCCAGCGCGTCGTTATGCAAGAAGAGTGAGAACAAGGATGAGCACGTAGAGGACGGATCTAGACGCTAGAAAGTGTAGACGTCGACAGTAAGGTTAAGCATCAATGGGGATCGATATCGATGACGGGTAGTCCGATGGTAACGATCTGCTACTTCTTGCGCCCCCTTTGGTTTCCTAATGGCCGTAAAGGAGCGTAGAGATCTAGCGTATGTCTTGGTTAAGTTCCGGATGGAAGATCTGCTTAGAGGAGAAAGCTGTAATGCAAGCGAAGAGCAACGTCACGAGCGCGAGTAGCAGCTGCTGCGCGCAAGCCAGGGGCGCCGACACAGCCACCGAGCTGCTTTCTCCATTGCTTGCTGGACGGAACTTAATTTTTCACACCATCGCGCTCAATATTCGAATGGGTTAGTCTACGTGAGCGATGGTACAATGTTTGTAGACCCGAATCCAACGTCGACTTGATCTCCTCTTCATCCTTGCAGATATTCTGGGGTTCGGCATGGACGTCGATGGTTCATGAGGCTTGAGGTCCCAGGACCACGTTTCACAGTGACATGGCATCAAGAGTGGTAGCATTGGGTACCGGTGGAGCTGAACGTCTTCGAGGAGCCATACGAGTCGGATTCATCTCCGTTATTCGGCATGGATGAAACTGTTTGCCCTGGCCCTCTCAAAGTTCACAGAAATCAGAAAAATTCAAGCGAATGGGCCCTTCAGGACACGAGAAAACGAAAGTTATTCCATTCTCATTCATACAACAACATGAGGCCTAAGGTCCCAGAGGTATCAAGCGACCGAGGTCTTAGCAACATGAGACAAGGAATAAACAGATCGCACAAGCGTTGGGTCAAGATCATCAGTAGATCATCAGAACATTCTGCATAGCAGGGTCATCATAGCCATGAGGTGTATTAGGTGTCTCGAGAGCGGAAGATCGCCAGTCTGGACGTTGCTTGCAGCAACGAGCACAAAAAGTCGTTAGTCGACCTGCAGCACGTTCAAGGGCACACCTTAGGCGAGTAACTATGGCAATCTCATTGTTTATCGTCGTCCACGGCCATCGACAACGTCCGGACTCAATCGCATGTCTCAGCACCCATCCAGACCCAAGAATATCCAAAGTTGTTGACCCAAGTTGACAGTACGACCCAAGATCGAACCAGGCAGTCAATCAAGTCGCCGCACACGATATTTCCCGATATACAGGTCCACCGGCATTCTAACGAGTTGCTGGGTCGAGCGTGCCATAAGAGTGCGAACAAAAAGACTCTGCGAAGGCGAGATCGTCGTTGACGATGGATCAAAAGAGCGTGTCGGCGTCGGAGTCCGGAGTGCGGGTAGTGCACTGCCACCGATCGCCAAAGCTTATTTCTTGTTCTCGTCTTCCTTCCATCGCCGAACAAAAAGGCTTGTAAAAAAGTCGCCGACAGTGTTCAAACTCAAATTTTGCAGGTCATTTTCTAGAGCTATAATGCCTGTAACGCGCAGGCACAAAGGCTCGTTGCAGCAGGACGGGATTCCTAAAGTCGAGTCTGAAATATCCGAGACAATTGGGAGCTCGAAGAGAGCTAGAGCGTCGCCGTCGTCTACTCCGTCGTCATCACCACAAAAGAACAAAAAGCTCAAGCTTATCTCAGATTTCGGAACCGTCTCTCCCTTTCCGGACTTCGCCCACCCTTCACCCTCCGACGCTCAGTCGATATTCGACCTCCTCCTATCTACACATCCAGAGTTCAAAAACAAGCTCAAAAACACTCGAGTTACTCCTGAGAATAGCCAGGACGTCAATTCCGCACAGACTTGTGGAAAGGTACATGATGTCATCGACTCTCTTATCGGGACGATATTATCCCAGAATACGTCGGGCAAAAATTCGTCGGGGGCGAAGAGGAATTTGGATGCCACGTTTGGACGACACAATTTCAAAGCTATCGCGGAGGCTCCGAGGGAACAGCTCGTCGAGGCATTACGGTCTGGAGGACTAGCGAATAAAAAGGCCGCAGTTATCCAGAACGTCCTGAAAGAGATCCACGAACGACATGGGAAATATTCACTCCAACATCTCGCTTCGCTCTCTGATGAAGAAGTGATGAAGGAACTTCAGTCGTATGCGGGAGTTGGTCCTAAGACTGCCTCTTGCGTTTTACTCTTCTGTCTGGGCCGCGATTCATTCGCTGTCGATACTCATGTGTATCGATTAACGAGGCTTTTGGGATGGGTGCCCCCTAAAGCGGATAGGGTGATGGCGCAGGCGCATTTGGATATTCGGGTCCCGAATCATCTCAAGTATGGACTACACGTCATGTTGATCGGACATGGTCGCAAGTGTTCGGGATGCAAAGGTGACGGGAGTCGAGGGGCATGTGTCTTGAAGACGTGGTTGAAGGAGAAGAAGGGGTTGAAGGGTGAGGAGGTTGAGGAGAGAGAAGACGAGATTAAGGAAGAGGTCGAGCAGGTCGAGGCCAAGCTTGAAACAGAGTCGTAGGGAGCACTTGGGTCGGTGGATGAGACAGTGTACGAAGTTATTATACATGTGTATTTTTGTAATGGTCTCCAACGTCTGCAAATGTGTACAATAATCCATGTACAGATATTTCAGCCTTTCGCTGTCTGTATATTTACACAAATCGGTTTCACTCAGTTTTGACTACACTGCAGCGAGCACGGGCCTCCACACCTCTCATGATCATTTGCTTCTGACCTTCGCCTCATCCCCAATCTCCCGAATATATATAGTGTTTTTCGACGCTTTATCCCCCAAGCCCCCATCATGCATATACCCAACCCCAATAGCCAACTTCGTCCCATCATGATTGAATGACAACGACGAAACGGCCGCAGAGAATTTAGGAAGTTGTCGTAATCTTTTCTTGGCTGCGTGGTCCCAGAATGCAACGGCGCCGTCAGAGCCTCCTGATACAAAGGTTCCTTGTCTGAGATATATAGGTTAGTATAGAAGGGAGTTGAGATGGATAAGGAGATACGTACAGAGGATGGAATGCGAGAGCGTTCACGGGCCATACGCGATCTTCGCCGTCGACTGTTTGTCGGTGGCACTTGAAGGCATAATTTTTAGCTTGGGCGGCTGGTGATGGATCGAAGTATTCCAGTGCTATACGTCCTTCCACAGAGCCAATAGCATACCCTGTACCACCAAACCGATACGTTCGTCGTCAAGGGACTGTGAACGAAAGAATGGCAAAGTCGACGTACCCTGTCCATCAGGCATAGCAGCCAACGACTTCGTCATGAACTTTAAACTGCTCTCCCTCTTCTGTTTCGGCTCATCCATCTTCCTCACATCATACACCTCCATCTGTCTCCCAGCAAGCGCGACAACCAACGTCGATGAACTCGACACATAATCCATATTATACACACGTTCTGGTAAATCTTGTTTGAGGACTGGAGAAGTTGATGATCGAGGATCCCAGAATCGGATAGTGTGATCCCAGGAGCCTGAGATGACGGCGTTGACTGTTGAGGAATAGACCATTTGAGAAACTACGCCTGCGTGTTGGCCTAGTGTTTGGAGAGAGCCTGTTTGGATATCGTGCCTTGCAAGCAATTAGTCCACAGATTAGAGAAGATTAGATGATAAACGCACTGTCGGACATATGAATCTGCACCACCTCCATAGACTTTGGTCTCGTCCGCCGAAAAAGCACAATCCAGCACTGGCGCTCGGTAGTTGTAGCTCGCCTGCATTTGTTTTGAGTCGACATTGTAGAGCTTTAGTGACTGTGGAATGGTTGTTTAGCTTGACAACAGCCTTGACCTCGAACCAGATGTCTGACCGAGTCCCATGATGCAACCAAGAGGTGATTCGTCTTTTTGGCAAATTTAACCGACGCTGGGGTATCGGTAGGCAGACTCTCCAGTTCAAATTCTGGGAAGCATTATCTTAGCACATTTATTCAATAGCAATGCTACAACTGACCTTTGGGATCGGACATGGTGAGCTACAACACTGAAGCTCGCTCGAGGACGGGGGAAGAAGCGCGGACACGGTCACGTGCTCTATATCCTCCTTCATTTTCTGGTACTTTGCTTCCGCGAAACGAGGCATGGCGAATGAAATTTACGACGCCTTCGACATCAAAATAAACAAATAATTCATTGCAATGCATGGTCCCAAGCCTCGATGGATTCTCACGACCAGACGACCAGGCACCGTCTTATCTGGGCACACTGGCAGAAGTCTCCTGGAGATGAACCGTGCTCGACTGCTTCGACACGTGTCGATGTGTGGCAACGGCTAACTGAAACGTTTTGTTCATACAGATTTCATCACGAGTATGTTTCCAAATCTAAGCTTCATACCCTACTAATCCGGGTTCATGGGCCAGGACACCCCGACCCGCAACTCGAGGTCGACTCCTTCCTAATTCGCAGAGATCAGATCGCACGAAACTCCTGAAACCGTGCGGTCAAAGGATGAATGATTATACGGCTGGAGCGTGCATTGTCTTTCGGGAGATCAGAAGCGAAGATCAGAAAACCAAGGAAAGGAAGGACAAGGCTTTATCAGGCGTCAGTCTACGTGACGTCGTCGTGACTCGAGCTAGTAGGAGTGAATTCAGAGTGTGGGAGAGATCTGGGCAGACGCGGGAGGAATGAGTTGAGATTTGGGGTTACTCAAGGGTTCGAGCATTCAAAGTACGAGGACGACAATGCACGGATGTTACGGCTGCGCGCTGATCATCAGGTGCTTGTTCTCTCATGAGGAAAGCTTTCTTTGAACCCTGTACGACGTCGAGTTGTGGCTGAACAAATCTTGATCTGTGATGGGCAACCATGTGCCTAGAAGAATCGAAGGCGAAATGTGGGGAAGGGAACAGAACAACCGTGATGAAAACAGCATGCCAAGAAGCGAGAGCACGGGTGAGTTCGGACTGCTCAGCATGGCCATGAGCGACCTCTTTCAAGAGTCACTTATTGTTGGCCTTTGAGAACGAGACAAGGTAGCATTAGGGTATATTCGGCAGGGTCAGGTCCAGAGTCACGAAGTGGGCTAAAGCAGGATTCGACGAAGACAAGACAGATATGATCGGCGACGGCGAACACAACGAAGAAATGAAGGCACAATCTCTACTTTTTCTCAACCCTGCGTTGGGAGAACTGAGGAGAAGACAATAGGTCAGAAAGGGATTTCAGGGTGCGGCCACATCGAAGCGGACCGCAAAGAATGAGCTAGTGCTTACCAAAGTAACCACGGTTCCATCGCTCAATGTCTCCTTTCGAGGGATGAGTTCATATCCAAACACTCTCGGAAGTATGATTCTCCATCCGGCCCAATACAGAACGCCAGAGAACAAGACGGCTATTCCAACGACGCAATAGCTACAATTTGGGATAAAGGCACGATAAGATTAGCCATTCGATGAAGAGACGGAAATGAAGCACGAACAGCCAATAAGGCAAAGGAGGGGTATCCCCAACGCCGTTAGCCGGGGGAAGGAAGGGGGCAACCATGACTGAGCATCAGGATTAGTTCATTCAGACGCATCTTGCAATCGAAGGATGATGCTTACGGAAACACGCCGCTATGAAGTAGAACACGGCGAATGGCCAGCCCACTGAAGTTGAGTTAATGTATTTTCTCGATGAAATACAAATAATCACGTCACCTTTGAACGGCCGCCGAATATGGGGTTTCGTATAGCGCAAGTAGAATAGTCCCTGGAGAATACGTCGGCTATAGGAAGAACGGCATCTCACGGTATCCTTACCACAATGATGAAGAAGTGTATGATTTGGGCGGGGTATCCCTCTACGTTCAAAATGAAAGGATAGACAACCTTAGGAGGTGGGAAGACGATAACGAGCACCTGACGAAGGTTTAGATCAGCGAGTACGACAATAACAGCTTCTTTACGTACAGAGGGAATGAGATGTATGATGAGCGCGGGCATGGGTGATTTGCCGGTAGGCCAGTTCGATGCCCAGAACTTGTTTCCAAACGGCAGAGGAACACCCTCCTTAGCAAGTTCTGTCAAGACCACAGATCAGCACCTGAGATACCGAGACGTTTTCATAGGCGTACCCTGGTTCACACGGGCGGCGGCGAAAGTCTAGGGCAAGATAAGAGGCGCAATGACAATGTCAGAGGGTGAACGCATACAATAGTCAAGACATTGCCTAGCGCGCTGTGGATCTTACGTCAGGAGCCGGCGCACAAATGAGACTACGACAACGTACCTAAGCGCAACGAACACAGTTAAAGCCCTCTGGGCATGTTCACCGAAGACCTTTTGGAAAAATAGGCTCGCCACGGTGATGCCGGAGTCCAAAATTTCCTCTTTTGACGCAGCAGCGAAATAGGCAATATTTGCTAGTAGGAATAGCGTGGCGCATATGCCTAGGCCAAGGGGCCCTGAGATCTTGAGCGTGCGTATAGGATCGCGTACTTCATTGAGGACATTGTTGACATTTCCCCACCCCGCATACGCATTGAGCACCTTGAACATAGCTGTCGCGTACTGCACAGAAAGATTAGATCTGACAGGATGAGGGGATGATAACCGCTAACGTCGTTGCTATTTGGAGAGCTACCGGCGAACAGGTCCCGAAAGTTTGCCATCGGATCCTTTACACGAGTTCCTCCACCCATAACAACAAAGCCAGTGACGACGATGAAGGAAACCAGGAAGAGCTTGAAGAAGCTCAGAGCATTCATAAGATGCACTCCGAAGCGGGGAGTGAGTCCATGGACAAGAGTCACGAAAATAATGACTGCATGAGAATGTGAGAAGTTGGAGAGCCAGAGGTTTGACAGTAGACTGACCGCCAAGGGCAATTCCTCGAACTACCCAGAGCTGCGGCTGGATGCCGAGTGCAATAAGGATGCTGCTCGGAATCAGAAACCAGACATGAAAGGGGAGGTGAAAACGTACTTGCTTGCAAAGATCTACCTCAACGTGAGTAAAGTGGGTGTGGACAATGAACTAAAACTTCGCGCTTACAATGCATCCGCTGGCCGTGAAACCGAGAAGTATCGCGTGTGCAGCAAATATAACAGTCGTCAAATATTTTGGGCGAGGATACATGGCCTCCAGATACACCTTTTCTGCGCCAGAACGAGGGAACGTAGTCCCCAGCTCCAGGTAAACAAAGAGACCACCTGTAGCACCGACAATATAAGGATTCCACAGTCAGGGCTGGAATATGATGGACGCACAGAAAGACAGAATGAATCCAACCACCCATATCGCAAGACTTGCTCCTACTGATCCTACACTTCCCAAAATCAAACCAGGCATACTGAAAATGCCTACGCCGATGATACGTCCAACGCTATAACTGCCTTGAATACATGCGATAAGGAATAGGCATGCACTCACATCAACATTGTGCAGCTGACGATTCCGAGGTGTCTTCCTAGGCCGCCAGCGACATCTGAACAGGATGTAGGTCGACCGTGTTTTCCAAGCAACGCGATGAACCGACGTACCTTCATCGAACGTGAGCTCTCCAGGGTTGACTTCGTCTTCATCCTGGCCATTTTCTTGAGAAACAAGCAAGGGGGTCTCATCAGTGCTCCCGTCCTCGTCGTTGCTATACGCTGTCGCCGGCTCCTGCACATCATTGGCAGTCATTTCTCCTGCCGAGGGATTGAATTACAGGCAAAGTGCCTGGACGGAGGTAAATTGGAACTATGGGACAGTCTATCCATGGGAAGTACGCGCCCGACGTGCGAGTCAAGCATCAGAGCACGCAACTTCAGCGCGAAATGGAGCAAGAGCTGACGTCGGCTTCTCCGCCGAACTCACCCGCGCTGCGCTCTGCAATTAATATTTTTGGCAAGCTTCCGCATATACAAGGTCTATTATCATTGCTGAAATGCATTGTTATCCGAAAGAATGCTCGGGTACCATCTGATCCTGATAAGACCATTCACATAGCCATTAACAATATTCGCACATCCCAGGACTCATTGACACAGGCGCCTGAGGTAGACATTTAGGAGTAGGGGTTCTGACCTAGGTCGCGAAAGATTTGGGCATGTTGTCCCACCTGCTCTTGTAAACAGGCTTGGTCCCGTGGAGATAGTGTTGGGTCGGGAGAAAGCTTGAGCTGCTTCGCGAGGACGACGAACGAAGCGTTGAATACTCCCAACAGACTGTCACAATTCCGAAGCATTTTTTGGTGGAATGATCTGATAGAGCTCGACCGGTTTGGCATTGTGGACTGAAAGTAGAACAGGCGTTGGCGATAGATGTAATGGAACTCGTCTTGTTTCATCGTGAAGTGCAAGAAAGAGCGGCGCGAAGACGTCATATCCAATGTGCTGCCTCGGACGGCTAGCTATGGCTTCAAAAAGCAACGTACTTGGATGTCGATGAGGGCCAGAGAAAATATTGTCGTATCGTAAGCCTAGCAAACGAGACCACTTAGAGGATAGAGTAATACTGTCATCGGTAGGAAGAGAATTCAGGGCTGGGTCGTGGTGTAGGAGCTTTAGCCAGAGGTTCCAGAGCTTGAGGAGGCGGAGAGTGGGTTTCTTCGATAGAGTTCGATCAGCCAACATTCGAATGATTCGATGGCGACGAGCATGTCCGTGGTACAGCTGCTATAGCCAATCTCTTCACGTGTCAGGTCTTATCCGGCATTCATCCAGCAAGTGAACCAATGAGACAGAGCGCATGATGGATGGAGGATGGATGCGGTCTCTGGTGCAGGATCTTGGGCGGGTACGTTGCTGCTCTGCTCTCCGTGTCAAATTTCGTAACAGCAAAACAGTTGTTGGAAGATGATGTTCCTGATACTTGTAATGGATAAGCAAACGTCGAATTTAGTCAGAGTGAAGTTATGTTTGAGCTCGCCTCCTGCCAGTGCGAACTATCCTCTGCGCATCCGAGTCCAGGTCTCAATGTGACTTTGAGCACTGACATCACAGAGATGGCTCCCTATTCCTCCGTCCATGCATTCATGAGTAAATGGTTCCTAGACACATTCCCTTTGAAAGTTACAGCCGTCTGCTCGAATGCTTTGCTTCTGCCATGGACAGACGAGAAACAAATGGTGAAAAATGGTTTGGGATAGCTTTACGGATTTTGCTGGGTCTCTGGGACGTCGTAAAGTAACAAAAACCAGGCCGTCGTTGAAGCAATGTATCAGGGGGATGAAACGATGATGAGCTGATCATGTCGGCGAATTGTGTTGTGTTATACAGTGACTGGGGGAATAAAATTTGACGGGACCTTGGGGACTTGGGGCGGCGTCGGCAATCAGCGGTCACGACCTTCAACACTACGACACCACGATCATGAATGAATAAAGCTGAGACTGTATATTGAGACAGCTGGGATAACCTGTACAAGGAATTTGATAGGGAAGAAATGTTCGAGCCTTTCCAGGAGACTCAGAGTAGGTTTTGCGCATTCTCGGCCATGTTCTCGGCATTTTCCAATCGGTATCCCAAGCATCAGTGACCTCAGTTAGTCCCTTAAAAACCCACAGCACATTGAGTTGATCCTTATAGGGAATAGGTGAGACATGGCCAGGCTTGATGTAATGACGGTCTTACGAGTGACGAGTTTATAGCCGCCGTTCCAATATCTAATTCACCATCAGGTACTCCACGTGCAGCTCTTTTCCTTCCACCACTCGCTGTCCGACATGTTGCAGCCCCTCGCTCCCCCCTGACACCCAGAACCTTGAATCAGAGTCGAGTGCCAACTGTGAGAGACAGACAAGCTAGACAGACGCGATCGCGAAACAGTCAACCGTCTGCTCCCACAGTGAAACGACGTCGTTCTTCTTCCAGCAGAATACCCCGGCACGAAGAGGCTATATCGATTCCCTGGTGCCTGGTGACGATCAGGGAAAACGACATGCATCAGATCAAGGATGGACTCAGGAGCTATTATCAATAATTCCTGGGTCGCATGCCAGATTCTCCGATTGAGCGCATTTGGTGCTTCGTCGTGGCGAACGGCGATGAACACTATGCCGAGTGTCATGGTTCTCCGGAACGGTTGTGACTCACTTGTGAGGTAGGCCCTCTACGAATAAGAGGGAGAAATTCACAGCCACTCATCGAGGATGGGATCATGAACCCATCCTCCAACGATATGGCTGATCCCGACCTGGATTTGCCCCCATTTGCGCTTAAGATTGCAAGTGTGTGGCGACTCAGGAGGGTAGTCCGGTTCGACCACCTCAAGGCTAGGTTCGACTTCGCATCGTAGGATAATGCCAACGATGCAGAGACGAACCTGATCTCCCCCATGAGTTCTTCGTTTCTGAAGTTGAACATCTGGTATGAGCAAGACTTGGGTCAGATCAACATCACCGAGAAGACCGACAGAAAATTCACCTCGCGAGAGCGGCTGATCTACTATCGTGCCCTCGGATCTTCATGGGTCAAGCATCTTGGTACGTTGCGTTACTACCGTAAACGCGGAAACTGATCAATCCGTACCAAGGTCATGTGGCAGATATCTCACAATCCGCTGCAACGGTGGCCAACAGAGCACTTGAGACAGCCTACTTCTGAACTGCCCTATCGGAGAGAATGTCACCAGCCACAAACCATGATCTACATGTTGGAACACTGAGGACTCAGCTATGGAAGGAGTTCAGTGGCCGATGACTCACCGGAGGGGGATCCATTTTGAGCAGTGGTTGGGTGGATGTTGTACCACCAAAACTCTTGCGGTCGGTGCATCCGTGTTTGAAAAGTGCGTCGTGTATCAGCAGGTTGTCTCGTCACTCTTGTGTAACAGGTTCTGCCGTCGTCGTCATCTGATGAGTTTTTCGACGTGGAAAAAAAACGACGGAGCTGGTCATCAGATTACGAACCTTCGTGCTTTCGACGTCTTCAGATACGAGAACTTAAGGCAGGGGTGGTTATCATCGAATCTCGACTCTTATCGTCTTTTCAAGATTGGAGACAGTTGGCTCATGGTCAGTGGGCGAAAACAAGAGAATGTCCTCAACTCGCATTTTGCCGAAGAGGACTTGCCAGCTGTTTCCTACTCGAGTACCTTGTGTTGCTCGCGTGGTAATCTTCAATTGACTATTTCTCTTGGCCACGTGTGTCCATGGATTGACCCATCTATTTCTGCAAGGGGTGCACATCACTGCGAACGTCCTGATGTTGGGCTTCGATGCAAGACTTCAGCAAGCTACTACTAGTATGAGAGCTAGCATGAGACGGGTGATGGCACTGTTTTCTACGCGTTTTTGTAACGCTTTTACTGCCTTGCGGCGCTTCCTGGTGTACAATGGCTTTCATACTACAAGACCTCTTAACAAAGCTATCGTGCCACCAGGAATATCTCAAGTAATTTTTCTTCCGGGAACCTGTCACGCCAGATGTTGCCAGTAGTAGCTGTAGGTCTATATCTTCTCAGGCAGTTCAAAATGCGAACAATTTTTTGCACGATCTTTCAACTCGAATCGCCGTCATGCCTCCTCAGCGGAATTTACTGCAATGCCACCATAATCCCATATATAGCCGTATCTATACGTGGATGTATAAATAGCCGCGTTCAATATGTGATCGGACCCCCAGCTCTTTCTTCTTCACTACTCTCGTTCGGACAACTTTGACAGAAGGGGCCATGCCTCACGAATTCCATACGCGGGGTCCGTCAATATAATGAGATTTACGGGAACTGAGAGAACGGTCCAAGCAAGCGCTGTATCCTTTTGCCTTCCAGGCGACGATTCGGTTTGAACTCGTAAATGAGACCATCGTTCAATTAAATAAAATAACAAACGAGCGTTACATTGTATAGATCGACTCTCGGCCGAAAGCCAGAGAATGTCCAGATGTAGCTTGAGAACAACTAGAAGTTACGGCAGTACAAATCACGCATGTGCACGACTATAGAGTCATGTGAGAACTGAGGCTAGGAAACCCTAGGAAACCCGTCTGATGCCCGCGCAAACAAGGAGAGACATGAAGTTCGATGGTTCGCAAGGGGCGAGAAAACTCCACATCGGAAGCAGCGGCACAGCAAAGCACAGTAAGAAGCTCCAAATTCTCGAGCCAAGATACTAGATACGAGATCTCTCGGACACTCTTCGGAGAGTGGTACCGTTGAGATTCGGCGAAGTACACAGAAGATCAAGGGACTGCGCTCGCTAAGAACAATACGCAGTTGCGAACAAGCGAGATCACATCAACATACAGACTTCATGTGAGTGTACGCATGCGAGCGACGGAAGAATATGGGAGGGAGGGTCCTTCCTGTTTGGATGGGTTTGTAAAAATGGCCATTGTCCTCTGAAGCGCCGAACTCAGAATCCGAAGGACCGAATGCGCGCGAGGACCAGGCATGCATGCATGAGAAACGAGTGCCTTCATCACGTCCAGTACGGGAGCCGATGCACTCAATTGACGGGGCCGACTGAGTGTGATCGCGACACGCACGGAGTAGGCAAAATACTGAGGCACACATAAAACCGGCCGAGCGTAGATAGAAGACTCAGTTCACAGGCCGAGATAGGAGACTATAGCGTGTATGTTTTGGTATCGTGACCTTTTTGTGCTGTCGCACAGGAATCTTTCGGTACCGAGCGTCCGAGTCACGGTCATGATCCAAACAAGAAAAGAAGCGATCTTCCGGGCGGAGGCAGGAAGATGCGGAAGGCTTAGGATGTACGGGACGATATGAATGAGATGATAGCGCGTGAAGGTGCCATCGCGGGGCGCGGGGATAGGGATAGGATGCAGAGGCGTGTCTTAGCTGTGGTGTATTGTCCTCTGAGAAAATCAGATACTAAATTGTCGCTGATCAAGGGAATACGAGCGGGAGATTCAAGCCGATCGCGAGGTGTTCAAATTTCAAAAGAGTCAGATGTGCACTCGAAAAGGAGATAAACTGAGATCGTTGAGAGTCGGAAAAAAACGAAATAACAAGGCACATGCTTACTCCTTTCCATAGACACCGTGACATGGGATAGGAGGTTTTAAAACAAATATCCGGAGGCAAGAAGTCAGTCTGCGAATGTCGTAAACGTTCCCTCAGACCCTCAATGCACCCATCATGCATCATGGATTAACAACCTCCGCCGATACTCAGGACGCCTAGTACGGGGAGAAAGATGCCGTTCTCGGTGAAGGACGCGTTAAGGAAGTGGAAACCAATCGGCTTAGAGTGCTCAATGATATCCAGGTTAGAAAAGCCGAAAAAAGGTCTGACCGAGCCCCTATTTACACGGATATGCGGCCTTGAACGATTTCCGAAATTTAAACCGAGAGGTTAACCGGACGGAGAGAGTAGACGGCTAGGGAGAATGGTAAATGTGATCAAGACGGCGTACGGAATGGTTCTCAGCGAACCATTATATTTCGCTTTCGTTACATCTGCACTGTATGGCATCGAGTAGAAATAAAGATGGCGTACCAGACACTCAAATTCACGCTGACAGATTCATTCATGTTCGCTCTCGGAATGCTGTAGCTCCTCAACGCAAATCAGTTCACTCAGTCGTACCAGGTTTTTCTGACCAGTGGAAAAACTGATCGGCGCCAAAGAGGCATACTCTGGGCTATCTGGCAGCGCTGACCTGTATTATGGACCAGAAGAGACTCAACAAGAAAGGCGGTATCGCTGTCATAGTCTGAAGATAAGCACCTCAACTCCGAGTCATGCATAGGGTCTCTCGATTCACCATATCCCACAATGTGAACTCATGGATCCACGAAAAGCAGGTACTCTAGCACGATTCATTCCAGTAAACGGACCTCCAAGGAAGACTGAGGCTCGCCAGCCTGGATATCTGAAAAGCTGTGATGAAGGTCAGCGTCAAACAAGCTTGAACGATTTGAAGCATGCTGACTAAGCACCACCGCAAAATTAGCTTCGCCCAGCGCTACGCCATACTCATCCTCGACGGCGACGGCGACGAGCACGATGCCCGTTATTCTAAACTTACCAGCATAGCAAATCCAGCACTTTCACAACGTTCTATCAATATGCGACGACGGCTTATCTCTCATTCCGAACGGCTATCAGGTGCCAAGAATATATCAATGCGTATCTGAGCCAAGCCTGATGCTCTTTGAGTCCGGCGTCAGGCTAGACAGGGCCTATAATGAGGCTACAGTGAGTCGAGCAGGGCGCGCCCATCAAATCGCCGATATTAATATCGTCTTAGGGTTGCATATATAAATTGAAGGCAGAGGGCTGCTTTTTAGCTCCCAATCCATCATGTCTGCTCCCATCTCTACTCAATCTGAAACTACGATCCTGGCAGCGCCGAAGACGTTGAAGCCTAAACCAGTAATATTGTGGTGTCGTACGCCCCTCCTTTTTCCTTTGTTCGCGTGTTACTGATAAGCTGCAAAGATTCCAGATGTTGTTCCACAGCCGTTGTCCGAGCAATGGTTCAACATCCCATGCTTAAAGTGGCCAACGAACCATTCATCCAAGTCATCCAAGGATCTCAACTCGACAATATCGACTCTCATCCAGGTCTCGCAATCCCCTCTCCGTGGTTCAACACCACTCGTGTGGATATCGCTACCAAGCTGTCCGAGAATAAACTTCCGGAACCTGATGCTGCTTCTGGAACGATCAACTTTGGTCCGGATGACGGTCGTATTGTCTTCATTAAGGATATGGCTCAATATGGTCTTCGGAGCGACGTGTTTAAGAGACTGAGAGAGCTGAAAACGCGTATGGCATCCGGTGTTGACGATGGCGAAGCTATCGATGATCCACTCAGTACGACACCGGAGAATCCGACTGTATTCCCCGTATCTCTGTTACGCAAGTTCAACCACACATTCCTGATTAGAGAGCCCGAGGTGAATTCTTCTTTGGACCCGTATAAACATATCACTCATCCATCTTCAGCGAGCCATTCCTTCATTCATCAAGAGCATGCAAGAAACACTCGAAGCAGCAGCTCCAGGGACCGAAGTCGAAGGGGATCTGTCGGGATACATAATGTACCTCGAACAAAGACTCCTTTACCGCTTCTTCGCCGATCCCAAATCCGAGTTCAACACCCTTCCCTACGACGGCGAAGAAGCAGGCTACGTCCAGCAGCCTCAACCTCCCCCTTTGATCGATGCCTCGGATTTGTTAAAGGATCCAACGTCAGTTATGAAGCAATACTGTGAGGTGATAGACATTCCATTCGATCCTACCATGATGAGTTGGTCCAACGAAAAACCACTGTATGTATATTTTACCGCTGTTCCATGACTACGACGCTATCGTTCTGTTACAGGAAAGAGTTCGACGTTCCTTGGCGTCTCATGTTTAAACGGGCAGAGCAGAGTACAGGTTTCGAGAAAGACGGAAGAAATCCGGAGGATATTATGAACGAGGTGAAGGAGACTCAGAGGGCGAATATCGCGAAGCTGGTGAAGATATGGCGTCCTGATTATGAGTACGTTGAATCTGTTGTTCATGGGGTTGATTACTGACTTCGAGCTTGTTTCCAGGGTCAGTAAATTGACTCTGCTAAATTTCCATTCATACTCATCGTTCATCAAAGGATCTGTTGAGCCATCGTACAATCCGAGCATAAATTTGATCACATCGCGTTTCATTGCCCTGGGCTCGGTTAACTTGGTCGTGACAAAAAATCTTCCACTGCGTTTCGGAACTGCCTTCCTCCGTTGCTTCCTTGAGTGTACTACTGTGTAGTCTGATATCACCGTCAAATTAAAGATTCAATGTTAATCCCAACGACACGATTAAAATTGTCCAAGGTTTGTCAGGGCAAACAGCGTGGGCGTCGAGAGCGGAATGCGACAACGACGCTTTCGGAGATTGAGTCGGGGATGTATATCATATAGCAGGCATACGTTAGCGTACAGCGTAAGGGCCTTCGGCTAGACCATCTATAGCTGCCGTGCTAACGATATAAGCGCCATCATATATTCCACTTGTTGCTTCTTCCTCCCGCCACTCATTCTCTACGGTGCGTGAGCTACTGTAGGCTTCTCACATTATGAGTGGAGACATGGCAACGACGCGCCAAAAATTCAACTCCCACGAAACCGCTGTTGATCTGCGATCTGCTCTGAATGATGGCAGACGAACCTCGAAGATCGTACGGAGGAGAGGTGGATTGACTCGAGCCTTTGCTTCTGAAAACGACACCCGATGCCAATCTGCTGGTTCAATGCCTAAGTGTCATGCATGCATCCAACGTTCCATCCTTAATTCATGCCGATACTAGAGTACACGAAGCAAACTGACGAATATTACAGTAAGAGGGCTATTCCAGGTCATCAATACTGTCAATGAAATCCGACTAAATCTGTTGCATCATCTTGTTTCACGCTTGCGCCACCTTGACCTTCAGAGGAAGTTGTATTCCCTTATCCTCCTGACCTTGCACTAAAGGAATCATCCCAGCAGCACGTTCACGTCTAAAATACGAGTCAGATACTTGTTGCTAAGTGCTTCGGCGGCTTACTTGATATGTCTAGCCTCTTCTGTCATCTCAAACTCAAAATGGTGGATCAGTTCAATCAAGAACGCTTGCATTTCGACAATTCTGGAATGTGTACGTGAGCTCCGAGAATCGGTGATGTGATCAGTTTGGATCTCACGCGAATCGCCATCTAGTTTGTTGATTATCAGTTTAATGCCAGATAGGTCTTTGAAACCACCTACCCAATACATGCATGGATTCCTGCGCCAAAGGTTGCGCTATATAATCCCTCAGAATGCCTGGTATATAACACTTAGCGACATGATCTCACAGATTCGCGTATACACCAAGCCGAGTCCCGGGGGTGACCGCTTTCAACCAACGATCGGGATTAAATGCGTCAGCGTCAGATCCCCACAAGGCCGTCAGTCTGTTCAAGTCGTCAACCACAACAATCGGCGGACCGAGAACACTTCGTTACCTGTTGTATTGGGATAAAGATATGAAAACCTTGGTGGCTTTTTGAAGGGGGATGTGGGTTAGCCGTTCGCCTGTGGTGGACCGAACAGGATATTCAAGAGGAACTATGCAATCCTTGGCTGCTTCGCGCATGACCATTATGACGACGTTGTGATAACGTAGGATCTCCTATTAGAGAGCGAGGTCAGGGACATGAAGCGACTGAGTGTATCCACTGACTTTCATGACCGCGGTGGTATATGCCATTTTCTCGTAATCTTCAGCCGGGATTGCATCGAGCCCGCGCTCGGATGCTTCAAACACGAATGAACGGATTTCTGATCGCAGTCTATCTTGAATGTCCGGATGTTTGGCGAGCTCCCAAAGGGTCCATGTGACGGAATTGCTGGTGGTTTCTGTTAGGTTAAAAATCAGAGGAATAACACTCCGGGACATTGTTATTACCATGCCCAGCAATCATGATAGCGCTGTAGATATCAGAGTCTAGTCAGCGAATTAGCAAATATCTAGAGGAAATCGAACCTCATTTGAGCTAGCATTTCATCTTGGGATAATTTGGCCTTCTCGACTTCGCTGTTATTTGAGTTCACTAGTATATTGTGGCACCAGCTCAGTCTATCGGAAAGTCATATCTTGAATGAAGGCTCACCGAGAAGTGTCATGACATCCTTTCCGGAGTTCCTCGTCCTTAGGTCATCCTGTTTTAGATTCACGAGCTCGGCTGCGACGGTATTTGACAACTTGAGGCTGCGATTGGCATATTGTATCCCCGATGAGGGAATATATTTGAGATAGCGAAGGAGCGTCAATGGAAGCACCGTGCTAACGATATTCTCAAAGAAGACTTTCCGGTAACTTGGTTGCCCACGGGTCTTCTGGCTAGATCGATGCGCTAATAAGTAAAAGATATCACACACTCGACGAGGGGACTGTCTTACAAAAGGTGTTGAAAGTGATTCGCGAGTTGATTATCCCTGTTCTCCACGGAGCCGAAGTCGTAGTCGAATGCAGCTAGTCATAGCTTAGTAATAGACCATCTGTCGAAGAACCAAATGCTTACCATTCCCGATGGCATCTAAAGTTGCACGAGCAAGACTAGCGGGCATGTTTACTACGATTCCATCTTTCGAAGCAGTTACGGCTGTGTTCCATACGGCGACCATCTAGACAGGGTCCAATCAGAAAGTAAGCAGACAAAGATAGTAGTTTTACCTTGAGCACAGCAGTGCGAAAGACCGGAGAGAGAGCGCGAGCTTCGGGCATTCCGAAGGCTGGCAACATCACTTTGCGATGACGCTTATGCACTTCGTCTAAAAGCAAATCAACTGGCAAGTACTTGTAGTGAGACCGCATCCACATACGCTCGGCCCATAAAATACTGGGTCCAGTTATCAGTTTGACAATGGCCCGCTTCACGTGAAGCCGTTGGAATCTGTATGCAGATGTTTGTAATATGTATTGGATGGCTTTGGGATCTGCAGTCATGAGTATATCATTCTAATGTTCTGCGGTCAGTATCATCGCTGTTGACATAGGATCAATGCGTACTCCAAGGGACCCCTTTATCCTCCAAGTATGCCCAAATTCGTTGAAGCAATTACGCTCGACGGTTGCAACTTCCGAGTTGAACAATAGATGCAGGTGTCCTGCGATGTTGCCACATTAAACACCGCTGTCCATCGATCTGGGAGTGCATCGCAAACACATACCTGCGAACCACGACGGGGGAGATGGACCGGGAACGTTTCTGATTGAACTGCTCCGACTCTTCACCAAGGCGAAGACACAGAAGGCAACGAGCAGAAATGCTCCCGCCCACGTGGCGGTGAGGAAGAGGTTATAAGCTTGGAACATGAGAGCGTTCACACTGCCGATTGTCAGAATGCCAGTTTATGGGAGGGAACTGGCCAGGAGGGTCGGGCTTTATAGTTCTGAAAGAGCCTCTGGGAGTCGCGACCATGTGGAGAGCTTGGAAGATTCCCTGATAGTCGTGCAGTTCTATCATTTCGAAGCCTGAACTTGAATCAGTCCAAACCGACCCGACACTTCTTCACTTGGTCCAGCTATCAATGGTTTGTGGAGGCGGCGTAAAGCAGCCCTCGACGCCACCAGCATGCGACTCATGGGATCAATTCGGCTGCTAAATCATATGCTTGAAATTTGAGATTTAGAAGCATGATAGAGTTGTTCTTTAAGGTGCGGAATCAAAAGATCTCGAGTATACGACGAGAGTTTCCGATGATGACCGTCGGATTTGTCGGCTGCGTCTTCGGATCCCTCGACAGAAATTCGGCTTTTCGTGGTGCTGATCACTCGGACTAAGACACAAGAGAACCACTTGAGATGACCCCAATGCAGTCGGCAGAGAGAAGAAGGCAAATGACCAATTATTACTGACGAATAGGGAGCCGAGTCGCCGAGCCACATATATGGAAGGCTGAAAACGATAGGTAAGGCTTGTAGAACCTCGAGTGATAAAGAGAGCCATAAGATGCCCATGACATAGACGTAAGAGGTTGGAGATTGGCTTCGACCGGTGGAATGGTGTATCGAGAGAGCGACACGACTCGAATTGACATCCATGCCAAATTTTGCGATGTGACATGATGAATCCCGGATGGATTTAATACCGTCAACGAAGGAAAGAGCCACTGTTCCAAAGTTAAACGGGTATTTGGGGTTTTTTTACTTAAAACGCTCACTGGATGAAAGGTTAACATGCAAAACTCCCAATTATAACGCCTGTCAAATAGGAAGCACTTCGCAAAGGCTTAACCACTCAAGCCGAAAGAACGGAATCGATGTATCCTCGTGATTCGCGAGAGGTGCCATCTTGAAAAGGATACTAATAGCTATAGTAGTGACAGGCACGTATCCAACGCGGAGGTTGCGACAAGAGTTGCGGAGTCGGTTGTGGAGTATGCCTATCACAGGCGACCACATCCATTGCTTTCTGTGCTAGTATTCGGTTGATTATATGGTGCGCAGGACATCTAGATCCTCTCTCTCGACGTGCAACGGCTAGGCCAGCTTTGAATTCGACTTGAAGAATGGAGGTAAAAAACATGCGTCAACAGCTGCAGCCTGGCTGACCTCTGCCGACCGCTATGAATGATTTGAGATTGATTTGAGGCAAGGAGACGGAGATATAACAGAAATTGAGTTTGGTACATCACTGTTATTACGATTAGGACTAATGATACATCGAACGATTTGTTTGTGACAAAGAATGGACGCCTCAACAGGAAACCGAGGCGCTGAAAACCATATTAAAATTTCTGCGCAGAGGGAGGAGGCAAGGCATCGAAGGTTCAGCACCAAAGCGACTTAATTGATCGCAATGCGAGCCGGTGCCTGCTCGGGGCCCGTTTTGGGGAAAGTCACCGTTAACACGCCATCTTCCATCTTGGCACCAATGTCCTGGGGCTACATAAAGTTAGAAACTTTACAAGGGAGTACAAGAGGAAGAGGACGTACCTGGATGCCTTTTGGAAGTTGTATACTCCTGGAAAACTTTCCAAAGTTTCTCTCCTTGACCGCGTATCCTTCCTCGTTATGCTCCGTGGAACGCTCGCTCTTTCCAGAGATGGTCAGACGAGAGTTGGCGAGGTCGATGTTGACATCCTCCTTCTTCAGCCCCGGGAGCTCAAATGAAGCGGTGACTGTGTTGGCTTCCGGATTCTCGTGTATGTCCATCCTGCCCATATCGTCGTCAATATCGAATTAAATGAAACCGGAAAGAGAATCTGCATACCTCGGTATTAAAGATGAAGATGTCCTCCTGTTATCGACCGTATTACGGTTGCTCGACGGAGAGCGCGTCTCGAAAGCCTCGTCGAACAGACGATGGAAGTCGTCGACTGTGAAGAAAGGGTCGTAATAAAATCGACTGAGAGACATGGTGATATAGAGAGTCGGACTGGCTTGATGAGATGAAGTCTTTGTTCTGAAGAGCTACCAGCCACCAACAAGGCTGTATTTATAGTCCTCGCCGACACTTTTGGCGGCTTTTCTGGAATGTTCCACGTAGGCTGATTGCGTAGTCTTGAAGAAGAATATTCCAGAGCTATGAAGTCAGAAACATAGTGGATAACCATATGCGTATCATCAAATGACGTGGCATTATCAGCCTTCTGACGTGACTGCCATGGCACAGGGACTTGTTTGAAACTGGTCGTCGTTTCCGACAGAAGGGGCAAGCCAGCCAGAAGTCTCGAGCACAGTAACCAATAGAGTCTCGAGCATGCTTCTAGAAGGATGTATGGCGAGCAAGTAGATTGAAAAGTCAGACTGGCAGTGGTTGAAGCCGCTCTGCAACTTGAAGGGATAAGACGATAATTGCACGAAGTTACATCCACGTCAGAGGAAGCCTAGGTTCCGATGGAAGCTATCCAAGTGGCCAAGAATTATAGCATCCTTTGAGGAATAGACACCTAGAGTGAATAGATCATCCATCATGCATCATGCTGCAGCCGTCGCTGGCTCGTAATCACGATACACGACAGAAAATGGTCCAGCGAGGTTTAGAACTCCGACTTTCTCGGAAGCAATTTGCTTCAACTTGTTCGAAATCTTCGTCTACCCTGACTGCGGGTTACTATTATACTGCAGCAGATAAATTTAAACATTCCGGTGCTAGACCACTGAAAATCTTAATCAGACGGAAATGCACACATTGCGGCGAACTTAGCCTCGGTCAGGCTCGGTGAGGAGAGCAACCGAGTAGTATTCAACTCTGACATACACGATAGCGATAGCGATGAGATCCCTTTGATAACTCCCTTTTACATTCACCTGGGCCCCTAATACTATACAATGGATGGAACACTATTGACGTTTCCGAAACATTACGTTGGCGGATGAATCGGGAATACAAGATGCATTCATATATGACGGGAGAGGTATCTTGTCAGATGTATTCTTGACATCATAGTGCAGTAGGATGTGCGCCAGCATCGTTTTCATGACCAGGACGGCAAAGAATCTTCCTGGGCTAATAGAAGGGGTCAGGCTCCGCAAGCGATAGCATCACAAAACAGCACGAACCAGGCTGGTTTTCCGAGACCAAATGCCAGATAATCCAATCCAACGCTGACAGCTTGATGCTTGGTCACATCTCCTGCGTTGCGCAAATTATCGAAGCGGAAACCGTCAAATTCTGCAGCACTTTCGCCATATATTTCCGGATCCTCGTGTCGTCCTGAAGCAAGACCTTGGATGATTGTGCCCTTCGGAATAAATGTTCCGTCGGAAAAGGTAAAATCTTTCACTGCCATTCGCAATGTTGAGACTAGAGAGAATGCAACTGAGCCTATGAACGAGTTCGATGAACTTTAAACTCACGCTTTCCAGCCCCTCGCAACCTCATGGTCTCTTTGATGAAACTGTCCAGCTTATGGCATTTTGACAGGGCAGTCCGTGTCCACCCCTCCGCAGCGATGACTCCTTCCACTTCCTCACGAAGTGGAGCAACATACTCTGGCATGCCAGCGATAAAGAATAATACATGCGTAAAGCTCTGCAAAGGCAGTATCTTAGACCAGGGATTGAAAGCAGATTGAACGGGAATAGCTAACCATGGATGTCGTACTATTCGCCGCAAAGTTCATAACGAGTATCCTCCTACTCAATTCTTCTGGGTCCTTTTCAATTCCGACGGCTTCATCCATTAAGAACGACAGGAAGTCAAGCTGTGACAAAGAGCAATGGGCCAGTCGTGCATCACAGTCATTCACAGATGACTTACGGGTTTGTCTTCGTAATCCTTGCCATGGGTTCGGAGCAAACTGTACCGGCTTCGGATCAGGGGTTGAAGTTTCTTCGTTGCCTTCTTGGTTGCGGCTGCCACTGGCGTAAAAAGGCGAGCAACAATCCTGATAGAGGTGTCAATTCTGTCCATAAGACCCTAGTGATCTGCTTCCACCCTTTGAGGATGACAGGAAACGGACGGCATATTTCTGCCCCAATGACCACGTCCATAGTGTAACGCAAATTGAGCTCAAGAAATTCGGGATCGCGGCATAAAGGTAGGCCAACGAATGTACGATTATTGGCTCTTGCAACAACTTGAGAAACGAAGCCTATGGCATTGATGGATATCCATTCCTCTCCTTGAGGGGTAATTTGGTCGGATATAGCAGAGCATATTTCGTCGTGGATCTCTGGATACATAGCAGTTAAGCTCCGAGTGAATTGGGAGCGAACAATGGGACGTGATAGTCGTTTTTATGTACATTCGGCCCCAGTGTCCAATCCACCTGGACAAACTGTCGCATCGTCGAGATTAGGCGAATGGATGGTTTGAACAATCATATCACACACCTCAGCGACCCCTTCCGAAAAACTTAAGTGGTCATCTTGTGCTCGTTTCAAGTCCTCTAATAGCTCCGGTGAAATAATGACAACAATCCATCGGGCCAAATCAGCCACTTTGAATATTCCCCGCTTCCTATATCTCATGTAAGCCTCCTCCAGGACTTTGTCGCCATGTTTCAGGAATCTAAGGGCCCCGCTATACGAAGAAAACACTCCTGATGGCCCCATCACGGGAACGTCAACCTATTTAGGACTGCTCAACCTCTTCCATCGACTAGAAAAGTAAGTTGAAATTCTCACCCACTGTCTCCATCTTCTGACATACGCCTTGATCGCGCCGAAAGTGGCGAGGGATACTACAACAAATATCCAAGGATGATACTGGATCGCATTCAGCAGCTGATTCAATTCCATGATGTTTGGTGGAATATAGCGGATGGTGAGAGTGTCAAGTTGAACATTGGTTGCACTAATACGCAACAGAGGCGCTGAGGGACTCAGACCACGTGCTGAACATATTTGGATTATTCGAGGTTCTTCGGCTCGCGATCGGGCATAGTCGGAAGCAATTCCCATATTTGCTTCCGTCATCTCGACTCACCGCCAGACGGACTGCTCTTCGCCAGAAAGCGATGATTGTGTATTCACCGGATCATTCTGAGCTGTGTCATGAAGGTCAGGGTCTTTGGTGATCACATTTTTGTTGAGTTACATTCGAAGACCTGATTCCTAGTATTCTCAGATCTTAAAATCTGATTCTTCCCACTGCTTCCTC
Source organism: Sistotremastrum suecicum HHB10207 ss-3 (assembly GCA_001632355.1). Lineage (NCBI taxonomy): Eukaryota > Fungi > Basidiomycota > Agaricomycetes > Sistotremastrales > Sistotremastraceae > Sistotremastrum > Sistotremastrum suecicum. The sequence goes on from KV428029.1 coordinate 151,423, forward strand.
GCATGAGGCGAAACGCTCTGAGAGATTCGAGATCATTGCTAGATCACAATGTCTCGTGAGACTGTATGCATGTTTAGGAAGGCCCATCAGCGTCGAGCCATATTGTCATTTGGGCCTTGGCGGTTTGACGTCGGTCTGAGATGCCGAAAATTGAGCCTCGAGGTTTGCAAGTCCGCCCTGAGCGTTCCGACTGTATTGATCACAACCAGAGTCTGCTGCCAATATTCTCACCCCGACTAATTGTTGGACCTTTCTAGTCATCGAAAATCGACTGAGATCAGCTCTACGACGAACTGAGAAAAAATACTGTTGAGTACGTCAAGTCTATTTCTCGACCTCTTTCTTGAAGTACAGTGACGAAAATCCCTAAAGTGATTTTGTGCTCAGGTTCGGTCGCGTGAGGCATGGTTCTCCCGTGGCGCCCAGAACCGGATATCACCATTTACTACGTACGAACGATCCATATCGCAAGCCAGTTCGCAGGCGTGGGATTGCGGTATCGTAAGATAAGACGGCAAGCCCTCCAACCCCGTCCCGACGCCCCAAATCAACTGTCTTACGATCTACCATCACTGCACTACTAAAATGACTGAACCTGCCCAAGCTTTGAAACCCAAGCCAATTCTTCTCTGGTGTCGTATGGTCATGTCATTCTGTGAATCCGCTCAGACTCACTCGAGAACATAGATCCCAGATCATGCTCCACCGCTATCGTTCGGGCGTTCCAGAATCATCCTCAAATTAAAGTGGCGCACGAGCCCTTCCCTCACACTATGAACTTCTCGAATGCAGACAACATCGAGAATAAACCCGCCTTTCCCATTTCGGAGACATCACCATGGTACAACGCTACCCGCGTCGATATCGCTTCGATTTTATCGGAGAATAAGCTCCATGAGCCTGACGAGAAGACTGGGAAGATTGTCGCCGGCCCCGAAGATGGAAAGGTCATCTTTATCAAAGATATGGCGCAATACTCTCTTCCGAATGCAGAGTTTCGTAACCATCGGGATTTGAAGACCAAGTTTGTCGCGGAGGATTTTCCGGACGAGTTGGCGAAAGATATTTCGCAAATCCAGAACGAGTCGGTCAAGAACCCGACCGTGTTTCCAGTTTCTCTCCTTCGCAAGTTCACTCATGCGTTCCTTATAAGAGAACCCGAGGTAAGTCAATAGGTGTCAACGAGAGGAATTGAAGCTTACTAAATCTTTACTGCCTTAGAGAGCCGTCCCCCCCTTCCTAAAGGGTCTCAAAGAAATGGGCCTTAAGGGACCAGATGGAGAAGAATTGGACCCGGCGGTGACCTCGGGTTATGTGATGTATCTTGAGCAAAGGATGCTTTATAACTTCTTTACTGACCCGAACTCCGAGTTCAACACGGCGCCACGCCTCCCTGAGGAGGAAGGATATATTGACCAACCTCAGCCTCCTCCTCTTATCGATGCGTCTGACTTGTTGAAGGATCCTCCGGCTGTCCTCAAACAATTCTGCGATGCGGTTGGATTATCTTTTGACCCGGCTATATTGACCTGGAGAAACGATAAGCCTGTGTGAGTCCATCAATAAATCCATTCCGTTATTCTTATGTGCTTGCGATAGCAAAGAATTTGACTTGCCGTGGAACTCCTTCTACAAACGAGCCGAGACTACGACCAAGTTCGAAGTTGACGAGAGGAAGCCTGAAGACATCATTAAAGAAGTTGCGCAAAACGAGCGTGAGACTGTTGCGAAGATCATCAAGACCTGGCGTCCCGACTACGAGTGAGTTTTTCTCCCTTCATTTTTACGTTTCACTAGACTCACGCCGGACTTACAGGGTTTATCTCTATTTTTCTCATTAATCAACACATGGGCTAACTTCTGTTACTTGACACAGTATCTACTTGCCAGGCGCACTATCACGGCCGCAGCTTAAGGCACAGACACTGCTAGGCTTGTCACGGACCGAAGCAGCGGCAAGTACTAGTGTTGAAACTTGAAGAATGAAGATAGAAATCCGATGAATCTTATCTCTTCCGAGGTCCTCCGAATGAGTTCCAGAGCACTTATGAAAATCGTATATATATCCGTCAAATTCAAACATGTTCTCCTTCACTTTGTGTGGTTTGCGTAGCGTGCAGTGTGAGAAAATAAATTGCAAGGAATGATGCCGAAGCGGAATCTATGCTGCCGTCCAATGCCGGATTACTAGTATATGCCGAGAACGGCGTGCGTAAAGGGACCGGCGATTCCGAGACAAAAGTCCCCGAATTGGCTGCACGTGAGTGGCCTGGCCTGTGCACGATCCGAGCAATATATAAGCCTCGCTCCAACACTCACCTTTCCTTACCACTCTGGCCTTTTGGCTTAGATCAAGTGTAGTATCTGTTCTTAAAAGCATAATAGCTTTTATCTGGGCACCGCCCAGTTATGTCTATTATCTAATTTTTGTCGCCCCGTCTTTCGAGCTCTGCTTGCAACTCGGAGGACAAGATGACCTTGCTACTGCACTACTGGCTTGCGTCGTCAGGGGAACCCTTCACTTTTCTCTTTGGGCTTTGAGTTGGATCGTCATCAGACTTTCTAATTCCCTTCATCAAATTGAATTGTGTTTCGTAGTTACAATTTGTACACTCTTGTAATAGTTTGAAATGAACAACATTATCTTCAACTATTGATTATTCGTGGAACTTCGTTTTCCTTATCTCAACGGATTGAGTTGATTATTTGCGCCAGTCGGCGCGCACAAAATGTTCTGAACTAAGTGAGTACCTCAGTGGGCATGAAGTATAAGTCAGATTTGTGGTTGTCCAGTGCTTGTGGCTGTTGAACTGTGTTCTGGATTCACGTTGACTTTCGATATCTGACACGATATTGCATGACATTGCACAAGTCATTATCAGTAATGCACCTGGTGTCGCGCGAAACTACGACAATGGAATTGGAAAGGGTATACTTTTGACTCAACAACTTGTCACCAGTATTCTCGTTCTGTACCGTTCATACAACAACGAAGTACTGATAAAACAATTTGCTGCGCCCCGAGATTCGTGCTCTCGACGACCTCTAAGCAGAGGCAGAGGCATATCTAATATCTAATCGTTGTCGGCACTCTTGCGGAGCCCAAGAGATAGCAGTCTTGATGTTGTTAATGTCGAGCGGAACGTGCAGATCGCAAGGCGTAAGACCGAGCATGATTCAAAGAAGGAACATCCGCACTGCCTGCCAATGCGCGAAGAGATGTAGGGTCAACGTAATGTGCTTTCGAATGAGGTCACCTGAGATATCTTGCCTATCACCGATGAATATAATGTTTATCGAGATGAGGGAGAATTGTGTGAAGAATCTCCGACTCACAGGCGTGTCCATCATCGTCGTTTAAATTATCGACGATAGAGTCCCTATAGAAGATAGTAGAGAAGCAGCAAGGGCGTTCGAGACTCGAGCCCGGGCCTGAGAGTGGGTTTTGTAGCTAGCACGAAGCTGGAATCGACCGGACAGGAGATAACGAGAAGCAAATCGAGCGATTGCGAGACAGGGTTAGCGTGCGACGACTGCTAGCAGAATTGATTCCTTTTCGATTCTTCTGAGGTCCTGAGCCATAACGCGTCATCGCAACAAGCTAGACATCGGCGTCTTGATGGCCGTTCACCAGACCATTTGGGATCTTCAAACTCCGTTGACAGCCTCTTCTGCGCTAACACCAGTAAGTCAAATACATGAAGCCGGTATGATGTCTTTTCCCTCCCTTTCGTATGAACTTAGTCCCGTACTTCGTCTACCAGTGCGCCTCTAAACTCAATAATTTTGGACTTGGCCCGGATCCGCAGGGCATGAACGATTTATGACGAGGTTCTCGAAACGTACCGAGTCTAGTCCTTCGGCAAATTTGATGCCGTCTGCAGGGTGTTGCAGGCGGAAGTATTCGACCCTTTGGAAGCTTATGCGAACAGGTGAACGTCAGCTTCTATCAATCTTTAGTAAACGACGTGGATCTGAATCGTACAAGGAGATAATTCTGCTCAATATGATGTAAAGCAACGACATTCTTCATTCTTCCACCGCTCCATGCCGTGATCTCCAGCTGAGCTTGGTCGTTGAAGTCGGTCCCAAACGGTGGACGCAGTAGGTTGGGGAATCACAAGAAGCAGAACCATTCATTCATTGAAGTTTTCATTAACGGCCCCAGGTATTCTCCGTGGAGATCCTCATATCTGAGTGAGGATCCATATGATATCTCATAAGTCACTTCTACCGTTCACGCACGCTTACTGGGTAGGCAGGTACAAGTCTTCATCCGTTCGAAACGCGAGAACGTAATGATGGTTGACCAGATTCGCCCTGAAAGTCCGAGATTCACCATGGAACTTTCCGGGGTACCCTGGGGCTAAATGGTGGAGAGTTCATCATCAGAGCTTCTCTCTAAATCTCCTCGGTCGTCAAGAAGAGAGGAGAACGTTCTAATCACAAGGTACGAGATGTTCGTATTCTCGAGATCTGACATTCACGGTATGTCTCCTCTAGGAAGTTGAGCTCGAGAGGGGCGGATACTCATGCGAAGACATAACCGCGCTCCAAATTCCAATGCTTCTTCTGATTGGAGCTTTCCACTTCTATAGGTACTAGTGGCGAGACCCTAGTTTTCACTCAAGAAGTCACCTCGTTTTTTCTCGTTTTTCTTTCGCTCCGTCAGCTCAATACTGACTGGGAATCGAGCGTACCCAATCTAACCTGACTTCCCACCTTGAAACTCACTGCAGTCTTCGTGGCACTCTCCGTCAAGTGCCGTAGGGGCCGTCTGAAATTTGCTTCCGCAGCTTGGAAGACGGATCTTCGGACCCGGCTCTCTCAATGTGAGTTCCGTGAGGAGTTGAGTTATCTCGGTCTTGATGGTTTCACAAACCACATAAACGATCTCTCAGGTTTATCGATGGACCGCGGCGTCGCGCAGTGGGAGTGGGATTGCTCGACATGTTGTGTTATTACCTTGAGGAGACATATATCGGTGACGTGGTGATTCTGAAACGGTACGTGTCCGCAACGTTTCATGACTCGTACTCTATAGGTATGTGTCTTCGTCGCCGCGGACTTTCTGGACGAGTGATTGGGTTTCAAATTCTCGTCTGGCCGCGCGTTCCAGGATATCTACAGACACTCCCTTTCCTTATCTCCCCACCTTTCCTCCGGTGACTGAAGCTCCGGATATCTCATGCTCTTGCGCGGCCTCGAATGTTTTGCGTATCGTTTACTCGCTCCAGAAACCTTCCGACGGAAAAAAAACTTCGTTCTCGCATGTTCTACGTCATTCCAACGGCTCTTCTGAGAATCACATGTACCATAGATCTACCATTGGCTAAAGTGGGCGACTACACTATGACAAAATTTTTGAAGAAGTGATTGGAAAGGAAACGCAAACAGAGGTTGTTCAGAGTTAGCGCCTGGAGTTGACGACGATCTGTGCCTAACGCTCGGAGTGGTCACTAGGGTCAGGGGCAGGCCAAGCTTTCGAGCTCCGATTAACATACTAGAGGGCCGCAGGGTGCGGATAGACCACGTGGGGGTGCGATTCGGTTGTTGTTCAGGGTTTACGGTTGAGACAAAGATAGGAGACGGAAATTTGAAGCGACGATATATATGAGCCTGAGAGGAATATAAAGGACGGAGGGCCAGAGATTGGATTGGTCAGCAGGGGCTTCTCATTACAATCGGAAGCAAAAAAAGTGCATGACAATTACAACTCCAATTTGTAGTGATTTTGTAGTCATTTGTAAGCATCACGTGAGATCCCGGGTGCAGAGACCAAGTTCCACGTGGTAATATGGGGATGTCCCACGTGTGGTATCGCCAAGATTGCTCCGAGACGCCTGGAATCACATGGATCGCACGGATGCGAATAAGGCAGGTCATGTGGGAGGCCCAATCAGAGCGCTGAAATGAACCGGAAGACCGCGCGAACCATCCAGATCCAGTATGCCCGAATGGGTAGACCTTGTTCTCAGCGACACTCCCTGAGTCCCAGAACCCATGAGACAGGGGAGATCAGCAGACCAAAGCTCAAATCACAGGGGCACCAATCCAGGGACTCTACCCGCCGAATCAGTGTTTAATGAGCGGGTTCGAAAGCAACTCAGGTCGGAAAAAATGTTTGTCCGTATTTCCGAGTGGGGATCGCAAGGACAACAAGGCGGGATATCTCACGCAGGGAGGTGCCATCGTGAGACGCCAGATCTAAGCCTCGCTGGGGAAGTGTACGTATACACATAATCTCGAAGCCTGACTCAAGTCGATCGAGTCGAAATGCAAGAAGACAGGCTCGCCAGTAAAGTCGGAACAAAAAGGAGTTCGAGAAAGTTGATCGATAACCAAACGGGTCGGTCCGAGTCCGCGCGACAATGCCAATGAAACTCTAGCAACGAGCAACAAGAAATAATTGTCTACGGATGAGATCCTGCGGTGGAGTAGCGTATAGTACTTGTAGGATCTTGACGCCCAGCACTCACAAGACTGTCTGACTCAAACGTGCATCGCGGAGATGGTCACAGATCAACGGAGCAGGATGAGCGTATAGCAGTTACGCTTGTCAACAGTAGCAAATGCGCCACAAGACCATCGGCTAGGAAACATACAGCCAACTCATCAAGATCAAGATAACAGTGACTCGCAATCACAGCGATCACGGCGTCGGTCCACATTAACCTGGGGTCATCAGAGGTAATCAGAGTAGCCGTGACTTAAGGTGATAAGACCGATTGTAGATATGCAGGCGGGATTGGGAAGAGACCGCAAGTGATTACTCAGCACAGCCTTCGGTATGCCCCAACGAAGGAAAGGCGGTGGCGGGATACTCTAGAGGATCATAGCCAGTGATGACGCGCATAGGCGCCATATCGAAAGCATCGGAAGGATTGAGCAGTGAGCACATCGGAAGGAAGAATATGTACGCTTAGTATTAGCACCAATGATCTATGTCGGAAATAACGCTACCGCTAGGGGGAAGAGTTATCAGGTTGGTCGCATCTTCGAGGGCATCGCAGTAGACAGTGTAGAGGGCGCATCAGAGAATGGGACGATCAGTATGGTCGCGGATTCGTTGAACAAAAGAACACCAATCAGACCGAAGTAGTCAAACCTGTGACGCCACCAGAGAAGAAGAGCGTAGACGAATAGCATTCCCGTGTGGATTGAACAAGACAATGTTCAGAGCGAAGAAAATTTGAGACTTCACGCGGTGTGAGCGTCCACATGGTCAAATTCTTCTTAGGCCGAGTGTGAGATCCACAATGAAAGAAGGAGCAAATAAAAGATGTACCACTTTAGCGAAGGACATTACTACGAATAGTAACGGTCGAACAGCGGTTCGCTTAGTTTACTAGGGAGGTATACATGAGACAAGAGCGATGGACAGGGAACGACAGTTTCGGTGGTTTCGCTTGTTCAATTGCCGTGGAAGTCGGGTGAAGCGCGAGGTCTACACGTCAAAGGAGAAGCCCGACACTAGACAACAACTTGACTGGATCCTGAGATTGGGAAGTGGTGTATTTTCTTGTTCCGTTCTCGAGGAAAAGACACTTAGGGCATCCAATCCACCGGGATCTAGGATAATATTGTCATTAAGAATTTTCCGAAAACAAGAAATCCCAGTCTGGACCATCAACGAGAAGGTTGATAACGGAGCGCTTTGTGCCGCAATTCAATTCTGGTTGTCAAGTCAGACTGGCTTCAGATAGGGTTCCACGATCCACGATATGGTCATATGAAAACTTAAACGATTGATGCAAGCGTACCTGTTTTACCAGATTACCCCAACCAGACGCTGAGAACCTTTGATTGCAAACACTGGGCACAAGGTACACCAGATTGTTGTGATCGGTCGGGGCTTAGATGAGTTTTCTTCGCGTAATGTAAGTTGCGGAGAAAATAAATACTTAGGGGAGGGTACCCACTTCTTCGCATCACCAGGGGAATCACAAGGAACCGAGGCAGGGAATTTGTCCAGTGCATGCTCCGATTGACATTTGGCGAAGTTTGGCGCGAAAAGGAAGCCTTGTTTGGGTCTTGTACAATGTTTTCTTGCCGGAGCCGATGGAGCCCAGAAACGATGACTGTCGGAAGTTGTGGTTAATATCTCAGCTAAAACAGGGAACATCATACGAGACACAACGCACTGTAAGCGATTACATGCTCAAGGGGGTTCCAATGAAGTGGAAAAAAGGGAGGGTAGAGAAAATAATTGTGGCCATGGAGTCGGTTTGGGCAGAATTGGTGGCGGAGTATTTTCTTGGTGATGAAGCAGTGGGAAGTTGATCATCAACAAGTAGTTTCATGTCCATAAAGAGCGCATAACGTCGAGCTGTGCACTTGTTTGGTGGAGGGGAAGGTATTGAGGATCGGCGGATAGTGAACAGTAGCCGGACCGACAGGCACAATGACATGATCCCGATGAGCAAGATCTCTATTCCGTGATCTGAATCATACTCTATGCCACAACGATCATCGAGAAGAATCCAGGCGCCTAGATCACAAGTGCTGCGTCGACGAGATGCCGAGAGATCCTCCAAAGACTTTTGGATATGTTATGTGGGTCGTTCGGACTGCAAAGTAAGCGGATTCGGGAAGATATTAATGAACCTCACCCAATCGCACCAAGTCATAATCACGCAATCCAAAAGTTCCAGTCCAACCATACACTCGAAGTCCCAAAAACCATCCCCAATCATCCGAAGCCGGCCCCATGACGCAAAGATGCCATTGACCGTAGTAAATCGCGGAAGCCAACAACTTGCGCTCCGTGCTACGCCAGAGAATAATGGTGCAAAGGTAAGAGAGTACCCAGACATGATGGAGAGTCCGGAGAGTGCACACACCTGACACAGCCAGGTCGAGGTGGTGCGCTGCCTGCAGGAAGCCTCGAGGCGCGGCAACCTGGCCGGGTCGGAGTCTGAATCACGGAAGTAATAACCGGGAGGCAATGAAAAATTTATCATGAGCTTGCTTCATCTCGCTGAACAAGTCATTCCAAAGTGTATTGCCGATGACTAGGATAGTCTAGGTGGGCTTCGTTACGTCTATTTCCCCAACGGAAGCCTTGCAACTATGAAAGCGCAGTGGAGGAATTCATATCTTGGATCGCTTTGCCGCGTACGTGATCGGATTGAGTATCGATGGGGCCATTCAGTCTCTGAAGATGACTTCGAGCGAGATATGAAGACATGGAGATCTTGCAATCTGACCAGGTATGTACGATTACAGAACTTGGTGCGTTCATTACAAGAAGTCTTCCCATCGACGTACGTACAGATGCCATGATCGCTGATATCTGTGCCTTGATACCACGACTTGAAGCCTCCGGTTGTCAAGCCGCATGAGAAACCGAAGGAAGGACTCGGAAGGAGATGAGTCCCATCAAGATCCCGGCTGTTAAATCCGGTCTTCTCTCCCAATATCTTGGCCATTCTAAGCTCTTTCCGTCCACTGCACCTGAATAAATCGCATGACTTCCAACGTCGAGGCGCTAGGTCGTTTCATATCTCACACCTCAATGGATCTGGTATGAAATAACAGCATCTATATAGTTCCCATATGTTCATGTCGCAATTTGATCAAAATACAGCCGAAACCCACCCTCAAATTTCGAGCTCAACGGAGACATATATCTTCCCTTTTTTCGTTCCCACCAAAATGAGTAGCCGAGACGAGCTGACTGACTCGCTATCGCTTACTCTCGCCTAACACGCCACTCAGGTTCGTCGCTTCCGATTTTGTACCCGACTCAGATCATCACGATCTCAATATATACTGCCTATACCACTTACTATTTCCTACGTAAATCTCTCGCAAAATAAGCTCAATGTATGGATGTAGCTAGATCGCATCACGATCGCTCTCGAATCCGTACATGTGCGGTATCCAAGGGTGCAAACTTAACGCAAAGTGAGGTCGCACACTCTTTCTCATTCTCTGATGGGCCGTGCTAACGCTAACCTGTCAAAATCTCCCGGGACCATCCATATAGGTCCCATCTTCTAGTAGCCCTGCTTCTGACCCACGTCCTCGAATCTTCGATTAGGGTCCGATTCAACGTCCAGAACCCACATGGGCGTCTAACGAGACTTTGTACCCCTTCCCCTCACCCTCTGCATTTCGGTGTTCACCTTGCACCCCCTCGGTCAATTGTACATACATCCAATATCTTCTGAATACTGATAAGAAGTTGAGCTCGTGTGATGGGGTTCAGATCGCTCAGCCTTGTCATTCGTAAATGTACATGTATCGGGCGTCTATACGCCGATCATTATGGTACCACTAGAGAGTGGTCTGAGGGACCAGAACATGTACACCATTCGTCATTTGACCGCTTACAGTGTACTCTAACTATATGGGTTATACTGTTCTCATACCAGCCCATTCTACATCATTCCGAGGTCACTACTTAACTCCTAATATATTCAAGACGCATAACATAAACCCACCGAACTGTATCAGCCCGAGCCCGGAAATCCCAGGTACCTGGCTCGATCCAAAATATGCCCCGTTTCAAATCTATCGTGAAATTCCCTTTGACTGCGTTGGGACGTCGTGTGATGGAAGATAGGTTGACGTCGCCTCAATTCGCTCGTTATCCGGTATAGATTTAGCCTGCAAGTAAATTTCGATTGAAAGAAAAAATAATGCGGCGAAAGATGAGTAGCCGGCGCAGGGGAGGGCAACGACCGAGATCACCGACGGCAACTTATCAAGGCACTTCAACAAATCCATCGTTAAAAATCAAAATACCGAGCTCTGAAATGACACTTACTAATCGGACCCGTCTCTCTCGTCCAGGGTCGATTCCTCCTGAAACGCGTAGGGTTCGCAAAAAAAAAAGATCGACATCAGAAAATGTCAACCCATAGTCTTCTGCAACGGTGACTCAGAATAGACATAACGGCCTCGCATGCACATGCAAGAAAACTAGAAGTACTATCTGAGCTGGGGTAAACCATAGCGTCGGAGTTGTCCACAGAAAGACAAGATATTCGTCTCACACTCAGGAACGACTCCACAGAACGCCTTGAAACACTACAAAGAGTCGATCGACAGCCCAAACGCCTCCTTGAGAGGAACCGAAAACTTTGAACGACCTTGAATGAAATCCAAACAAAAGATACGAGAGCGCGCAAAGCTGCATGCACGATGCATGAGGTCTCGTTCTTCAGCCTAAGTAGTGAGAACAAGACGAAGACTATTCGAAAAGTCTTGGCTTGCTTGTCAAACGAGTGGGCCTGGGATGCCAATGGGCGAGCGAAGTAGCAGAGTATGATACAGCTTGAGGTACTCAGATCCCAGAGAACACGTGCGGGAGGTAGCATAGACTGACAGACTTCTATGATCACGATCGAGTAGAGCTGTCATTGAACTGAGATGCCTTGCGTTGAATATGTTACCGCCAACCTGAGCGCTGGTATCCCACTGGAAGACGATCATGCGATCAGATGTCAGACGGACCGAGCGGGAACGTAGCCGAATAACATCCCGGACCTGAAAGGCCTGAACTCTCAAGCTGCAGCTGAGTGACAGCCCGGAGCTGGATTTAACGAGCTATTTGTTTGTAGATGCATCAACATGCATGTAAGTCCATAAGCGTGATATTCGAAAGAATCCGACGTGACGGGAAGCTCGGGTTTTGCTTAGGTTAGACTCGGAAGTGCATCTTTAAATTCTGGACTCACTGACAATGGACGTCCCACTGCAGGAATGTTGCGAATAGTGGCGACTCGCCAATATTTAGGCGAATATAGAACATTTACGTATGAATATTGGCGAGTCCGCGAATATGACCGGTCGGTCGAATAAATTCCGATTCCAGGCTTCAGCCCATTCCAGTTGCCGGCAGTCATGCTCTTGGCCGCATTCTCATCGACCGCATGGTAACACCCGGCATCTGGCTTCCAGCTTAGAGCCCACAGTGACGAGTCTGGTGACAGATGGAAGCGAAATGAATCTGGGAATTTTCGAGTCCGAGAAGCTCGAAGAGGTCATCGATTCCGAGTCTTCGAAGGAAGCTCCCAGAAAGAAAAGGTGGAGATTCGAGCAGGAGCAGGAGATAACTCTCACCGAATCTGGGTCACGTCCGAACATAAATCCGTAATGATACTCATATTCAAAGTAACATTCAGGCCAACACTAATAGATCCAACTTCGGGAGTCGGGACTCCTCGGAAGCGTAAGCTCTCATTTTGCTCGCCTATCGTGATATAAATTCCCTAAATGGAATAAATACTTCATTTCCGATGCGAAGATGATCATTATCAGCTATAGATATATGGATTTCTATCCCCATACCCATCCCTATCTCCAGGGGTCATTGATTATCGATGACGGTTGCGTTCATTGGAGATTGTGGGATGAAGAATCCTCAAGGATGGTGAGAGATCTGGGTGGGAATTTTCATTACTCGGCTTGCAGCCTGAAGGACGTTGAGGGACGCTAGAAGGATAAGAACGTCTCGAGGTCCGATATACGGCGATGCGAGCCGGTCAACGAGTGGTTCTCAATTCTCTTGCAGTCTTGCTCTTCCTCGCGGATGTAGCTTTGTCGAAGGCTCGGATGGAAGAGGAACAGACGAGATGCACAACAAAAGATTGGGTCTCAATCATACATCCTATCATACATCACGGTGTCAGATTGACTTTATGCACGTCAGGCGGACGGACATTAATACTCACCTTCTCGTACAATGTCTATGTCAAGCAATCAGAACCTTAGTGTTCTGATACTAGTAGAAACTGTGCTTACGAGTTACGACATACGCTCGCGAATCGTACCTCACCCTCATTGGCAGGCTCCATATCTACAGGTACACATAGACTCCAAGACATTGACAGAAGACGGAGGAAAGTTAGACATGGGAAACTGAACCAGGGAAGAACTCTATCCCCAGTACCACTCCCCACACCATGACATCGAACGCTCGAGACGAACCGTGCGGGCCAAGCCTCCGAGTTCTTAGTTACTGACCGGTTTCGGGATCGGGACCGAGCCCGAGCCGACCGAAGGACAGTGAGTGAGAGCGATGTTCGAGAGGTTCATAGTTGAGACAAATTGGGTGTGAAATGAGCTCGAGACCAGACTTGGCTGATGCTGTGGAGCCCGCGGATGATATGGGATAGCCAGCACTACAATGAGGGAATAAACATTGTGGATGGATGCCGGGGATGCCGAAGAATCGACATTATTGAAGCTATTAGTGGCAATTTGCTTGTTGCAGATTGAGAAGATGGAGACCAAGATGATGCGCACTGCACAGATACGGAGCATGCTGCGATGATGTGATACGGCAGTACTTGTGCTCCACGAGTGGATGAGAATGCCAATATAGTGTGAATTAGAGAATCAGAATGGTCCAAGCCGAGGATCACTATTCGATATGAGTTCGTTATGTGCAAGATGGGAGTGTGCGGATGACGAGAGCTGGATGAGGTATACGATCGCGTGCTGGGGATCTGCGACGGTGAAAGCTCCTAGGGACAAGACTAGTCAACTGCAGCCGTCGTGCCGTGCTCCTCGCGGGACTCGAGTGAGTGGAACCCTGGTGCGGCTTATTTGGGACGACCCTGGGATTCGCATATGGAGATTGTACACGTACAGGCTGGAGTCGCAAACATATTTCCCGAACAGGTGCAGCGTTGACGAATAGCAAGGCGGGACCTCCGGCACGTGAGATCTAGGAGGTCGACGGAATCAGATAAAGACATTTGGTTCCGTTTCTCGTTCATGATGGGGTTCCGAACCGGTTGCTGTTTGCTGGGACCTTGACGGCGAGAAGATGAACTGATAAGATGTAGATAGGAAGGAACATGCCTTGACATCCATGGAACCACGAGTCTGCTCGAGCAATTGGAGTGGATGCTGTGGATGCACGCAAGGGACGGTTCAGGGCTGCAACTCAGGATTCAGGATGAAATTAGTTGGAGCGGCTCGCGTAGCTGACCTGCCCGGAACGAATATCCGTTGCATATGCATATCGATTCGCAAGCGTTGGCGAGTGGATGGCGAACGAATGGCACGATGTTGGGATATGGACTCGGGTGAGCCGGGTACGTAGCCGGAACATGGCTGGTGGGTTAACACTGGGATGACGACGAGGATGAGCTGGGATTCACGGATGGCAGTGAGATGATCCATCGGGATAGTTGAATTCCCGCGGTGGGTGCACAGCCACTGCACCGATCCGGATAACACATACCCGGTGGCACAGAAAGTGTACGCGAGAGCCGTGACGCGTGCTGGAGATGTGCGAGGTCGAAGTGGTTATTATTTCGAATTCGAGCGAGGCAAGAAGTGAATGAGTTGAAATCAAATAAGGGAGAAGAGATCGGCATCCCCGTAAATTCGAGACTCCTTGTTATCAGCTCATACATTCCAAATTGGGGTTAGCGTGTTTAGTAACGCCGACCCGAGATAGTGGAATGCCAGCAAAATTGCTGATTCAGGGATAATAGTTTCGGGAAAATAATCAAATATGGAATTCAGATACACGGAAGCAAAGTCACGGTAATATATCGGCCGCGTCTCTGGCGCCGTTCCTCTCAGTATGAAATCCCTTTCTACTTCAACGTCCGTTCATATATAACTCATTCGTCTCCCCCTTCGACGCCCCAGCCGCTTTAAGCAACACTGCCCCAATGCCACCCACTCGTCCAGCGAGACGTTCAACGTCGCCTAGAGGTATGTGCCACTCGTCCCCATCGTCGACCCATACTGACTCTCTCCAGACGTGGCTGCCCCTATCAGACGAACAGACCCACGCACATTCAACAATATCTCATCATCGTCATCCTCAGAGACGACAACAACGGCCGCCACCTCAGCGACACCTCCAACAACGACACCTCTCTTCCCACCCGCAGCTCATGACTCCCCCCGTCGTCCATCCCATCACAAAAAGAGACCCGCGTCCCACATTCCCCGTCCCCCTAATGCCTTTATACTCTTTCGTGCCAACTTCATCCGCGACCGACGAGTCAACGTACCCTCCACGGGCCCACTTTCCAATGTCTCCCCTACCACCCTCTCCACCATCGTCGGTATGACTTGGCGTTCACTTCCCGAAGCCGAACGTGAAGTCTGGGTCGAAAAAGCTCGCATAGCTCGCGAAGAACACAAGCTTCAGTACCCGTCTTATCGATATCAACCCGCCCCGACGCCGGACGAGAAAGCGAAGGAGAAGGCAGGAAAGAGGAAGATCAAGGAAGGGACTATTCCTCCTGCTGATGTGGAGAGGTGTAAACACATATCGAACTTGTTGGTGGGAGGTCTGAAGGGTGATAGTCTCGAGGCTGCGATTCGGAGGTTCGACGCTTGTCGCGAGACGTTGGGCCCCAAGGTCGAGGACGACGAAGCCGGTACGAACGCGACTATCCATGCTCCTTCGACATCCTCTGCTTCTGCTTCGCGATCCAACTCACTCCCCAGTTCTCCACGACGTGCGACGACGAAAGCGAAAGCTACGCGGCGGACGAGATCGTATACGCCTAGACGCGCGTACAGCGAGTCTGAGCTTGCCGCCGTCGAGGAGCATATAGATGAGTCGACGAGTCCCGAGTCCATTGGAATGTATGGCGAAGGCGTGTACTCTGATTCATCGCCTGACATCGCATCACTCCCTCTCCCTACCACCCTCCGTCAACCTCATCAACCTCATCCCCAACATCAGCCGCATACACAGTATGAAAACATCTCGGAACTCACATACGACACCCCACTCTCACTCGACACAGACCCATCATATATGCCGTCTTCATCATCAGCGACGGGAGGATACATGGTCCATTCGCCCTCACAGATCGGATTCGACGCGCTGAGCGTAGGCACTGCAGGGAGTCACGCATATACCAACTCTCACGCTACGCCGAGAATGGCACACGTCCACGGTCCTTCTCCTCTCTCGCTTTCGTCTTTTCCAAGTTTGTCAGGGTTTTCGAGCTTGTCAGGTTGGGATGAGGAACAGGGTCATGGGCACGAGCTTGGGCACGGGCATGACGTTGCCCACGGTGATGGGTATGAGAACTCGATGGTTGGAGGGATGGGCGGCGGGTATGAGAGTTCTGGATATGCTCATGCGTATTCGTCTTCTGGATCGTCTTCGACGATGTCCCCTCCTTCCGCGCGATATTCGCTCCCTCATTCCAATGAGTCGACCCCCACTGTTCGCATTACTCCTTCACGCCGCTCTACCACTTCCTCCATCACCTCCACTTCTTCAACGACTAGCTCAGGAGATTCAGAAGGGACGGTAACGGCTATGGTGACCGTCGCAGACGCAGGAGCAGGGACGCCAATCGTACCGCCTGTCAATGGATTCGAGCTCTATAATACATTCAAGACGCTCGAAAGGCCCTTCGACCCGTATCCTTCTTCGTCTTCCTCACCCCCCGCATCTGGGGCGGGGTTGGTAGTCTCGCCTCCGCCACCTGCCTTATCGCCTTCCCATTCGACGCACTCGACTCAGTCGAGTTCGAGTTCGAGCTCGTTATCGACGACAGGAGCTCCTGTTCATAATGAACATCAAAGTGGGCATATGAACGGATATGGATGGAGTGTCGATGACATGAATATGGGGATGGGGATGGTGCCCATGTATGCGCCTTTGCCCTCTCACACCCTCTCGCATCATCCTCTCGCTCACTCGCATTCCCTTCCTCATTCTCTTCCTTATATCGGGGAAGGGCGTGGATACGGACATGGGCATGTCGTTCATCATCAGCCACAGCAGTATACGGGATATGCGTACCATTAATCTCGCTGCTCGCCTCAGTCGTACCGACTCTCGATTCTCATTGACGACCTCGACGAATATTATGATCATCGCATTACCCTCTATCCGTGTCTTCATCCATGCATCCCGTTTGGTCAACTTCATATCGCGAAAACTTCCGCCGCGAACTACCCCTCTCTCTTCTCTTCTCGTATATATATCTATGTCGCCCGTCTCGTCTCCCGTCTCCGCATGACTTTATTCTTCATTCTCTCTGCATCGCATCGCATCCGAACCATCATCGCGCATTCTCATTCTCATTCTCTCGTACTTTCTCTAGCACTTTTTAGTTTTGTCCTTCGAGTATATTCAGGGTTGGGTTGTACTTTCTCTTACTCGTCCTTGTTCTGTGGAATGGTTTTTTTGTGGACCCGATTCGATTATCGTACTTTTTAAGTTTTTATACTCGCACGCATTGTTACATTCATCGATACCGTCGATACCGTCATGGAAATCACGCATACACGTACTTCTCATATTCTGGCCTGTTCGCGAGTGAAAAAATTTCTAAGGGACCGGCAACTCGGCTCTGACATCAGGATGCCAGATAAGGAATGTCGTCAAGACGACACCCACTTTCCTTCTTCGTCCAGTCTCGCTCAGTGTCTTATTCTCCAAATCCATTGTTCAAGTCTTTGTTTTACTAATTGAGTATTGGAGGCCTTGACTACCAGATCCATGTCTTTTCTCGACGTCTAAAGCTAAATGCTTGTTTCAGAGAACAAGAAAAATTGGGGTTCGCCCGAATTTGACGAGGTCGGGTGGTTCGCTCTCGATATTATAATCGCTGGAATTACTGTGAGATATCTTCTGAAACCGTCAGGCTAACTCTAATATCAATACTGGGACTAGCATCATTGGGATCAGAGTCCGAGCGTTTCGTCGACTGCTGCTAGCGCCAGGCCGGAACCGCCGACCTTCAAACTAATAAGTCCAGGCACACTCTCATGGCCATCGATGCCCCCCGAAGGCTCCGATTACATGTACACCTCGTCCGCTCCGTGGTCTGCTATACCATGGATGTACATGAATCGTCGCGGCGTCTGCGGATCCGTACCTCACTTCAAGTCACTTGATCGATATCAGGTCCATCAACTGGAATTATTAGAAGAACGGCGCTCCGAGCTGTCACTCACCCTCGATCACTGGGAGCGCGAATATGTTCCTGAAATCCTGGGCTTCGAATCTTTGACGCGCCTTGTTTTACGGTTACTTTTGCGATCGTTTCGGACCCGCAGCTTCGCTTGTATGTCTCACTCAGGACCAGGACTAGGATCCATGCGTTCATGCACGAAGTTTGACTAGCTAATCTGGCTATTATGGGCGTTGATGTGGATGGTACCTCCCGAGGCCAGCGCGGGATCTTCCAGCGATAATGACGTTGCCAAACTCGACGAGGTCACGCATGCTACAACCCAGATGCACCTGGTATTCTTGCTGTCGCCAGACGATTCAGAAGACGGAGCATTATGCCCGGTCGTCCCGCGACACCGTGCGTCGGTGACGAGTATCGACCTTCTTCGTGAAGCGTGACAATGCACGGGAGCCTGAGGATCAGTCGAGGAACCCGAGTGGAGCGGTATGCGGTACCGCGGTATGAAATCGAGATTGAGAACTCTATGTCCATCCCCGGCCATCCACTTGGCTCCAAGTCTCCAACGAGCAATGGGCTCTCTGACGCTTCTTGCTACTCTTTCGGGGAGTCATTGTCATTGTTCGGGTTGTCAAGGCACTCGATGACATCTGAACCCACTTATTCTCGTCTTTGTTTCCCGTTCGTCATTCGATTCGTTGTGCTCCCTTTTTCGTGCAAAGAAAAGGAACAGGGACGGCAGAAGGACAAGGAAGTTTAAACCGTAAAGCCTAATGCAGGTACATATCATCTTCTTCGGATCGCGAGTCAACTGATCTTGTATCCAGGTATAGCCAATCTCCGATTTCATGACATTCATGACATGTAATGACAGATGACGTCTGGAGCTCTCGATTACTACTGGCTTTTGTCTCAAGAGCCAAGACACAGCTACCCTCTATTATCCCTCCACCTTCGAACAACAAAAATCTGAGAAATAAACCTGATAATCAAAGATCTCGATCGATATCCCCTCTTTCGTCCCTGGTTTTGAAGGACCCACTCACCCGCCTGTCTTATTGTCCTTTTGAAAGTTGGTCCCTAAACAAACGCCTCTCGACGTACACACCCGCACTCTCCGCGGAGTGCTGCCCTCGGGGATCTCGGCCGAAAAGCCCGAACTCGAGCCGAATGCGGAAAATCTGGAACGAGGACCAGTACTGGTGGCGAGCCTCGAGGCGTACATGAGGCAGGGGCGTGGATCAAAATTGTCCACTATTGGGGAGACATGCTCTTGCCATGCGCTGGGGATGATAAATGTGTCTCTTTTCACGATGTGTTGTGATGGGGCTTTCCTCTTGCCCACCACGAACACTGGTACTCTGCCATCGCCGGACTGGCGTTCTGGATTTCGCATTTTCTCTAGATGATGTCGATGCCTCTAGATCTTATCGCGGCTGTGCATGGCGCTGCGGCAATTGCACTGGATGGAGAGATGGATATTAAATATTATATTCCGCATCCTTCATCACTCCACCGACTTTTTCAGTGCACGCATACGCACCGCTGTTTCGTCAGACCGGATATCTGTTATGACACTCCCGCAGTCCGTCATCGCCTCGCGATATTCTTTCATGATCGTCCTTGATCGTCGACATCTACGTCGAAGAATAAACTTCTTCATCAAGTGGATCGACATCCAATCCGGTATGCACCAGTCATATCGAAGCCTTTTTTCTTTCATCTCTCTCTTCTTGGAGAACCGATGGAGGTGGATCATGCATATCGACAATACAATTCTTTATTGTAATGGTGCGCCCTCCAATCCGATAATTCTCGTCAATATATCTAATCAATAAACTCTGCAGACCTACGCTCAAGGCAATCCTCTTGTTACCGCGCTCACGCGCTGCGCCATCTCCACTCTTTCCCGCCCTCCTATCCTTCGGTTCTCCACATCAATTCGGCCGGCACCGCGCACGACCATACGGTTCTATCCATACGGTCTGGCCCCTCTCGACATCGACATCACATGGGAAGAAGGCAGAAATACCTTTACTGCACGCTCCGATTCGACGGATCTTAGATCGGTTCGCGAATTCGGCCGGTTGTTACTACCATCACCCATCATCGACTTTCTCACCTGACCTGCACCAGTCTTTGACGGCCGGGGAGGATAGTCCGTTCCTTCTTGTCGTCAACGAATTCTCTTTGTTCCTCTTCGATCCATACCCTGTCTTCAATGTCGTACCTATGACACTCTATCCTTTGATGGCAAGACAAGGAATTCGCTTCGCCCATCTGCTACTTCCTTCGTCCTTGTTTCCAAAGGGGATAATTTCGCCTCATACATTTTATTATACTCGTAAGTTTTCTATTTCCTGTTCAATATCTTTATCTATTTTCCTTCCGTTTGTTTTCCCCTACCCTTCCCCCTTCCATCGCTTTGCCCTCCCACCGTCCCGGATTCCCGGGACCTTCAATCCCACCCTCCTTCTCAGGGGTTCCATTCTTTCGTTGATAACGAAATGTCAGAGACCTGATGATCCCCCTTCCCTTCTTCGTATATCTACTTTCAGGAGATTCTCAACCCAACTGAGCAATCTCCTCTCCGCCGAGCGCTCCCCGTTCTTTCACTTCTCACTCATTCGATGTCCCCTCGCTTGGCCTTTGACCTTTCGGATCTGGATCTTAACCCATTTTTAATTCCTTTAGGTAAACCCTCTGCCCAAGTTGCTGAGTTGTCAAATTGTCGAGTCATCAGGAACAAGGGTTATGGCCTGGTCATCCGACTTAACGACTTTTTGAGGGCTTGCGTAGGCTTCACGAACGGAGATATCTCGCAGCTCAGGGTACTGTATACGATGGGATTTCGTCCTCGGTGAACGATCTCATTTCACTCGGTGAGTATTCAAACCTCCCACCGATTTACAGAAATTGATTTATTAATTGATTTCGCTAGACCGAGGATATCCGAGTCCGGCGCGGCGGCAGCGAAAATACATAGTGTAGTACCCACAAGTGTCATCCTATCGTCCTATCAATTCGGCCCTCCTATCATTATCCGTAACGACAACCCTTAGGTATCTACTAAGTCCTAAGTACTACGATAGCGACTAACCGCTCAGCGATCGCGCTAGAACCCAGACCAAACCCCTCTTCTCCACGTCCGCTAACCCAGTCTTCTAAAATTTGATCGAGTCCCACGCATCGTATCGTACCGTATGCTATCGTATGTAGCGTCCCGATATTCTACCTCCAGAACATTTGGAAAACAAGACCAAGATCAACAAAAGATCAAGTTCCTATCTCAACCCAGAAGAAGCGGAAGCAGGTACGAGCGCTCGGTGATTCTTTCGTTGGTATCTCAATTTATTTTTGCACTTTTTCAGAAGGCGCTGGATATCCTCTACTCTCCTACGCCCAAGCCCGAGCGCTCCTTGTGCCCTCCACCACTTCTTCGTCCTTCGTTCTCGTTCTTCTGCGTCTCCAGATTATCGTAAATCCTTCTCGGTACCCCTCGAATGAAAGAAATACACGGCCGGCGCAAGACATTATCTTGAAGTAGATTTTGCTCCGCCCCGCTCGACAAGACCGGACCACCTGACCGCCTATATCGCGAAATGAATTGTTTGGTCCTGCGTCCGTGTGCGTTGACTCTCAAGGTATATTATTACTAATTCTCAAGAAACGCCGATTGGCTCAATTTCCCTCTCCCGATCGTTGGTTTAAATTTTAAATTATTACTGTACAGTATATACTCGTGCTTTTGTTTGTTACACCTCTTACGAGAGCCGAGAGGCGTGGGTCTTGGGTACCGGTGGTAGAATGAACTTTGAACGCTCGAACTTTGCTTGCTTCGCGAATACTCCTAGTGGCAGAGCGGACCGCGGCTATTCGTCCACCCGGACTATTTCGGTCGAATGGTGAGGAGAATCGTCTGGAGCGTAAGGAATATTTCTGATCTCATTCTACCCAGGTCATCCTGTCGATGCCCTTGCTGCGGGCTCAAATTTTAATTTACCCTGCATTATGAACGGCCCCGCTACGTCCCAGGGAAAGAGGATTCGGAGCCGCTCGTCAAGTATACAGTACTAGAATTTATCGATCAGTCAGCCAAAGGGTTTGAGCGACGATCTGTCTGTGTGGTAAGCTTCTTCAATGAGAAGTCACTTAAGTCGTAAGCTAAGGTCTTAGGATTTAGGGATTTGGAATTTATCTGTGAATGGCAAAGGCAAGGTTGAGGGAAAAGTATTTTGGAGATGTCCGAGTTGGAGACATAACCCATATCTCACTCTCGCGACTTACCCTAATAATCCTTCTGATCGTTCTCGACTTACGAAGCTTACGACAGGGCACTAAACTAACTCAGCCCAACCTTCTTTGTTTTCGTCTCGACTCAGGGATCAGACTCGACATCGGCATCGTTTCCTGATTTTCCTTCGAAGCGTTTCACCTCAAAGGGTCTCATTCCCTTTCCCTTTCTGCCATAGCTTATTATTTACGCTTCTATTCTCTCAAATGTCCAGGAGAAACTCTGCCTCCGTTCGCTCTTTCCCGAACTCGGAGAACATTCCTCGTCTTACCCGCTTCCGAGCTCCTGGGCTCCTCTCTTCTCCTGTTTCACGCTATTTCTGCCCCAGTCACATTGGCCTGATCCCCGCACTCCGACTTGGCGCGTGTGCACTTAGTAAGAGTGAGAGTCAAATTCGTAGTATTATTTGAACCGAACCCGTTTGTTTCGCGATCTGCCTCTGTCGATTTCTCTCAGGATATGTCTTTGGTTTGCGTTCCTCCCTGTCAACCCTTAATTTTTGACATTGGGAAGCTTTTCTGTGGTCCCCCTCTGTCACTATGCCACAACGACGACGACCTTGTGCTCTACATTCTGACAAGAATGCATTTTCCTTCGAATTCGCGACCAGACAGAACATGGGATGCCACTACGCAATACGCATGGTCCAGTACTTCTCGTCCACGCGCATGCATCTCCAAAGCAAGACAGACATATCCTGCATTCGAACGCATGACAGTGACATGCATGGAAGTTGGAACCCTTTGGTATGTCGCTTTTTGGTCAAATTGCGTTGACGATGTTGATTGACTGACGGGGGGATGTGGCCTAGGTATGCCACAACTCTTGCGGAACTGCGGACTAAGGATTCTCCACCTGTCGCTGACGTTGAACCGTTGGAGTCGACGAATTTGTGTCTCTCGTATCCCGACTGATCCAATTGCCTGCAGATCCCCCACTTTAATAACTAGTCGTCCCAACGTCCCCTCCACACGACGACGAGAATGTGTTATGGGGGCCAAAACTTGACCGGCGAAAGTGGCGCCGGAGGTGAGTACGTGCTCCTTTGACTGGGATATTAATCGCAAATTAATTGAGTAAATTTTCAGCATGCTTGCGTATGCTTTTGTCGGCGACGATTATCGACCGCTTTGTGGTGCCCTTGCTATGAATGTCGGGACGTACGTGTTCGACAACAAGACAGAGACAATAACGCGACAAGCGATGAATTGGAGCCGTCATGCTGGGTATGAAGAGGTGCGAGGATCGAGGTCGACGTACGACTGCGCTCCATGGCCATGCTTATGTTCTATTCTGGAGTATGATTCATGCTGTGCTGTGCGGGACCGACTTATGCGTCGTCTATGTCTTCACTGGTCAACTCTCAAGTCGACATCCAGCAACTCGAGCCTGTTTTTCTGGAGCAGGGCCGCGCGTCGTCGAGTTTACTGCCTTATTGGACTATGCTAGCATGCCGTCTCTTATGACTAGGACCTTTGCGCAAGTTATTTCGTCAGCCATTGCCTCCGCCATCTGTGTTTGGTTGCATAAGGACCTCTTGCTTGTGAAACCGGGTTTCAAAGGGGACGGAACTTGTCTTATGCCGTGACTGTCAACCCGATTGGATACTCTTTCTCTCTTAATTGCAGAACGAACGTCTTGAAAAAAGCACTCTCTTCGTATGCTTGCCACTTGACTCTACTAGGCGTGCAAGACGCCTGTTTGCTCACGTAAGGAAATGATTCCGTCGTTGACAGGAATAGATTAGTCATCAGTCTTTGTAATGTGTACTTTTCGGACCATGTTGGATGTAGTGCCAATGGTCGTTCAAAAGATATCTCTGTTGAAAACTTCGCTGTCACGTCGAGGGTCCTGAACGCTGAAGCACCTAAACCCGATTGAATCGAATGTTGGCAGGCACAGATATCAAGGAACGATGGGCTTAGTCCGAAAGCCGAGATTCAGGTGCGGAGGTAACCGAACCCTTTTGTTTTTCGA
The DNA here is from genome assembly GCA_001632355.1 of Sistotremastrum suecicum HHB10207 ss-3. Lineage (NCBI taxonomy): Eukaryota > Fungi > Basidiomycota > Agaricomycetes > Sistotremastrales > Sistotremastraceae > Sistotremastrum > Sistotremastrum suecicum. Next base: position 175,561 of record KV428029.1, read on the forward strand.
GATAAAAATATAGAGGGAGATAGAGGTGTGGATCTCGTAGCCGTGAACCTGATCGGAGCACCTGGGCCACAGGAACGAATAATGCAGTGATCGAAGTATAAAGGGATCTGACGGGCGGTAGCATCAAGAGCGTGAGATGTTGAAATATAGAAGTCGAAATAAGAACAGATTATGAGAGTATCATAAGAAGTGATCCTACATGCCGTTATAGCGCTGGTTGAGATCTCAGAGATACTAGAGCGCTGTGCCCCTTTCTCCAGATGATTCGCACTGTAAAGGGACTGCGTGAGAGGTGTGTACCTGAGGTCAACAATAAAAATATACGAATTTCGACGTCATACCTGCTGGGTTTGGTGGGTAAGCGTCAAAATTGCTGGATAGACGCCTGTTCCTGGCGTTTTCTCGAGGAAATTCCAGTGATTTTCCACGGTGTCAATATAGACGCCACCGACTTGGATGGCGGCAGACATCGGCGGGACCAATACACGTGTTACGATGGGCGGGATTGGACAAGTTTGTGCATGATGCCATCAGAAATCTTTCTTGAGAATCAGAATTCGACCCTGCAGTGGGAACAATAGGGAAGATGGGGGTGAAAGGCGAATATTGCCTGGTAAGAGACGTCTTGTTACTGGATTGGAATGTGGCCATGACTTCATGGGGAGATCGACAGTGGACCTGCTATAGGAGAGCAGCAGTGTTATGACAACGTGGAGGAAGATCGGAGATAAGAGCGGCAAGAACGGTTCGGAGCTCAAAAAGCGGAAGCGGATTCGGCCGGGGACACCGAATTGCCGGATACGGATGAAGGGGAGAGTCATTCCGGCTGTCGCGTGCGGCTATTACGGAACTCGGGGAGCGTTGTCTTATACTCTGGGGGAGCTGTCTTGTACTTTAGATCCTGTGGCCACAAGATTGAACATTCTTAATCGTAATCTCCCTTCTCTGATGCCTGCAACACGTAGTCGCGCCAGAAACAGAGCGCGACTCACCACCCAGGACACCCAGCCTCGTACGTCCTCGACTGCTATATGTTTTCTGTGAGAGTCGCCAAATTTTACGCTTCTAGAGCTTCCAGCATCCTGGGATCCATCTGAGCGGCCCACCGAGCCAGATCTCGGTCAAAACGAGCCACCAGATCGCCCTGAATCTGGGCTAGAGCGAGCGGACGACGACGACATGCCTCCTCTGGTCGATGCACAGATGTCGACGGCGTCCAGCGATATGCCACCGCTCATGGAAGCTCCTGCGTACTCGTTTGATATCCAGAAACCAACCTACTTTCTCCCACCGCTCCCAGAAAGTCCCATGAAGACCGCCCATTCAGGCGTGTTCCCCCTCAGGCCGGGCAGTCCTTCAGCTGAGCCGCCCAAACCATCTCATCATCGCAAGCGTCCTGATAATCACATTCCTCGCCCACCAAACGCGTTCATTCTGTTCCGTGCATCATTCATCAAGTCTCATCTCATTCCTGGCACGATCGAGCAAAACCATACGACGCTCTCTCGTATAGCCGGAATATGCTGGCGGGATATGAAGCATGAAGAGAAGGAGACATGGAGGGAGATGGCGAGGAAGGCTATGGAAGATCACAAGAAACGTTACCCCCTCTATCGCTATAATCCACGGGATGGCAGGGGGAGCGGATCATCTGGCGATCCAAGTAGCAGCGCGGGAGGGAAAATTGGGAGGATCAAACGGAAGGTGAAGGAGATAGCAGGACCCCCTTTGGACCCGGAGCGGTGCAAGGAAATCGCGCGCATGCTTGTCCAAGGCAAAAAAGGCGACGAACTGGAAGACGCAGTCAGAAAGTTCGACGGCAGACGCGATGTCAAGCCGGCTATCGAAGCCAGGTTCGACGATCCAATGACTGCGGGAAACTTCAACGCACTCACCAGAAAGCGCGCCGCGAGTCTCCCCGCGAAGAAGGACAAGGACGGCTCCAGGAAGGACAAGGAGATCAGGACCGCGTCACCCGAGAAAGAAGCGAGTCCTCAGGTTACCAGCCATCGAAAGAGCTCCAGCGTTAGCGTTTCATCAACGCCAACCCTTTCCTCTTCAGCTTCGACCGGCTCCCTTCCCAAAGTCAAGGATGAAGTGCATGAGTCGGCACGGCCACCGTCGACACCGAAGGCAACCTCGCATACTTGGTCGCGCTCTGTATCAAACGTGAGTACCTCGTGTCCTTCTCGGTTCAGTTGTCTCTCTGTTGGCTACCTCTATATTATTCCCATCCGCCTTCGTTTTCGAATATGGATACTTTTCCTACTCAGACCCTTTTTTCCGTTCCTTTACTACGCTTCAAGGCGCCATTTTCGCGTCTTTGGACTGTGTACCAATATTCAATATAACACATCTCTAACTGATCGATTTGTTTTCAGCATACCGTGACAGATCCATCACCTTCAAGCCCACCGCCACCGGATAGCCCGCTTAGTCCGTCAACGCCCACGCTCATTGGCTCGCCATACTTTCTCAACTCCGCAAGCCACAGTCCGGCTTATGTGCACGACACAAGTCTTACCAACCATGCTGATCTGTTCCTCCTACCATCCTCACCCACTGGCTCTGGTGGCTCTGGGTCACGACCAAACTCTGGCGGCAGTTCGATTTCGTCCCCGACTATCAATGGAGGCTCTCCTAGCGTTCCTGAGGCCTTAACGGCTCAGGTCGGGACTTCCTCTCAAGCGCAAGCGCAGGCACAAGACTCCTCATCCGAAACTCCTTTCATATCCACCTTTTCTTCGTTACAAGGATGGGACGGAGCGTCATGGCATTCGAGGTTTCAGGTCGATGGATTTTCTAGCGATGAAGGGGTAGGAAATCACACACCTTTCTACTATACATTCCCTACCCATTTCTCTTCATCTGCTTCACCCAGTCACGTCCACACCTACCAACCACGAAATCCATCCCCGCTTGCGCAAGAGCACGCCGGAGTCCTTGCCCCTCCTATATCTCTTCCACTCGCCCCATCTAGTTCGACTGCCCATTCGTCTTCAGTAGCGCCCTCGCCTCAATTTTCCCAGTTTCATCCGCCGACTCATGGTTTGGTCCATGCGCACACGCAGCCTCTGTCTCCGCCGAGTGGAGTCTCATCTCCATCGTCCGCGCATGCTACCAGGGTCATGTCAAACAATTCTCCGTACACGAACCACCAGAATTCTCTTCATTCATCGTCCACACCAAGTCTTCCCCTTTCGGGCTTGCCTATCTCTTTAGGTGCTGGAACGCCCCTCGGTTTGACCGGTGTGGCTGGAAATACGGGGTCGACCCGGAGAGCTATGAACATACCTACTTCTGGTAGTCGTTTCATCTCGGGAGGGCCGGTAGACAACGAGAAAGGGGACAGCGGAATTATTGGCGGTGAAAATTCTGGGGAGAATGCGTCTGCGGCTCATGTTCCGGAGTCTGCTGCGGCTATTGTGGTTGGTGGGCCGATCAACCAACATGATCCCGTGTACGATACCTTGTTTAGCGAAGCTGCTACCGCTACAGGGATCTCAGGCAACATAACAGCTCCCGGTGGTACTGGCAGGTTTTACCGGCATCTACCCGCCGGCTATGCGACACCTACTCCGTTGTTCGCGAGCCCGAATAATCACGACGATGCTGCGAGACGTCGATCAGTTGTCTCTTCATTTTCGAACGCGGCGCCGCCACCGCCATCGGGCAACCACGGCGCATCTACCTTCGAATTACATGCCCTTGGCTCACCTCTGAAAGACGCTCAAGCTCATGTTCTCATGGACCATCGCATTCATTCATTCGGAACGCCTCATTCGATCGTGCATCAACGTCACTCCCATCCTTCTCAACAGATACAGCACATCGTCAACATAGAGAGCGCCGATGACAGGATTGCTTCCGTTCTTCCGTCCAAAACTGCGCTAGGGGCGGGTGAAGCCGCTGTATCCGGCCAGCGGGCTGGGATATCGCCCGCATCAGATGGTACGATAGAGTCGACACCCATGTCTTCGCCTTCGCCTCCCATGGGGATGAATGCTGTGGAAGTGGCGGTAAGGAATGGGAGGGATAGTCCTCCGGATCCGGCGATCACTGAAGAATGACATCATCCGAAACCTCTCCGACTCCGACCCGGTTTCGGGCGACCGGGTGCGGGGATAAACTTGCTATTCCCGGATTTCCTTCTACTTCCTAACCTCCTGCTATATTGGTCTATTTCTTGCTCCGTGCTGTTCATTTTCTCGAAATGCAACCAGTCCTCTTGGGGTTGCTCTATGCCTTTCCGTTCCTGAACGTTTTTCTCACTGGTATACACGCCAAACCATTTTCCCCTTGAATTCTTTCGCCCTCTCCCCATCAATATCAAGTCGAGACTCAATCTCCATCCGGCGGGAACCGTATCTTGTACCTTCGCGACCCATCTTAGAATGATCCCGTGGGCTAGTGCACAGGCACAATGGAGACACGCACACACGGGTGGCGACGGGATGAGCTTCCTGATCATCGTGGGATACTCGTGTGTTGCGTCGACTCATTGTACGTGCACAAACGGATATGGCACTCGTCTGCCCCTCTTGGTTTCGACGCCTCGTACATATAAATCTGCTACTCGAATCTGCTACTTTCCCTCTCTATCGCTCCAGGGTCACCCATCCTTCCCCCTCCCCAATCCGCCATCCCCCCGAACGGAATCTCCTATGCAATCTTCTTCGCCCTAACTCAATCCTCATCTCTCACAGTCTCTCGTCGTCCATCTCTGTCCATCTCGCTATGCAGTCCCTCGCTGTCAATATGCATCGTCCTCATCGTCACATACACCACACATTGTCCCTTCGCCATCGTCGGGACCATCAACAAAGCATATCCAAATGCTGTAAATCAACACTTGCATCGAAGCAAATTTTTGTCGGAATTTTGATCCCAATAGTGGGACTGTATACTGTTTGTTAGTTCGTTCACTCTATGTTTCTTGTTTGTGTATCCGTGGTGTACATGTGTATGTACACTACAACAAGCTCACCTGTTTTGATCTGCCAAGTCGAGAATGCTTCCGGTTCACACCGAGTCGTCTGTATAGAAGATATGATATCATTACGGGCAGAGCACGGGGAACGACACGCAGCAGTGACGCACTAGTCCCTGGATGGGAACGATTCCTGAATCCCTTGCGGAAAGAGGCTTGAGAGGCTTGGGCCTGAGAATGACGCAAGTTGGGCGGAGACGGGACGAGAGTGCGAACCCTTTTGGAGAACAGGGAAATTTCGGGATCGCCAGACGCGCGAGTGACGATTTGTTGAGTCGTTCGCGTTCGTATGCCAGCTCTCGGACACCGAGAAATAGCAACCTTGATCAGAAGTCCCTGAAGTCGTCACTGCTCTGACGTCGTTGCCAACAGCCCAGTCTCCAACATTTAAAGTGCCCCGCCCCCGAGTTCTGAGGCCCACTTTTTTCCCCCGCTTCAGGACCAGTTGTAGTCGCTCTCTCCATTATTTTAACGAATTAGTTAGATAAGACGTATATATTCAGCTGCATTTCGAGTCGGAACAACACGGTTGGGAAACTGTGGAGAGACAATATCAGACGACTGTTTGTTCGGTCTCCGGGCCTCTATGTTCGTGCGCTCGAAAGGACCCGTCCCATGGAGAAGCTACTACTCGTGCAGCCTCGCGCTTACCATACGGGGCACCAGTCGCGCACCGCCAGCTGGCCCCCCGTACTCACTCACTCGACAGAGTCTGGCCAACTTGCGAACTTTTTGCTGACTGAAATATTTGTGGACCCGACAGCGACTCGCGCAGGACGAAAGGAGAATATCGGGACTGATAACGCTAATTTTTTTGGCTGCCCTGGGAATGGCTCATTAGGGCTTGGTCGCAGCGTCGGAGTTGGAAACGCGACTCTCTCGTGCGTTCCTGCTGCCAGCGCTCTGGTCGAGCAGAAGATGGCCACGGGGAGCAATAGACCCTTGACTAACGAGAGTAGGCGGAAGGTTGACGAGAGACTGACCGATCAGAAGAGGTGAACCTGCTTGATTAGGCGATCAGGCGAATTGTCTCGGACTTAGTCCGTCGGTGACTCCCGTTTGCACTCGACGCCCGAAAAATAATCAGTTCAGTCGGAACACTTCGTCTCGATCGTCTCGCATAACAAAGCGTGTATTTCCGATGCACCTTCATATATATAATGGCCCTTACTATCTCTCTCCGCCGCTATCTACACCGCTCTACTCCTCGCCCACCCCTTCCCACCAACATTCACTCGAAACATGGTTGGAATATCCGCCGCAGATAACGCAAAGCTCTCGTCGCTCGTCGGCCGCCACATCGAACAGGGCCGTCTCATTCTGCTCTCCATTCTCGGCTCAGGAGCATACGGTGTCGTCTATCTGGCCTACGACTGCCTCCTCTCCACCCGCTCAACTCCTGCCTACTTTGCCGTCAAATGTCTCATCCGCGAAGGTGTCACGCCCCGCGAGAAGAAGTTCCAGGACCGCGAACTCGCTCTTCACCAGACTTCCAGCGATCACCCCAATATCGTTACCGTACACCGCATCCTGGAGGAAGATGGCATGTTCTTCGTCGTGCTCGACTATTGCCCCGATGGCGATATGTTCAGTCTTTTGACGGACCGGAGGTACCATGGAGATGAGACTCTCATTAAGAGCGTATTCCTCCAAATCCTCGACGCTGTCGAATACCTTCACAGCAAAGGCATCTATCACCGGTACGTCTCAATCCCGCTCTCAAAATAGCAATTTTCTGACATTTCCATTGCAGCGATCTGAAGCCCGAAAACATCCTCTGCGCAGACGATGGTCGCCATGTCCTTCTTGCCGATTTCGGCCTCGCCACAAACGAACGAAGAAGTTCGGATGTCGGCTGTGGAAGCAGCTTCTACATTAGCCCAGGTTTGTAATTCCCTCATCCGCTTGTCTTTGCAAATCCTAATCGGATCGGAATTTGGATTACAGAATGCATCAATCCTTATTTCAGCAGTCTTGTTGCTGACGGCAAATATCCTACTGCCCAAAACGACATCTGGTCGCTCGGTGTCATTCTCATCAACCTCGTCTGCAGCCGCAACCCATGGCGCGTGGCTTGCCCCACCGACGACACTTTCCGTCTGTACTCGAAACGCAACGGACTTCTTGGCGATATCCTCCCTATCTCATCCGAGCTCAACGACCTCCTTAAGCGCATTTTCTCCCTGAATCCCAGCCACCGCATCTCTCTCAAAGAACTCCGCGACTCAGTCGTGAAGATGCGCCAATTCGGCATGTCAGAGAAGGATCTCGCAAAGGCCAACCCGATTATCAAGGCGGCTGCGAGAGCCGCAAACGAGTCCCCTGCTCAGCCTCGGAAGAAGAATCCCTCGCCAACCGAGACTTTCGCCAAAGATCTCGTTCCGGCTTATCCCCAAGAATACCTCTCTCGCGCTCAGGCCGCGGCTCAGCAACCAGTGCGGCCCAAACGCCATCTCGCGCGTTTCCCTTCCCTCGATGCCTCCTCCTCCTCTTCGACCAACGACTCTTCATCGACCGGACCTCGTACACCTCCTATCTCCGGTCTGGATCCCATCGATACTATCTCGGATATGGACGAGGAGATGGCAGATGTACGCTTCACTCAGGAGCAATCGACGAGCTACTTCTCGACAGGAGAAGCTGCGCGGCATATGCATGCGAAGCAGATGCAGAATGGATCTGGCGGTGGTGTGAGACAGCATGGGTTTTTGACGAGCGCGTTCAGGAAGATTCGAGGACTGCCTGGGGCTCCGAAACCTGCTCCCGCAGTCATTTCGTGATTGCCTTTCGCTCTTTCCTCATCTTCTGGGCTCTGTCGTTCTCATCGCATCTTCACTCATCGCATTCTTCGCATTCACCCAAAAGCATTGCCGCGCACTGGCTCTAATCTATTGCTATGTACCACTGTCCCTAACGCATCTGTATCCTCACCACCATCCTCATCCTGCATCTTCACTCACGTATCCCTCACATCATTAATGTATCGTTATCACGCATTGTACTACCACCTCATCAAAAGTTACCTACATCTAGAATTATTTAGAACAACAAATTAAACTAAAAGATTTGAAAACACTTTTTTTACAAAGCGAAGCGTCGATCGCGAGCTCGAGCTCGTCTGAGTCTGCGTGTGAAAATCTAAATGTGATCGATGATCTTCAATGTGATTACTAAACGGGGAATCTTTCGAAAGGCTAATTGGCCATTGGATCGTCGGACAGAACGCTTTTGGGGTCGGTCGCATTGAGTTCGATCTCTCTGGCGCTTCTGGTCCGAGTCCGCTCTGCCGTGCCCGTGAAACTGCCGCAAGTGCGACAGAAAGGGGCGTTTCGGCGTTTTGACAGAGATACCGGATAGTGTAGATCTGGTGTGCATCTCGCGTAACAGTCTATTCTCCCGGGTTGCGCCTGCAGTTTGTGGAGTAGGCAGTGTACGCGAATACCAGTGAGCCAACTGTCGGGGAAACTAGGTGATCGTGAGCCCAGATGGAGTTGAGTAGCTTTACTCCCGCGAAGATAGAACATATGATTTGGGATTCATATAGTAGATTTTGATGGCTCACATGTATGTGAACATGTGCTGTTTTACATGGTCAAGATAGGGGTATCTGGGAGTATATTGCGAGCGGGCCTGAGAAGCGCCGGTGGGAGACGCTGGTGAAGTGGTGCGAGATATGGATTGTAGGTGGCAGGGACGTTGACATGAGATTAATCTTGAGCTCAGATGAGATACGGCAACTCCATTGGGCTTCGTACGATCGTCTGGTAATATTATTGGCTTAGACCTGGACCTGACAGGTAGCGACCCTACGTGGCGGAGCCGCGGTAAAAGCTATTAGCGTCGGTAGAAAATCGTACGATAACAGGATTGAGGGCTGTGATTTGCTTAGGTGAGTGCTTTGTGAACATTTCGGGAGGACCGGGTTGAGATTTGCCTAGTGTAGTCTAACGCAAGCCGGCGGGATACGACGGTTAGTAATTTTTTGAGGCATTTTTGCGGATACTGATTTTCTGTACCTGCACGGAAGTTAATTAACTCGTGAAGTCTGGGGTATTGATGGGCCTTACTTGAGCTATTTCTCGTAAGGTTTTGATCTGCTTAGAGTCTGGTTGCCAGTATCGCGCGTTTCATGTTTTGACTTCGGCTCGAGCGCACGCCTAGTAAGCTTTTCGCTACAGGTTTCTCTTCTTTGATAGACTAGAAGACGCCTTAAAGTCTGGGGTACGGTTTGTGATATGGATGCCGGAATATTTGACAGATAATTCTTTGCCACGAGTCCCAGAATTAGAAAGGCCTCAAAAATTGTTTGAACAGCTTCGTTCAACGAGCCTACAGGCAGTTCGTCCGAGAGATTGAAGCCAAAGCATTTCAAGTTAACGTCTCATCCCGTAAAGCCAGAGAATAAGCTTGATTAGAAGGTGCGTTCGTGCTGAAAGAGAACCACGAGGAGAAGGTGTTCGGCATTTCCCAGGATCGCCCTTTCGCCTTCTCGACAGCCATGAACATTAGACGTGCACGGGTCAGTAAGCAGCTACTTTAGCAGCCATCTCAGTTACTGAGAAACCGCATGGATAGCCAGAAGATATGCCAGGCATGCAAGCCTGCAATCTCCAAAATTTGCCCGAGAATTACGTGATGAAATTCTGTACGGGATTCCCGTCCATCAAATTCGATTCTGCTATCTGACTTTGAGCTTCTGTCTTAGATATCTATCACTCAGTCTCGTGGCCACAGCTTTCATTCGTCGCAGAAGATGAGAAGGGCCGAATCGTGGGATATATCCTGGCAAAAATGTGTGTCGATCTTTTCGCTTACCTCTTCGCTGAGGAATCCCTGTGATATTGGTACTGATTGAACTTGCGTTGATAGTGAGGACGAACCAGAAGACAACGACGAAGTTCACGGACATGTCAACTCGATCTCAGTGCTACGGTCTCACCGTCGCTTAGGGCTGGCGAAGAAGCTTATGTTGCTCTCCCGTACGCCTCGTTTCGTTCCTGATTTTCAGGGGACTTAGTGACTGATCTACGGCGCCGTAGAGCAAGCGATGGTGGATGTTTATGATGCCTCATATTGTGCTTTGCACGTCCGTAAGACTAACAAAGCTGCGTTGGGTCTGTATCGGGATACGCTGGGATTTCATGTTGATAAGTTGGAGAAGGGATACTGTAAGCAACTTCGTTATTTCTTCGTGTTATATTCGCATGCTAAATTGACTTTCGTAGATGCCGATGGCGAGGATGCCTATGCGATGAAATTGTGGCTCAAGAGCTGAGCCGCTGAATAAAATTCATCCCTGTACCACTCTTCTCTCAAGCCATCGCATTTTCACACACAAGCAGCAGGAATTCATGAATGATTAATACACCGAATACACTATAGTACTATACATTATTGGTTTCGTCAAAGCATACACTCAATCAACTCTTGAATCCTGCGTCCCGCATCTCCCTTATCGAGTTCTCCCTTATGAGGTATTGGCTCCCCCGCCTCTTTCGCCATAACTGCAATGAATCTGCGCTGCTGCTCGGTCATCGGCTCAGAGAATTTCGAAGAAGGTTTATCCTGCGTACATGGATCAAATGATGCTTTCCGTCGAACGAAAATGAACGACCTTCGGATTATCATCCTGGGCTCTTTCTGAACCCATATTTCCATGCTTGGATCGCAATTGATGTGAATGAGAATGGGCGCGGACGGGATTCTCCATTGCTCTGAGTTTGTCAATCTCGTGTTTGGCGTCTGCTTTGGTGAAGTCGTCCGTGTCGACGGTGACTCCTCGCTCGTTGGCTAGTCTTTGGATGATGGAGGCCTGTTTCTCGGTTCTGAGTTCTAAGTGAAATGAGTCTTCTTTGATTGCTGAAACTTGACTCTCTTATTACCTGTTTCGTCGAAACCCTAATAATAATTCATCAAGAAGTGTTTCATTTGATAGGATTTTTGTGATCGTGTCGAATGCACGTACCATTGTACCTCTTTCAGTCTGGTCGTGGCGTGGGTTGAGTGTGTTGAGAGGCTATGAGCAAAGTGCAATAAACGCTTTATATTGGTTCGCTCCCAAGTATGACGTAATGGAAGATTTCTCATAATTGACGTACTCGGATGATTGAACGTCACTCAGGGGATTTAGACTTTGTCTTCGACTCAACGTCCATAACAACCGCTGACTTCTTGCTACCGCTGTTTTTGTCTCTGCCCATGCCATGATCGGTGGTATCTGCTCTGAGCAGCATGTTATCATTGGTGCCTGAACTGAAATAACCACGCTCCACCAACGTGCACTCCGAAAGCAGTCAAAGTGTTCCAGCTGTTGGCAGTTTCTCATTTCTGTTTAATTCTGAAAATTCTAAGAACTCTTCATCTGATGCGGATACTCAATGATCAAATGACATGGTCGCATGATCGATGGACATTAGTCCCAACGCTATTCTCGCGTCTTTTTGATCGCCGAATGCAACGTTCCTGGAAAATGAGACGCGACGCTCTCTGCCTACATCAATGTGCGAGAGCATGAACTCTGAACACTGGATTGTATCCCCCCGACACGAAGGCCATCTCAAAAAATCTCAGGGAATGCCTGCCCGAGTCCACCATCGGGGGTCCTTTGCCTCGAGGCTCGAGGCTTGCCACCCCACCTACGTCACCCCCAACGTCTGTTCTGTCACTCGTCAGCATCACTGGTCTCTTCCTGTTCCCACTTGTGTCGAACTGCTTGCTTCCTTTGGCGCAGCTGCGGCCTTTTCTAGCTCATGCCCCACCGTTAGTCTACTTAAAATTGACTCCTGAAGCCAGCGATTCAGGCAATATCCCCACTTCCCTCCCTATTCCGTACGGCGTCCTCACCTCGACCCCCTCCACTGTCGTTAAACGTGTCCCGATGCCACCTATGAATTCCAAGATGGCACGTGTCGCTCGTTGGGTCGATACTCAGGCCAAAGTCCCCCAAGTCCCTCCTTCTGCCGCTCTTTCTCATCCTAATTATACCGCTACACCTTCCGATGCTTATTCCTTCCCCGATTCTAATCTTGATTATTCGGATTCGGCTTCAAGCTCCTCGTTTGATCGAGGGCCTGGATATCCTTACGCCGCCTACCATCGACCACATGAGGGTCGGCAGCGGCCTACGGACCCGATGCCTGAGTATCATACCATCCATTATGCTTCACCGCACTCTCCTCCTCCATCAGATTACGGCAGCAGCGAAAGCTCGATAGCCGTTGATCGGCACTCGCGTTATACACGTTCGATCCGTTCTCAATCCCAGTCCCAATCTCACTACCGACCTCACCGTGCAGCGTCACCTACTCATTCACATCACACCCTAAGAATGCCGCGCACAACTGACTACGGGAGACACGTGGACGAACCGAGACAATCGGGTCATGGATATTATCCTACCAAGGGCAATATTTACCACACTGCTCCTCCCCCTCCTCGCGATCATCGATACTCCCACCAACCTTATACAGCCGTACCTGTTGCCCCTCAACCGCCTCAGTACCAGACGCGTTATCAACCCGAAATCCATCCCACACAGCTTCCAACTGCTCATCAGACGGCGAGTCCTCGTCGCGGTCGACCAGTAACGCCACCGCCACCCTCCAAAAATTCATATCCATCAATAATCACACAACCAGGCGGCTCGTCAGTCCCGCAAACAGTCTACCTTGCCCAACCGGTAATTGGAGACCCGTATGCAACCCCTCGCACCTTCCCTCGTGCCATGCATCACCGCCATTCGCCTCCGCCTGCTCAATACATGATCCCGACGGATGATAGGATGAGGGTACGTCTTGTCTTTCCTCGATCTCTCCCAGGAGGTTGATGAGATGTCTCCGTTCTTCCTCGGAAACCATCTTTCCTCGACTTGATTTTATCAGAGATCAACAAACGGCAGTCCGAACGGAAGCAAAGAAGGGTTCTCATTCAAGAGATTCCTCGGATTCACCAATTCTAATCAGAAACCCCCACCTATACCACCTCCTCTCGCGGATCCAAATCGTGGTCGTAGGTTGAGAAGAAACTCGAAGCCTTCATTGAGGCGTCATTCCACTGGTAATACGGCATATCATATTCGATAGCTTTCCATAAACGATTTTATAGGGTTCACTTCTTACTTTCCAAATTTCCCAACTTTCAATAGCTTTGTATCAAAACTTCAAAAGGGGGGATACCATCGAGGTGGTGGTATCCGGATGCCGGGTGCCTTTGTGTACTTCTAGTTTTCTTGCCTTTTAGTTCCTTCCTTCTTTTTCCTCTTTTTCTTTTGGATTCATGTGTTTTTCTCTTTGGTTCTGCTGGCACCCGACATCTGTGATGTTTTATCACCCCCAAGCTTGATTGCTTCCACTCTCACTCGTGTCCCGAGACGGTCGAGCCGTTCAAGACTATCCCGAGAGTGAACGGGGTTCGTAGTAGCATACGTACATTCATCATTATCATTTAGGTTATCATCATACACGTTTCTACTTTTCGTCTTCGCATGCACTTTACCCGTCCAGAATCCTCCTCACTCAGGTCCTAGTTAGAAGGAAGTTGGACAACCGTCGTACACGCAAACCAGAACTTTCCATGAAAAGTGTAGGAATAATTCTATGATCTCTATCCTTATCGATGGCGGTCTCCGTGAGGCAATTCGCTTCGAAAACGGCACTAAACGGTTGCAGGCTACTTGCCAGACCAGCCCAGACGCTAACAACGGAAGCAAACTTTGGCGGAGTTTAAACTTCTGCCGAGCCAATCGGCATCATTCGCTTCCCTCTTTCTGGCTGTCTCGAAATTTTGCACCCGGTCTTGTTGTGGCGTTACTCGATGAGCTGCAGTGCACCCTCTCTCTCTCGGTGAATTAAAGCTCGACAGCCACTTGCAATATTTCATCGGTTGATTAATGATCTGACTATACGAATATTGGAACTGGCTGCCTAGGGTGGACCCATCCTCATCTGCCAATGAGAGCCCGTTCGGCGCGTTGCGAACTTGTGGCCGCGCCCACCAAAAAAGTTCGCAACATGTCGCGTCAGTCTTTTTTCGCAATACTTCGTAGATTTTCGCAATGTACCTGTTCGGCGCATCATTCGCAACGTCAAGTTGCAACTCAAAAAGTTCGCAACGCTATCAAATCCGGACTCGGGCTCTGAGTTAAAGTACGTTTTGGCCCAACCCAACCCTACAGCGGGCACATTCCCCCAACGCTCAAACTGGCCCCAACTGTCTCAATGATACTCCAACGGCGGCTGCTTCTCAAGAAAACCACAATGCTGATGAAGAAGATGTAGCAAGAATTTCTAGAGGTAAATTGGAAGCACCTTGTGCTCGGGGTAGCTGGGATTCGATAGGTATTAGAATGTGTAGCGTGATCCGACAGCACCATCTATGAATTGATAGAGAATATAGTCATCGTTGAGGGCCTTGCGATACCGCGGATTGATGATCCCTCCACATTGCCCCGGCCATTGCATCCCTCCAATCATCTGCTTCGTTTGATCCCATGTCCTCGCCTGACGCCTGCACATCCATCCTCGTACCGAGCCTAGTCCTCCGCTGCATCTTCTAGATCAACCGGCTTGAAGTGGGTTCCTGATGGGGTGGAGGCGACGGGAATTGTGATAGAGGGATGTTGTAAAAAGATCCACAAAGGAGGCCTTCCGTTGAGGCCGATGGGCTGTGTCAAGGCTACTGGAGAACAAGCAAGCTGACAGAGTAGACGGTTATGCATACCAAGAGTGCCGTGCATCCTTGAAGGATGGCCGTCCAAGAGCTCGTCCAAGACCTCCCTGGTCCAAGCATCGCCTCATGGGATGGACGTATGAACCGGCTTGAGTATTGTGCAACTGCCAGTGTAGCTGCAGCGACATTATGATGGGTTGGTAATGAGTATCTTTCGTCTTTTGGTGGCTTTCGTTTCAATGAATCTTGTATCTATTTTTGATGCTGAGCAGAAGTCGTGGAGATCACAGCCATTGTTAACGTTCACAATGTACTATCGAACAGCAAGTCATATGTTGCGAACAATACAGTGCTTCACCATCATCTGGAACACCACCACCAAATGGAACGAATCGCCATTTTCTCAGTTGGTAGGCAGCAGCCTGCGCTATCTATGCCCGGAATGTATTTTACACTTGAACATCAACATATCTACCAACTTTCAGCCTGATCTGGCCCAGACTGATGGGAAGAGAGAGCCATCGTTTTGCCTTGGAACGCCATCGGAGTCAGAAAATTTCAGGTCGTGGGAAAGCTTCAATCGCTCACTTTCTCCTTGTGATCTGCTGCGCTCTTCGTTGGTTTTTTACAATCTGAGGATGTCTCATGTCTTGAATAGATTCTTAATACATACTGGTAAAAATTTGGAGCCAGAAACAACGTGTAGGCTGAGATCGGTGGTTGAGCGTTCCATCTGGTGGTTTACGGCGATAACGGCCGAGCGCTTTAAAAAATCACTCATCCTACGCACTCTCACATAATTTCGATGAATGATGCTGGATAGAACTTTTGGGATCTATAGGTACACAATGATGCAAAATTTACGAAGAAAGAGGGAGGTTTGAGGGTACCCGGGCCATTTTACCGAAAACGCGTTCCAAATGATGGTAAAGCACTGTATTCGCGCGATGCGGTTTCTGCGATGTCCGCGAGACGGAAACTGCAGTTTATTTTCGCAACAACATTTTGGCGCAACGCGCCGAACGGGCTCTGAATCCGGTCGATCGGACTCGGCTCTTGCTCTACGCAATGTGTCTGGAATTTTCGCGAAACATGCCTTGGAGAGCCCTTTGCAAGCCGGTCTGACCTGTGTGTATACTTTCTTTGCTGACTCAGACAACACTTCGGTGGCGCATTCACGAGCACTTTCCAGGCTGCGATTTCCTTCAGCAGCTTTGCACTATCACGAGGTGTCTGCAAAACCAAGTCAGCTGATCCATCTTGAACGACATTCGAATCACACTGGAACGCTCGAAATCTGTCTCGAATATTCTTACATCTCCACATTCCAAAAGCAGTTATCCTCGGAATATTCCAGAATATTGGGAAGGAGGGGATGAAAGACTATAAAAGAGGCTCACTTCGTCGTCCTCTCCTCCTCAGAAGACTTCAACTCGCATATCAAGTACTCTCGAACTCTACACACCATCATGTCTCTCAGTCGATTCTACTACGACCCCTTCTTCACCGTCGACGACTTTCATCGGTTATTCGATGAAGCTTTTGAGACTCGCACTCAACCGAGCAACCGTAATGCGGTTTCTACCAGACAATCGACATCCTTGACACCTAGGTATGTACCTTCCTCTCAACCTATCTAAGAATTCGAGTTGGTAACAACTGTCTTTAGGATGGACATACACGAGAACACCGAAGGAAACACAGTGACTGCCACGTTCGAGCTCCCAGGCCTGAAGAAAGAGGACGTCAATATTGACGTTTCTAACTCTCGGCTGACGGTCTCTGGGAAGAGCGAACGGTCCTCGGAACATAACGAGGAAGGATACGCAGTCAAGGAGAGGAGCTTCGGAAGTTTCTCCAGGAGCATCCAGCTGCCGAAGGGAATTAAGGTATGTACAATTGATGTCATACTTCGAGAGCTCTGTTGTTGACTTTCTGCAGCCACAGGACATTGGCGCTAAGATGGAAGATGGCGTCCTCACTGTGACCTTTCCGAAGAACGGCCCCGAGCAGGCGCCATCTCGCATCGCGATTAACTAATCAACCTTCCCGATTATGGTCCTAATGTTTCTGCATCGTCATCTTTCCTCTTCGCATCTGATTATATGTTTTGTTGATCCTCGGCGGTGTATCATTACTAGTAGTTGCTTGAATAGTCAACGTCGTCATTCGTGTATTCGCAGACACATTTGAATTCAACACCAATGTTCCACACTCAACAAAAAGTTCCAACGTCAGTTCTTTGAACCTGAATAGTCTAACTGAGAGTCCCATTGTTAAATATCAAGTTGACTTACAACCGGCTGTGTGTACACCGAGAAGGGTGATGGCATTTCTAAACATTGATTATCTATGTGCGCTAGATGGTCTACAGACGGAGCCTCCAACACTCCAAGAGGAGAAAAGTGTATCAAAGTCTGCACGAAGCAGAGAACGGTTGAAAAATTGGGTGCCAAGTCACCAAAGCTATGACCTTCAGACACAGACACATCCCTTCGTGATGCTCCCTCGAATCCTCATATGCTCGCGAAGATACCTCCATCCGAAGCACACATATGCAACCGAGAACAGCTACATATGTGGCGGCTCCCCGACATGTCTATCAACTCCAACGATATACTCTTCAGCATAAAGGGAGAGATCGCGTCCAGGGAAATGCGAGTTCATGAAGGAGGACGTCGACACCGTGGTCGACACGTACCAACTCATGAAACAAGCCAGCGCACAAGGGGTTTCTATGCCTATTGTACGCTGCACCTGTCACAATCACCCTGCAAAGTAAGGTGACAGGTGGCCCTCAACGGGTTTCGCGTTGACCCGGTTGAGGACATGGATGAAGTATATCGCTCGATGCTACGCGGGCGCAAGGTTCAAGTATAGCACTAGTCTCCACGATGGAGGACAACGAGCGTGTCGAGCACGATAGATCGAAAAGAGCGAGATCGTCTTCTCTGGGCTGGCGTCTGAATAGGGGCTGACGAGCAATTCACCCCGTCTCAGTTGAGATATGGAGTTTCATGGACGTCCTTCAAGACACATTGGTCGTGGCTTCCTTGCGATGGCGGTGACCTGGGCTCAGGTGTCGGAAACCCGACGACGACGAATCAACCCCAGTCAAAATGGGACATGGTCGGCAACGATCTGAGTTGTTCGGGTCTGTTCCGAGAGCGGAGCTCGAACATCAATCTGGCGTAATCTGGTAAATTCCCTCTGAAAGCAGCTTTGGACAGTAACATGATCAGAAGTCCTGCAGATTCTGCGGGGCACCTGCAGAATCCCTTTCAGACTTGCAGAAATCCGCTGAACCCGCTTGACAGACCCGTGTTCGGCTGGTTCCGGAGCTCGCTTAGGAGGGACTTAGCAAAATTTTACCCCCTTGCCGGCACCGAACAGAGAACACAACTACATGCGACGATCCTATTGCCCCCAAATGTATTGTCGAGCATTTGAGATATGTATTAATAGAATATAGACTCGTACAATAAGCCCATCATGATCGTGATCAAGGCGTAGCAATCTATTCTGAAGGCTAAACAAGCATTTACAGGGAATCAAGAATGTAATGCTATCGGGCGCATTCTGTAGATGCCTTCGACAGAGACTGTTTGATGTATGGCTTGTATCGACTAGACTTCTGACATGGTGCGTTTTTTCTTTCTTTGTGTGGTTCACTGTAGTCGTTGGACAGGAGAGACAGCAACGGCATCG
Organism: Sistotremastrum suecicum HHB10207 ss-3; assembly: GCA_001632355.1. Lineage (NCBI taxonomy): Eukaryota > Fungi > Basidiomycota > Agaricomycetes > Sistotremastrales > Sistotremastraceae > Sistotremastrum > Sistotremastrum suecicum. Next base: position 193,925 of record KV428029.1, read on the forward strand.
AAGTGATGTCGCATCACACAAACATGAATTTTGGGGGTGAGTACGATTCCTTGTGAGAGAAATTGACGACCAAGACTAAACCAGGCGGACTGCCTGGTCACAAAGCGGCAGTGAGGCACGTACGACGATACTGTTGATGTAGCACGTATGTGATGATGAATGCATATATCCTAGGTTTTGGGTATGAGTACGAGACAAGGGTTTGAAGATGTAAAGCCACACTCGTGATCTGGGATTGGCTCCCAGTTGACACAAGATAAAGCATCTCAAGATGCTTTTCGAGTGTGTTGGGATCTCGAAGATGCCTGAGGCGCTGTTATCGTGATAACGCGTGGTTTCGGTGAACATTTCATCGATTGATATGTAATCCTGTGCGCCGGAGTGTCAAAGGAGGTTTCCGATGTTCAAAGTGGCTTACTTGCAAGGATCCTGACAACGTCGACCGTCTCTTGGGACCCTCTCTTTCCGATGTTCAAAGTGGCTTGGCTTCAATACACTGGGAGAATGAGCCTTTCCGTTTCCGATGTTCACAGTGGCCATTTGATGCGACCGAGCAAAAGGACTTGCAACCCCTGTTTCCGATTTTCCAAGTGCCCTACTGATACAATAGAGTGAAAGGACTTACAGCACCTGTTTCCAATATTCAAAGTAGCCGCCGACATGCCCAAGTGAAAGGAATGTAAGGTCCTGTTTCCGATGTTCAAAGTGGTCCTTTAGTAATAAACCGTACTTTCCGCGCTAGACTCCTGTCAAACTTTGAGAGGAAGTGACAGCTTCGTTGATACGGAATCACCAAGTCAGAATATCAGAATAGTTCTTGTTTCATTGTGTGCCACTTTCGATGCGTACCTCTGAGAATGGTTGCACGGAGGTGGAGGTCCTCTCGGAAACAATTGATGAATCGGTGACTTCAATGTTGTAGATTCTTGTCGGACGGTCTGAGAGATACCAGCAAAGAATCTATATAGCAACCAGAAGGTGGACCGTAGTTAGTGTGGAACGAACAACACGATTGTGAAAAGAAACCTAGATGACTTAGCTGGTGGCCGCGCTGTCATAGATTCGTTGACCTCAGATAGCTTGGAATTTCTTGGTGATCTCACAATTTTTGTACAACATGAGAAGACTTTTAAACGTCGATGGCGCTTCTTAAGAAAGTAAGACGAAGAGTGTAATCCGTAGAAATCAACTTATAGCAGGACTCACATCTTTTTCACGTGACTACTTCCACAAGCATCTCCTTCTCTTGCTTCTCTGATCGACTCACCGATTCCTTGGCTGACGCATTTGGCTTATTGCGAGCAGGAGCACTATACCAGAACTATGCCCAAAGCATCAGCATATACCTGCACATGCCTAAAGCGGTGCAAAGGCGTTGAGACCGTCCTCAGCTCATCTGCTTGGTACCGGCACAATCCACAGACCACCAAAGGATTTACTTCGCAAAGCGTTCCCAAACCTCTGCGATTATCCTCTCATCCTTTTATCTTGCAATTGCCTAAACGGAACCAGCGAAACGGACGTGCAAAGTCAAAACCTGTTTCGGAGCCGGAAACCGTACCTGTGGTTCCACATGCCGCCGAAACTGCTCCTGATAATCCAAATATGGGTTCAGAGCCTGAGTTCGATCCGCCTCATGGAATGGATGACATAGAGGACCTAGATAAGTCAATGAGATCACTGGATATATCTGATGACGTACGTTTCATGGCGCGGTGAAATTTTTTGCACCCATACTGAAGAACCTCGAACCGCTTAGAATATACAATTCCAAGACATGAGTGGGATACTTCAGGAGCATTTGGGGACGATTCATGAAGAAAATGTAAGCAAATTATTCCATGCAACGTCAGAATTCTGGACTCACCGAGAGGCACAATCCGTAGGAATTCTCATCGGACGAGGAGTCTGATTGGCTTGGTCAAGACAACAATGCCGGCCAAGACTCACAAGGCCATCAACAGGGCTTTACAGCGCAAACCAATCCAGGGGATGCTGCAGGCGAGCCGCCAGATCGTCCAGAGCCTCCCATCATCGATATTTCCAGGCTCGCAGATGCAACATCTCTTGACGAACTGAAGCTGACTTGGAAGTTTATTGAAGCCATACGCGATGCTTCCCTTGATGACGAGCATTCGGGTCTCAATAAGGATCAGCTCCGTCGACTCCGGAATCCCTCTGTGAATAAAGTCGAGGAGGAACTGTCAGATCCAGACCTCCGCGCATCCCTGGACTTATACATATCACTCGGGAATTCGTCTGGTGAAACGTATACCGTTGTCAGAGATATATGGATGCGGCGACATCCAGAGGACAAGATCCTGTCTCTAGACGAAGTCAAAAAGCGCGCGATGGAGATCACCGGAATCCAAGAAGTGGCACACGATATGTGTCCAAACAGCTGCTGTGCTTATACGGGGCCTCTGAAGAATGCCCAGTCGTGTCCCCACTGCAAAACTTCTCGCTGGGACCCTAATAAGAGCACAGCAAAGAAGAAGGTTGCCCGACAGAAATTCCACACAATCTTGCTTGGCCCACAGATCCAAGCGCTGTACCGAGACCCGGGCGGAGCCAAAGCAATGGAGTATCGACATTCGTTGACGGAGGCGATTCGTAACGAACTGAAGGCAACAGGGGATATAAATTTCCAACAGGACTTTCTCTCGGGATCAGCTTACCTAGAAGCTTGTGCGAAAGGACACATTAAAGAGGACGACATGACTCTCATGTTCTCCATAGACGGCGCTCAGCTCTACGAGAGTAAGCAGTCAGATTGTTGGATTTATATCTGGGTTATTATGGAGAATTCACCGGATAAACGCTACAAAAAGCGCTACGTCCTGCCGGGTGGTTTCATTCCAGGCCCTGAGAAACCCAAAAATGTGGATTCATTTCTCTTCCCTGGTATACATCACCTCGCCGCGATCCAGAAGGAAGGGTTGAAAATCTGGAATGCTCACAAACAAAAGCTGGTCATCTCATATCTGTTTCTGTTAATTGTGAATGCAGATGGACCTGGCATGACTTACCTGAACGGTCTCGTTGGGCATCAGGGCAAAATGTGCTGCCGTTTATTCTGTGGTTACACAGGTCGCTTGAAGGGCTCACATTACTATACGGCAAACCTTCGACCGTTGGCTTATGATAGACCTGGATCTAATCACATTGATGTCGATCTCCGAAGATTGCATCAAGGAGATAAGATTGCCCCATCCGTCCGATATGCCGAGGAGCTAGAAAAGGTTATCCGATGCCGGAATGAGACTCAATTTGAGCGCGTCAGACTGGAGACGGGCATATCCAAACCCAGCCTCTTTATAGGATTATCTCCAAATCGTATCCTCGGCATTCCCGAGTCATTCTTCATGGATCTCATGCATTTAGGAGCGCTCAACAATCCGACCTTGATGATGGAACTCTTTACCGGCAGGATGCCTTACGATAAAGCTCGTGATCATCCTTGTACATGGCCGTGGGCTGTTTTCTGGGGGAAGGACAACGAAGAACGTTGGGAGCAACATGGAAAAGCAGTGGCGGACGCTCGGCACTATCTTCCAAGTTCCTTTGGTCGCCCCCCTCGTAACATCCAAAAAAAAATCAACAGCGGATACAAAGCATGGGAGTGGCAGATGTACCTGTATGCTCTGGGTCCAGGTCTTCTCTATGACTGTTTTCCGGGTCCTCTTCGGATATATTGGAGGAACCTTTGCAAACTCATCTACGGGATGAGAATTGCACTTCAATACGTGATCAGCAAAGAAGAATGCGAGAAGGGTCACGTTGCCATCGTCGAGTTTCTTGAAGAGTTTGAAGAACTATACTATCAGCGAATGAGCCATCGGATACATTTCTGTCGGCCATGTCTCCATGGCCTGACTCATATCTTTCCCGAGACAGATCGATGTGGCCCTCTCGGTTGCTTTTCTCAATGGGTTCTGGAAAGACTCATTGGTGATCTTACCTCTGAAATCCGTCAGCCTTCCAATCCGTACCAAAACCTCAGTCAACGTGGCATCCGTAGGGCCGTCGTCAACGCACTCCAGTCCATGTATCCGCCATTTGACAGGCGAACACAAACCAGTCGACCAGAACTCCCACCTACTCAAATCGTCGAGTCAGCCACAGGCTTCGAATTTCTTGCGGGAAAAGACAAGCGTCCAAAAAAATTGAAGCAAGAATACGTTGAGGCTCTTGAAAGCTTCTTATCAAAGCAGACAAACAGTACAGGACCTACTACACAACCTGTTAGCCTGGATAACTTGAGCATGCGTCGGCACGGTAGGCTGAAGCTTCCGAATGGGCAGGTAGCAAGATCAAGGTTTACTGAAAGCTCAGCTTCACGAGTCACTCGGAATGTTAAGGTCATCATTTCCATTATTAACAGCACACCTGTAAGACTGATCCGACCTTTTACTCAACAGATATCTGACGCTGATGGAGTTCGCTTTGCCGAGGTTCATTTTTATATTTCATGGCCTCCAGACGAACTCATCGAAAGTAATCAAAAGAAGCTTGCATTTGTCACACCCTACTCCGAACCCGATATTGCGCTGCTCGAAGATTCATACAACACACTCTGGTCAGTTTATCTGGAGGACGAAAAATTGGAGGTAATAGAGGCCTCAAAAATTCAAAGCGTTGTAGCTATGGTACCCCACCAGACAACAGACACGTCCCATCAACGCTATTTTCTGGTGGAGAAGCCTACATTCCGTGTCTCCAGCTTTAGACAAGATGGATCCGACGAAAACTCGAGTGGATCGGATCAGGGCAGTGAGAGGGCGGAATAATCACATTTTATGGCTCTATAAATTGTGCTGGGAATACATGCTTTGAGTGACTGTGCGCATTGTGCATTCAAAAATATTGATACGTGAATGAGTATTGCATAGAGGTGTTGTGACTGTGACTGTGACAAAGCGTGCCTCCACCCACCAGCTCAATCCATTCGTTGTCGCTCTATGGACTGGATCAACAGCTCTCAAACGATCTCGTCAGACCAGCTCGATGCAATGCTCGATCAGATGATCGTTCCTGCAACTGGTCTCAGTCCTCTTATTCCCGGAAGCGGAGACATCCCAACCACCCCTGCTACATTGATCCAACCACCCCTACCTCAAACCGACGCGTCCCTCAGTCAATACAGCACGGATAGCCCTAGTATCAGTGTAGGATTGTCTAGGTCCTCCGTATGTCCTCTGTTCATCCCGATCTCTTCTGCGTCTTGACGATATCCAGAGCATGCCAACATTACAAACCCGATTACAGCTCGCTTCAAACGAACCAATCGATAGCCCCTCTCCTCTTGGCACACTCACAAGCTTAATGCCTGGGGTACGTCTCATATAAGTAGAGGGTCCGAATGTTGTGACTGACATAGTGTAGTACACTGGCCCAGTCGGGCTACCTCGGAATAGCCCCTCGTTTCCTTCTCCCCATCCTCCTCTCAATAACGAAGCGCAGCTTCAAACTGCTCTTGCTCACGCTATTCGAGAGCTCGCGACGCTAAAGCAAGAGAGGGAACGCTCCCAAGGCATGTGGGAGATGCTGCAGAAACGGCTCGAAACCGTGTGGCAGAATAAAATCGATTCGCAAAACGAGCTTTGGCAGAATCGACTTGCAACACAGCAAGCGAGCTGGGAGTGTGTTTTTCTTTATATGTCAATCTTGAATCTGCCAAGCTGAACCTCTGTTAGGAACGCTCTCAGCGAAATCAAAACAATGCTTGTAGGCAAATTCGACCCCAACAGCAGTTACGAGTTGTAGTATGAAATACGAAATTCGTCCTTCTCTTGCGAGAGCGACCTGCATCCTTGACAGTGATTGCGAGCTCAATTGATTATATTTTAAATTAAAATTTTTACCGTACATGTGTATCATTAATATCTCCATGATGGCACCTTTCCGATAGATTTTACATGCGTCCTCGTTGTTTGAGCCCGCATATACTGCATTTTGGCCCCATCCGAAATCCGGTTTTAAACTCCGCGCCAGCTGTTTTCGAGCCTCAAAATTTCATGTTTGACAGCGATAGC
>KV428030.1:0-154912 GCA_001632355.1 Sistotremastrum suecicum HHB10207 ss-3
TGTGACGGTGACTATATTCTTGCGGTATAGTGACCGAACAGAGTCTCTAGCGAATAAGCGAAGTCTTGATGCAGTCGGATATTGACAGACACAAAGGACAGTCGATTAGAGGACAGAGAGCTAAAGTAGATACATGCGCAGAGTAGCTACTTATATACTAAGGAGGATCGGAGAATAAATACATGACTTCTACGATCGACCAAAGAAAACAGTCCATACGAGATCGTAACGGCTATGCTCGGCTAATCCGGAGGCCATAACCGTTACAGAGTCTGTTGGGCATGAATCCTGCATTCTTGAAGACACTTGCTCAATCCGCCTCTGACGTTTCCGATGCCTTTCACTTCGAAGCTGATACCTCTCTATCGTCGGTTTTGTCTGGTCAATTCCCTTTGGAACCGAATGGCACAGTTGCACAACCAAAAAATGTGGACCGAGACTCTTTGCTTATCACTAGTCTTGAACAGTGGGACGGAGACCTTATACAAGAAGATGAAGATGAATTTCTATTCAGACAACTATCCCCCGAAACTTCTGCCTACGATGTCACGCGCGGCCAATTCTCTGGCAGCCTCGCTCAGGAGACGCAACGATTACACGCCGAAGTTAACGAAGGGCAGGAAACCTTGGATCGCATGAAGGAGGAACTAGACCAAGTCAAGCAGGCTTTACAAGACGCCGAATTCGAAAAGGACATGGCCCAACGAATGAGGATGCTGTCAGACGGGATGTGCACCACATGGCAGCGGCGGGTGGCTAGTGAAAGGGAGAACAACGAAGAACTCTGTAGACAACTGGCGGAGTGTCAAAGAAAATTGGAGGCGTTTGAGAACAGGACTGATGTCCACTCTGAAGTCAGTGAGGGTCTCCACGTTCATTTCAGTGATCTAATTCTCATGAAACATTGCAGACGGGCATCCGGGACGCATGCAGGGCTAGTAAAAGCTGCGGAGAGCTTGAGAGCTTAGGGAGAGGCGGTAAGCCACCTATCATATCTCCTTGATGATCTGCTGCACGAACTAAAGGTGACGACGGTGGAGACATGGACAAAGTGGATACCTACTCAGATGAGTCATTGATATAACGAAATTGCTGTTGCCTTCTCTATGTATTTGATGAGATATGTTCCGATGTCGACGTGTCCTGTAGTTAATTTGCGCATATAAACGATGAATTTGCGAAGCACAGTTGCAGGCACGGGCGGGCGCCAAACTCTTTACAGGCGAACCAACTCGCGAGCCGTTTCATACGATCAACCATCACTTTCTCCCTCAATTCACGCGTTCTCTCCACATTCAATAACATACTCTACAAGCCATGGTCTGTCGCTCGTGAACTAGTGTTTCCTTCATCTGATCACTCGATACTCAGAACGATAACGCTGGTACACTGTCCGACTCTGCCTCTTCCCTCTAATCTAACATCATCCGCAAAAAGAATACAAAGAAGCATTTGCTCTATTCGATAAGAAGGGCGTTGGACGCGTACCGCGCGAGACACTGGGCGAATTACTTCGCGCGTTGGGTCAGAATCCTACACAGGCTGAGATTGCAGATATTGTCAGTAGCGCCCCAAGAGAAGGTGCGCGTCCTGCTTTGTTTTCGTGATAATCAACTGGGACTGAGCATTTGACTGATCGCGTAGTTGATTATAAGACTTTCCTCACAATACTAAACCGACCGGATGGTTTCAAACCCGCCGGCACACCAGGCGCGTATTATTTCTCACCTTTGCATCTAACCTGTTTGACGATTGTCTTGTAGAGGAATTCATACGTGGATTCCAAGTGTTTGATAAGGAGGGAAATGGATTCATTGGAGCTGGTGAACTACGATACGTCCTGACACAACTCGGGGAGAAGATGACGGACGAAGAGGTTGACGAACTGTTGAAGGGCGTTCAGATTGGACCGTACGTAATTCCTTTTCTCTCAGCCGGTTCCTTCTGTAATACCTATCTCAGAGACGGGAATGTGAACTACGAGAGCTTCGTTCGAACGATTCTGAGTCAGTGATGGCAAGGAAAATGTAAGAGAAGACGTTCAATGATCCATCCACACATGTATTTCTCCCTGCCTCCTGGTCGGATTGTTTTCATATAATGAACCTGACGATCTTTGCTGTCCTGTCCACAATATTGCTCAGATCTACGACGACAACATGATGCCGTCCAGGCACAGTGACAACTCAAACGCTTGAATCATAGCATTCTAAATTTCTGGTCATTAATTTGTAATCCTTGGAGGCAAGGACTAGGTGGACGTTGCATACAATCGGAGAGCCTAGATCTACTACCTAATCAGTATCTATCAACTTTTCATCTTTTTTCTTCGAGCTCTCTTCTTCGGGGGCAGCCTGGGTCGCCTTCTTCGTGGGCTTCCGTTGATAGTATTCTGCGATGATCTTGGGGTTGATACGGTTGAGCAGTTCTTTCGGGAAGATACGGAGCAGGGACCATGCAATATCAAGTGAATCGAAAATTGTTCGTGACTCGTATTGTCCTGTTGGACGGTCAGCGCAAGAATGATATAAGACCGGATAAGACACGTACCTTGTCCAACAAACTGCTTCTCGAACTTCTCCAAGAATTCGAGAGCCAGCTTATCCTCTGCACTGAGCGCTTCCTCACCCACAACGGCCTTCATACTCGCAGCATCTCGTCCAATGGCATATTTCGCGTACAACTGATTCGAGACGTCACTGTGGTCTTTTCTCGTCAATTTCTCGCCGATGGCACTCTTCATGAGACGAGAGAGTGAGGTGAGGACGTTGATCGGAGGGTAGATTTGACGATTGTGTAGCTGACGATCGACGGTAATTTGACCTTCAGTAATGTAACCTGTCAAATCGGGGATAGGATGAGTGATATCTACAAGAGGAGTTAGATGGAAATTGATCTGGCATAAAGAAGGGGCACGTACCATCGTTGGGCATTGTCAGAATGGGAATCTGTGTAATGGATCCATTACGGCCTTGCACACGACCTGCACGTTCGTAGATCGTCGACAAATCCGTGTACATGTAACCGGGGTAACCACGTCGACCAGGAACTTCCTCGCGAGCAGCAGACACCTAGTGCTTTCATCAGAATCATGTTTTCCTAGCAGAGAAATGACGCATACCTCTCGAAGAGCTTCAGCATATGAACTCATGTCGGTCAAAATGACCAGAACGTGCTTCTCTAATTGATACGCATAGTACTCGGCGGTCGTCAAAGCCAAACGAGGCGTAATGATTCTCTCAATAGTAGGATCATTCGCCAGATTCAGGAACAGCGTGACACGATCCAATGATCCGTTCTGTTCGAAATCTTGCTTGAAGAAACGGGCAGTTTCCATGTTAGCACCCATGGCGGCGAAAACAATGCTGAAATTGTCTTCGTGACCATCGTGGACGTCTTTTGTAGGACGAGAGACCAGGCCGGCTTGACGACAAATTTGAGCAGCGATTTGATTGTGTGGCAGACCGGCGGCTGAAAAGATCGGAATCTTTTGGCCACGGGCAATGGAGTTCATGGTGTCGATGGTCGAGATACCGGTCTGAATCATTTCTTCGGGGTAGATACGGGAGTATGGGTTGATGGGAGAGCCTGCTCGGGATGCATGAATATCGATCCTCGACTTGCTCAATTGACACAGTACCGTTAATGTCCAGATAATCTTCAGCGAACACTTTCGGACCCTGATCGATAGGATTTCCACTTCCGTTGAATATTCTCCCCAACATGTCTTCAGCAACAGGGAGCTTCATACTACTTCCGGTGAACTCCACATGGGTCGCTTTGACGTCAATCCCAGATGTCCCCTCAAACACCTGAACGATAGCTTTCTTGCCCTGAATTTCGAGAACTTGCCCGCCACGCTTTGACCCATCCGGAAGGGTGAGTTCAACAATCTCGTTGTAAGATGCAAACTGTGTTGCAAAGAGTGACCTATGAGTTATTGGCTAGCAGATAGACGGTCGGGGCACTGACCTTGACATTGTCTAGCACAACTAGCGGACTGGATGTGAGCGTGAGTAAAGGCTTCGTGAGCTTCGGGGTGCATTGTCCACTTGCCCATTGACTGCAGATACGGTTCGGTAGTCTAAAAGCAACGATAGCCATGACTTAGACTTGCGGACTTTGTGGAACAGATAGACGTCAGTGCTCACCGAGCCGAGGCTTCACGTTGTATTCCTTGGTGACTGCAGCTGCGTTTATGGCGGCCAGTTCCCGGTCACTGATTCGAGGTCCCGACATGTTTTACCGAGTCCTGCTATGAAGAGAATGTGGTCAGGAGTAGAGCTCAGTCTAAGCCAGGGACTACGGATTCGGCGGAGTTTGCCCCATCCATCTTTGGTCTCGCCGCGTTCTTGAGTCACTCAAAATGGAGGACGACGACCTCGCAGTCTTCAATCCGGATGTATTTCTTAATTTATTGGCAGAATTTTTGAAGTGTGATCTCTACATCCAACCGACTCCAGAACAGTCTCAAACCGAGACTTTGCTCCTCAAAAAGATGAATACAATCGTGAGTCTATTCTTACAGCATTTACCAGGGTGTGTCAAACGTTCGCTCAATATTCAGCTCAGTGATTATCAAGAACAACCCTACCTACTTGACCCTTATCTTGAATGTATGGTCGTTCCCCCAATTGAACATTTGAAGAACGCATGTTTTGTCCATGTCAACGACCCTGTCAGACCTCTCTGCTCTGAGCGTTTTGAACGTCTATCAAGTCTCATATACGAATGCATCAAATGTCGTGGATACAAGACAATCAGTGATTGCCATCTTGAATCTTCTTCACGTCTACTGATGCTTCTACAGTTCGATTTTTCCCTCATCAAGTTGTTGATATTCCGGTGGCATTGGGGTTCATGCATTCTTCCGGCAGTCCCGTGCAAGAAGCAACACAATGGCCTCTGCGATACATTGTTCTTCTATGGCTTGGATTGGTTTGCATGATCCCATTCGATCTCAAGCGATTCGACTCGCCAGGCACGGACATCGCATCAGACTTACATGCCATGGGGCTCAAATATTTGGGCACGCCTGGCTTAGAAAGAGAAGGTGCTGCATTGTTATTGGCGCGTTTGTATTCCAGGCATGTGTTTTCTTTCATCTGTTACATGTTTGACTGATGAATCCAGCAGGGCAGATGGCAAGCACTTCATGGAGCAGTTTGTAAATGCCACGAAGGAGGCTTTCGGGATTAATGCAAACGTATTCAAGGTAAGCTTCACCTGTCTTATGGTATTCCCTTGATTAGCTCGTATCAGGTCTTAGGCATTCTTCGAATCTGGATCCTCCTCTGTACGTCGGCAGACGCTCTCATGTTCAATTCCTACCTATCATCCATCCAAAGCTTGAATGCAAATATGGAAAGCGACGAGAGCCTGATGATCAACCCTCTCGTCAGAAGGTTGCGCACGAAACTTGTGTCCAAAAGCGCTATAAGACTGTTCCCTTCGGGTGCTCGTCAGTCTCGTCCAGGCATGTTTTTGGACGCATCACCACGTATATTGCAACTGATAAATAATCTTGAACTCAGCTCAGCCTCCACTTGAGAAGGCAAAGATTATGGAAGAACAAGCGCCAGAAGATGAAGAAGAAGACGTCCCTGAATCTATCGAAGAATCCATAGACTTCCTTCTGCAGACTCTCCAGGACAAGGTGAGGTCATCCATCTGTAACATACGTTGCAGAGTCTAATAGCTGAGCATCTCTATATTGCAGGATACGACTGTCCGCTGGTCGGCTTCAAAAGGCCTGGCTCGTATCGCCGCCTGCCTGCCTTCTTCTCTCGCATCGCAGATTTTGGAATCCATTCTTCGTCTCTTTGAGATTCACTCCAGTCTCGGCAACTATGACCTTCCAGCTTTGGCTGAAGCAAGTTGGCATGGCGGCTGCCTTGCATGCGCAGAGATGGCACGGAGAGGACTCGTGAGCAGTCAGAACATGCCCACACTGGTTAAATGGATCTCCAAGGTACCCCAACGCTTCCATCTTCCTGCTGGATAATATCCTGACTCAATGTCCAGGCACTCTACTTCGACATTCGAAAAGGTTCACATTCCATAGGATCGTCAGTGCGCGACGCCGCGTCCTACGTGGTTTGGTCTCTCGCACGTTCAATCCCATCGACTCTCTTGGAATGTCATGCCGCGGACCTTGCCCGCCATCTGGTTGCGGTATCGGTATTTGATAGGGAAGTCCAAATCAGGAGGGCGGCGAGTGCCGCCTTTCAGGAGTTTGTAGGAAGAACCGTGAGTCTTGTATATGTAACATAAGCACCCTGAAGCTTGACCCTTGGCGACTATTAGAATTTAATTCCAGACGGGATCGAAGTGCTTAGGAAAACGGACTTCTATTCCGTGAGCATGAGGAGGAATGCTTTTCTCGTCGCGGCGCCTCAAGTCGCCGAGTAAGTGTTCTCGTTTATTACTGGATGTTTCTGACAGTCCTTAAGGCACTTCATTTATCGCGAGTGTCTTCTTGAACATATTGTAACCGTCACCCTGAGACATTGGGATATTGTCATGAGACAGCTTGGTGCTGAATCACTGCGGTTGATGGCTAGCTTGGATCTCAATGTCTTGGGGCCTGTGTTGGAGAAGCGTTTGGTAAGCAAATTTCACGGCAGGTCTTTCCTGGTCCTCGATACATTAATTGTTTCAGGTGCGCCTTTTGGGAGATAAGGATGTCATTGTTGTCCATGGTTCGCTGCTCGGGTTGTCAGAGCTGGCTCTGGCTTTTCGAGAGAACGGATCCGAAGATTTAGAGAAGTCTCGTCTCAATGTGCGTCATACGGATCTGTGTTCCTCGCGCGTCTTGATTTGTCTTTCCCATAGATATTCAAGAGTATATCTATGGTCTCACCTGCTCTTATTCAAAAGCATCGCAACGAAACCATCATGGAAGCAAGCTGCATTATGCTCAGCAACAGCCTATCGCCACGAGCTCTTGCCGTTGACACTTCGCAACCAAAATGGCGTACTATCTTTGATATCTGCCTGAGACATCGAACCGCTGCTTGTCAGGTGGCGGCTTCGCGTTTCTTGACCTCATTAAGCGCGATGAAAGATGTCAGCTATGACGTCCAAAGATATGTCTTTACTTTCTCTGTCAACTCTTCGATCTTGATAAGGGCCGATCTCTACATTAATCGTAGAACTAGTTGCAGAGCTCCGGACGACCAACCGGATAGTCCAACAGAGTATTGCCCAGGCTCTCGGCAGCATTCGTTTCGACGTATATCCTAATTCTCTGAGCGCCGCGGTGGAGGCGTTGCAGTCTCTCGTAATGCCCAAGGTACTCTTCGATTCTGGGTGGCCCTGCCAATCAACCGGGTCTCATCGCTTAACTAGGGTCCACACTACTCCCTGAGCGTCGAAACGAGAAGAAACGCGTTTAACTCTTTGTCTTCGATTTTATGTTCATTCGGTAGTGGGGTAGCCGGTAAGCGTCCAAGTCCTACGGCCGCCGTCTCCTGAGAAGATCATTGACGTATCGATCAGGACTAGAACCTTCGATGGTTGTGCGTACTTACCGCCTGCACATTGATGGAATGCAAGATTACACCATCGACGAACGCGGCGATGTTGGTTCATGGATCCGAATTGCATGCATTGACGGTCTAGTGTCAATCTCGCAACTTTTACTCCAACACGTTCCACAGGGAGCTAAATTGTTAGAGCTCCTCCCTCCTGATATGTTTCATGAAGCCGTCGGCGCGTTGTTCAAGCAGGGAGTGGAAAGGCTCGACAACGTCCGGCAACGCGTTGGCGAACGATTTGCCTCGTTGATAGATTTGTCGTTGCGACTAGATGACCTCAAAAGCAGATGGAGGATTTCTGGTGACCAGATGATTCAAAAATTGTTATTCAGGTAAGCATGGCTTCCTAGTTCCCAGAGCGAGGACCCTGATTAGGGAGCTCTCATAGTTCTGATTCTATGATTGGCTGGCACGATGGAAGCTGGCTATTCCCACGTGTAGTCAGACTAATGGCAATCCATCGCTACCGACAATTCGTCTTTCGTGGTCTTGTTCTCAGTATCGGGAGTAAAACTGACACGACCGTGCGTTCACTTTGAGTCTCTTACTGACACCGATTTGGATTAAGCGCCCATTTTCTTTAGCAACGCCCGGTGTCAATAGCCTTGAGTTCTTTCGTGGAGTCACTTCCCGTACAAGAACCCGCAGAAGATACCATCGATTTAGTTAAACTTCTGCGAGAATTATTAGCCATGATAAGCGAGCAGATGACCAACAACAACGTCGTCATACCAGCCCTCCAAACCCTACTTGTCATACTCGACTCACCTGCCATTCTGGGAATGGCCGAACGTGAGGATGGAAACAAGACCCTTCAGGCGTTATTGGATGCGGCTGGAAAATTCCCGGGTAAATTGAAGAATATCCAGCGAATCGAAACTTCTGCCAAAGTGTGAGTCGCTTAAGGGATACATAATGTTCTTATCTGCTGACTCCGATACTAAACTGTGTGCAGGGTAGTCTTTATGATTGCAATTCCAGGCTTGGCATCTAGGGCCATTGAGTACGTCTTCCACTTTTTGGAACACCATTATCCCAAGGTCAGATCTCAGGTCCCAGGTTCTTTAAGCCAAGCAAAATTAAACTAGACCCGAACTTTCATCTAGATTCGTTCAGATACAGCCGAATCTCTGTATCTTCTTTTCCAAACTAGGGATGTAGGCTTCGACACAAGCGATGCCGAAGAGATGTTGCTTGAGACCGATTGGTATGACCGCAATGTTTTCTTGGACGGTGATATATGAAAGTGTGGTCTGATTCATTCTTTTAAGGTCGGATGCCGAATCGGCCTCAAAACATAGCGCTCAGCTACGATTCTTACTCGGTGCCGCTACGATCTGAGTTCTATACAATCCCCTCCAAGAAGGTTCTCCGTTCCGGCATCGCGTGGTACTCCTTTGGACCGCAGATCAAGGCAACCGACGAAGACTTGGCCTCAGACTAGAATCGCAACTCCCTGTGAAGATGCGGGAAAGGCCGAACTCAATCCTGGAAGGAACTGGGGCGTAGCTTTCGAATTGTTCTCATCGGCATCTTGCCAAGTCGGCGTGTCCTTCCCCATTACGCTGCTATTCTAGATTGTAGACCGAATGAATACCAACGTCTCCTCCCATGCACGCTCCTCTTCAAGTTAATCAATTGGCGCCTCTTTTCTCTCTTTCAACAGACTGACAGGGCCTCCTTAGAACGACGTTCCCGACCGAGATGCTTGCAATCTTGTTCATTGTGATTGCGGAGTCAGGTGTGCCTGCCCGGCGCTCAGAAAAGGCGTAGGATTGGTGGCCCGCGCGCTGGGTTGCCCATATCTGGAACAAGACGCATCGTCTCGGTGGCTGATCACGAGCCAATGGCCTCGCCTCTGATATCACTAGTATTACCATGAGGTAACGAATAACAGGCGTACGGCATTCCTCATTTGCATGTCCTTTGCGTCGATGACAGCCCGGGCTCGGGTTTCCCCTCAAAAAGATCTCTCTCGTCCCCATCTACCAGTGCGACCCTGACGGCAAGCAGTGGTCGATTTTTGACATTCAATCGAGTCGACGCCACACCTGATGTAATCGAATGATTCAACTGTGTGATCACTTGCAATTGCAGATCTGTGCTGATACTGATATAACGGTGTGCCGACATGCATATAATACTCTGCAGTGCCGAGGGGTGGTTAGGTACTGGTTCCGTTATTGGCTATTTCTGCCCCATGTACAACTGAGAGATGTGTAACAAATGCTACTACCTGCAGGAGGCGGTGTAGCCCTCCAACTTGAACCAGATTTCGCCGGCTCGGTTAAAGTCTAAACGGCGATGTCGTGTGCCTAGCCGGCTTCCTCGGCTCCTGGAAATTATGCCGGCGATCTGCATTGTCGTCGTCATCATCATCGGCTTTACCTGTTACGCGTCTCAACTGCCAACATCACCTCACACCACCTGCCATGGCCGAAACTCTGAATTCTCAACAGAAAGAAACTCTGATCAAATTTAGGGATGAATTGAGGACGGAGGGAATCGTTGGCGAGTCGGATAGCTGGGGCACTGACGATGACTGTCTTATGTGAGCCGTGCTCTCAGAAAACGCCAATTCATGCCTGTCTTTGTCGAATCTGATTGTCACCATGATGCCAACATAGACGATTCTTGAGAGCACGGAAATTCAATATAAAGGCTGCAAAGACCATGTTTAAGAAGTGCAGCGAGTGGCGAAGAACCATCGGGGGCGTGGGTATAGATCAGTTATACACGGAAATTGACCCCTGGGATGCAAGTGAACCGTTCCTCTGCCCAGATCTATAAATACCAGCATGGCGAATCATGCGTTCTCACTCTTAACTCTGTTCAGTATCCAGAACGCAAAGAGGTGTTTAAGAAATGGCCAATCTGGTTTCACAAGGTGAGTAGCAATCTCATGGTGTGACTCAAAAGGCCAATTCGCTGGTTTGTGGTCAGACAGATAAGGTGGGCGTTTTCTTCCTCGCGGTGGTTCCCCCGAGTACCAAGTTGGAGCATCACACGACCTCTCCTTTCAGAAAGGAAGACCGATTAACATCCAGACACTCGGGGAGATTGACATACCGGGGCTTCACAAGGCCGTGAAACCTGAAAGACATTGGCATACAATCGTCGTCAATCAAGAGGCTCTTACTCGCGAGGTCATACCTTGTTGCACTAAGCGCTTTGGGCAAAGTATCTCAGGAGCACTGTGTATCCTGGATCTCAAAGGCTTCGGGTGAGTTTTTTATTCAAACAAGGCCGGCACCCCACGGAACTGATCGGTATAAGCCTAAGTCAGTTTTGGGGAATGAAAGGAATTGCTAGGGAGTCGCTGCAATTGACGCAAGATTATTATCCGGAAACGTAAGTTATCGCGCCATTGTATGTGCGGCTAATTTTATGTCTCTTATCTCTCCCAGAATGGGACAGCTTCTCATCCTCAATGCACCAACCTCTTTCACGGCTATTTGGTCCGTTATCAAGACGTGGATCGCTAAAGAGACCGCAGACAAGATAGATATCCTTGGATCTGACTATCAAGAAATCCTTTTAAAGCATGTCGATGCCGACAATCTGCCCTCCTCCTTGGGGGGAAATTGTAAATGTGAAGGGGGTTGTGAATGGAGTAATGCCGGCCCATGGCTGAAAGGTCGACAACATAGGCGCAAGCTACTTTATACGGGAGATATGGTACCCGCACGTACGGAAACAGAATATATCTTGAAGCACCAGGATTTTGGCGAGGAGAGCACATCGTCGGACGAAGAATTCTTTGACGCGAAGTCATAGACCGTACTTGCACCCTAACTTATTCAATTACGTAGAGTTCACCTCCTGTCCATTGTTTGTTTGCTGCTTCTAGTATTGTTTGGTCGCCCTCGCGTTGTCCATCATGTAACTGCCTTTGAACTACAATGCCACGATATGCATTGGGAAATCCTTCAGACTGTCAATGGAGTTTTGATGACTGGATGCATTGCTGCGAAGATCTTGAACTTATCCGCCACATCATCTGACCGGTCGATCACCCAACCTATCCCTAGATCTCGGTTTGCCGAATGAACCGAAAGAAGCATAATGGACCCTGATGCGCGTACTCTCCCTCGGCTCTGAAGCACAACAGTGAAGTCCTTTCAGCACAAGCCTCAATGGTGTTCTTGTGTGAGAGATTCCGAGATGACAGTGATACATTTACACGACAGTGCGGAAACTTCGTTATATTCTCAGAAATCGCAGTGGCTCCCGTTCAATCACCGCTTTGCTTCTTCAGGTGGAACCACTCTTCAAGGCGTAGTTCGATAGACACGTGTGCGACTACAGCACTTTGCTTCCTTGCTACTGCTGACAATAAGCAGACCTGGTCGCGTAGGGTCGAGGATGCGAATTGAAAGGAGAAACAGCTCAGGTCTCCCTAGGTTACAGTGAACAATAAAGGTCGCTTACTGGAGGTAAGATAGAGTATGGTATATGCGCGTATCTGTAAGGTGTAGATGTAAAGAATTATGTAAACTGAGCTCGCACATTGGACCAGCGTACAACTGCTCGTGATGGTCTCCCGTCCGATAGCCCAGGGCCAAATTTGTTGACCGTGAGTGCTGCATCCCAAGGAAGTGGCAAGAAAATCACGAGGCCGTCTCTCTAGTGATATGGCAGCATAGAAGAAGGGTGTATGGCAAACTGATAGGCACCACTCCGATCATGTTCTCCCGAAAAAAAGGGCAAGTGACAAGGAGGTGGACGCGGTGATAGTGCAAGCGCCTTAGGCCTGGCTCCGCAGAATACGCGCTGGATGACCCGACATCACGTTGGAGCACGTTCTGCTAAGGATAGAGCTGAAGTGCATACCGGAGATATCCCAGGAGGATCTAATAGACTGCCCCGATATCGAATTGCAGGCTGCGCTTGGGCAACGTTCCCTGGACAAACCTTAATAAGTGTGACCTGATACATGACGCGAGAGAAGAGATTCTCGTGAGAAGTAAGGGAGGAGATAGGCACAAAATAGTCCCTGGAACGACCGTAATCAATTTAGCCGCGACCAGATAGGTTTGGCGCGAGTTGGAAATGAATAAGACACTTTCAGCTCCCAACGGATGAAATTACGATTTAAACGCCGCACCTGAAAGCCTCGGGGGAGCTTTGAGGGCGTGGAAAACAGCCTACCTGCCGAAAAACTTGAAAGTCTGTCTTCGGCTGATCGGAGCGTTAATATAGTTTGCCTAATGAACAGCCGCATTCAAGGGGTTACAGCAGCAAAAGGAACGCGTCTCTCTCACGTCAATAAGAGAATATGAAATCTCACAATTCAAGCGGAAGTCGTGACGATTGGTCAGTGCTCGCAAGTTAGTCTTCAAGAAATCGAAGTGATGAGGGTCGGCGCTATCAATTGATGGGGTCATTGGTCGGGGCAGGTTTGTTGCGGTACTGACAACCACATCGTTGGGAACAAGGCTGATCGTATGCTGCGAACCGCACTGTGGTGCATGCAAGAGCTCATAACCGGTTCTATGCAAGGGCCCGGGTATGGGGGAGTCAGATCCCTGGGTACGGGCTTCCCACCTTCATTATAAGGCCGCTCCGCTCCGGTTTCAGGTGTGTAGAAGCATTGAGTTGTATGTAATGAGCCGCCAGAACGCTACGACCCTTAGGGCCGAAGGTCTGGTTGGTCATTGGTAGATCAGCCATACGTGAGACCCGTGTGCCTTCGAGCAAAGAGGTGTGGAAATTATCATCTAGAAAATGGTGTGAACGTTTACGGACAAGAAAATGGCCTACTTTGAGCCTTGAGGGGCGCGATCGGAAGTGTGCGACTGTGGTATCGTTCTGTCGCCGTTCTATGACTGAGAAATTATCTCTGAAGGAAGAATTTGATCATTCAGAAGTAGCCTATGCCTCAAGCGGTTAGTTCAAGCAATTATGCAGCTTGAGAGGATGTAGAACACTGAACAAGATCAACTCGGGTCGAGGAACGCTATGATGCGGTTCAGCATGAATTGAAGGCAAGATCGGGGAGCCGCGGATAGCGCCCATAAATTGGACGAACCCATCGTACCGTCAGACGTCCCAAGGCGATCTAGTGTGGTGAAATCGAACAGTTACCATCTCGAGCCTGACGTGGGTGTGATGAGACATGGTGGTTCCTGGCTTCGAGCAAAAGATGAAGCAGATGCCTCTCGATGTCTTGCCCAGGCCCTAGCAACATGGCAACAGGACGGGACAAGACCGTTTGAGGGCGAGCACTGTGGGTTTCGAAAGAGAGGCGTGTCTCCTTGAGGAGAGAGCGATTATAAAGTTGATTTGTTGTTGTGGGAGCTCTGTGGTACGAGAAGCCGGGAACATATATAGCGGAGACAATAGTCAGACTAGCATGAGTACTGTGGTGACTGTATTTGATTATCCTGAGAGTTTCGCTTGTTCACAACAAGTTTGCAATTAACAAGTTTCCAAAGATCGCTGCAAAGGACCGGCATCTATATTGCATGTGCTAAGAGTTGAGTGGACGGTATCACCTTGCCGTGCCGAAGAACATACCTTGTGCTGTCGAATACCTTCTGTAATAAAAATCATAATGAACGGATTGCCTGAGTAGCATGGATGACAGAAGTCAGTTCAGGTACCCGAAATTCGGCCCGATCATAGCATATGCCCGAATCGGCTAGCAGAGAAGCTGGAAGGGCATTCTGGGTTCCCGGTCCTTGGTTACCCGTTGTGGCGGTAAGATTGCTTGCTTTGGAATGACGACAGCCGCTGGAGGGAACGGGATGGTATATGCGTCATGGACTCGCTAGGAGATAACTAGGGAGTTGGATGAGCATTCAAGATAAACGAAAAGGCTCATTGTATGAGCCGGATAAGGCTGGGTTAGCTGGAGTGTGTTAATGAAAATAAGCGTGCTTTCGATCAGCATCATCGACCCTCGCACCATGACGGAGGCTATTTGGATAAGGAGAGGGCAGGCACGATCTAATGATATCACCGAGAGTAGACGGACGATAGAATGGGGCGTGCGGGTAAGTTCCCTGATGCTACTCCAAATTTCCTAGCGTGCATTGCAAATTTGGATGGGAATGAATGCTATATATGATGCGGCTTGGGCTGAATTGAGGGCCGGATAAAAAAGCCGCAGCCGGATAGACGAGACCCAAAGCAGCCACACCCGCTCGGGTCAGCTCGGGAGGCTGGGAGCGGCGAGTGTGGGAACTGGGAACCCAGTCCGGCGACGCGACAAGACGTTCTTGGCTCAATAGATAGCCGTCGAAACGCTCACCGGACCTTCGTCTACACAACCACCGATCAGGATAGCGTTCACTTTGCCCCGGAATATTATTTATTTATTTCCTCAGCCCGGGATTACTTACCGCGGAGTTTGAATGTGATCGAGGTCTTGCCGTAAATTTTGTTCATGTCAAAGATCCCCTTTCCCTGCCACGATGCGAATGCATTTGGCGCGACGCTCTTTCTTTCGTCTCGTCTCCCCTTGACTCTTGCTCCCGACCTCCACCATCCACCCCGACCCCTCTTGCTCCCGACCACCATCGTCGCCCAATGACCACCGAGCAGCTCGACCCATCCTCATCCATCCTCTCTCTCCCTGCCCGAAAGCGCAAGTCGGTCGCCCAAGATCCATCGTCACCCTCACAAGATGATCCAACATCGCCCGTGATGAGCTCAGTAGCGAGCGCCGCCGCCGCAGACCAGATGATAGTCGATGTCTCTTCCAAAGACAGTGCTATGCGACAGCGTCATCGAGCTGCCAGCAGAGCTGGCGGTGCGCACACCCTTCTTCCTTTGCCAGTCGAAGTGGTCGTGCCATTACCCTTAGACCCTTCGTCTTGTGCGCTCCTCTCGTCACCAGAGTCTTCCTCTGAACGTCCCCCAAAGCGCCCTCGGATAGACGACCGTGTTCCCGTTCCCCCATGTCGCCAGCCTCAACTCCCTCCTCGGCATCGCCGACCCTATCGGAAGCGTCGAGCATTCAGTCTCCCTAACCTTCCATTTTCTTCATCGAGTCCGTTACATACACCTTCGCGCTGTGATATTCAATCTTCTGCTTCTGTTCCTTCTGCTTCATCCTTTCCTCTTCCCATAGCCTCTTCCCATTATCCTGCACTGCGTTCAGGGACCAGTTCCCCTATCACTTTTGCACGCACCTCCTGTTATCCTTCACTTGAAACTGTTCCCCCTTTGCAACCCTTAATAAACCGTGAAGCGTTGAAGGAGCTTGACTTGGAAGCAATTCTTAGAAACCCACAGCTTCGTACGTCACTGGCAAACTATGTCAAGACCCACCCTCACTTTTGTTTTTTTTAGGTCATGATCTCTTATTTGATCCTGGACTCCAGTTCCAGCCCACGACTAGTCGACGAAAACGCGATATCACTACAAAGTATTGGCAAGCCATACAGCGAGAACTCGAGACGGGTTGTACATGCACTTCATTTGATTCCCATGGAAAGATCTATGAATGTGTATGTTCTAGTCGTTCTCTCTTGCACGATTCACACCTGGGTTCGTATTCTCGCCCAATGAGCGTCAGAATGCCCTCGCGTATAAAGCCTCTCATCACGGAATTACTCGAGGTCTTACTAAGTGTTATCTCGCCTTCTCCTGCAACCCTCGTCGATGAGCGGCAGGGATCCACAGCATATATTCCGCCCACGATTTTCCAGCACCCACTTCATTCTGCTCAGGAAGCCCAGCTTCGTGCGGCACTCGATGCCTCATTAATTGAACAGGAACTTCTCCATGGAGTATTTGATCCCTCGGGTCTTTTTCAATTACTTGGGTCCGTGTTGAAGTGCCATTGCGCTCCAATGCGAGATCGGGTCGTTGATACAATGGTCCAAATGGCCCACGCTTGTGCACCAGGCGCCGGCGGCAGCATGGGGGATGCAGTCAAGGCAATAAGGATTTGTTTTGAGATTCTTGAGCTCATGAAACTGGTATGATTTCCACGCTGCCGAGAATCTCCTGAGGGCAATCTTTTCACATGTTGTTATCACAGGATATCGCCAATCATCAACTTCATGCCCTTCGCCCCTACCTCCTCGAGACTTCTACTGAGTTTGAACTCAAGACTTTCCAAGACCGCCACGAGAAGGGCTTGTTGTCTCTACATTCTACGCGCGCCTGGCTTCAGAAGGCTTACAGCAATTTCCTTTCCTCTCCATCTCGGCAGAGCCCTCTTACTCATTCCGCGTCGTCGTCTCACTTGCAGCGACCCCGCACGACGAACCTTACTCGTTCCCAGCAAATTCAATCAGCCTTAGTGACTGCCCTTACCGAGGTGATTTTCCGACCCCCGGCCACCAAACAAGAGTATCCAGATACCCTACACCTGGATCATGCTCGTCTTATCGGATTGTCCCACGAAGCGGCCGATCTGACCGCCCTCTACATGCTGTTGATGCTTTATCGTCAGCTCGCTCATTCTTCGTCGAATTCCCTCTCCACTCCCAGCAAAAGAGTCCTTGGCGCCGCTGAGCTTGAGAAAATCAAGTCTGAAATCAAAGAAGTGGGCCCAGCTCGGCTTGGACTCTGTTTTGGGCTGTCTAGCGTGACCGCGAAGAGCGGAAACGGTAAAGACAAATCTGCCAACGGAGTTAAGGGAAAGCAGAAAAGCGCGGTATCCGACATGGAAGAGTGGAGCGCGGGCATTGCGAATGTCATGCTTCAACTTGCCGTTCGTTCCGCCCAGTTTTCCCCTGTGGGTTCCAATGGCGCACACTGCGATCAGCCGAGCGCGCAAGCCCCATTGCCCGAGAAATCGACGCTCAACTTGTTGCAAAAATGGGCTACGTCTAATTTGCGCGATGGTTCTCCGCTCAGCGAGCTACTTCAGGAACGGGTGCGGAGTGCCGTTGCTGGCATCGTCGTTGGCCGCGTCTTCTCAGGCAATGGGGCGTCCGCGGTCGCCAATAATACGAATGGCGGCCCTTCGAGTACACCGATCGGGGCCGGACTGGAAACTTTCAGCACTGAGCTTCATGCGCTGGGGGACAAGATCCTGAATCTCGTAACCTGCCATTGGAGAGTGTACGGATCATTGTATGATGCGAACGGATTTTTGTCTTCAACCCCGCAACAACCGCCACCGTCAACAGCAACTTCATGATTCTTCCTTGCATTGATGCTTTAATCTGCCAACCCCTTTTTGCTTTCTTACGTCTCATTTACTACTATTCACGATCACATCTTACCCTACCAAGTCAAACTTATTATTTCGCCCCTGCCTTTAACGATCTTTCGCCCTATAGCAACGCCGACCTGCATTCTCTTGTTCTAATAGTGTTCGTTATCATGTGCTTGTTTTGTCCTTCTCTTCTCAGCATTTTCCTTCTTCATTTTTGCACTACTGGGTCCGAGTACCCCCACGCCGTCAACCGTTCATTCCCTCGCATTTTCTCTCGCATATTTCTGTCACTGTCATATACATACAAGCTCTGCAATACAATCAATATAGCTGCTCATCAAAACGCCTTCTCGACAAGGGATTTCTATTGAATGCACGGCGCTCCATTCAAGCAATCATAAGGAGTCTGGATTCGAAAATGTCTTAGCAAGGACCTGTGCACACTGCACGGCCATGTGTAGCTCACATCAACCACCGCCTGAATCTATTCCATCTTATGTCAAAAAACTCCGTCACGACGGAGCCCTTGATGTCGTACCTGGACATCCATGATCAATACATGTACGATTCAGAAATTTCAGGTGCTTTCCGACACGTCCAGATCAGAAAAGATCGACAACCCGAGCTCGTTTTGACAGATGGCACAATTTTTGTTATACATGTGCACCGCACTGCACTGTCTGATTTTGTGGATCCGTTACCAGTTGCACGCGTTTTGTCGAAACCTGATGCACTTGCTTCTCAAGAAAAGGTCGAGGGACATGATGATACCCAATCAACGCTTGGAGGGTGGGATAACCAGGATCAACAGATTGTGTTTTGCTTCCGTGCGCAAGGTGCGGCCTCGCATTCCCTAGAAAGCTTCCACGCTAGCTGCATGAGGTAGCATGGAATACGAGGCGTGTGGGACAGAGCTTGATAAGGGACACAGGGATCCCAGTTAGGTAATTAACGTGTCATGCCGAAGAATGCCGGAGGACCGTCCATTCGAGTTGGATTTACTATTTGCTCGGTGCTCGGTCTGTGGCTCTGGGTTCGCTTCTCAGACTCGCCGAAAATTGTTTGAATGGTCCCCATTACTTCGTGACAGAAATGCTCTCTCGGTGGGAATAGAACCCGACTAAGGGTTCGCTACCGTGTCTTCGGCTGCAATGACGACCAGATTTCGTCCCTTGAGCCCAGCTATCTGGATATTAACTTAAGGAAAGGACTCAATGCCAATGAGTTTTGTTTACACATCGCATAGATCCTCGAAAAGATCTGATGTCGAAAATAGTATACCAGCATAATAGTACTCGTAGTCTTGCTCGTAGTCTCAAATCCGCAGCAGACTCAGGATCGGGTTGGCGTGGGCACCTCGCATTCAGTAACTATCACATGTATTCGGCTTTGGTCTGTCTTGTTTCCTAGAAGTCTGTCAAGATAGCTGAGGTTTCATTAATATAGAGAAAACGGAGCTTTCCTTGTTGGGTGTACGTGTGAGTTCGTGTTCTTCTGAGATTGTTTGCTTGCAGGGTATCCTGCTGGATGCCTACAGGCCAGTCCCTTCACAATTCGCACGAAACCGCTAGACTCATAGCGAGAACGCGCGAGCTTAGCGCATTCGACTCCAAGGAAAGTGGTGTCGTATGGATCATCGGGTCCTATTGATCAACTGGCATGGGAAAGGGCGCCAAGGTTCGGTCATCATGCTCCTTTGCCATGATTGAAACCCAAGTGTCGTGCCACTTGGAGTTTGCTAAGCCACCTGCATTGACACATACTGTTGGAAAAGGAAGCACCAGACGGCCGTCAACTAGAATGTGGATATTTGTAGTGCACTGCTAACAGAAAGCGGAGATAATTTACAAATGTTATACATCAGGACGAGACAAACCAAGACGCGAGATGTTGCAGACGAGGTTCAATCTATAATCTGGACGCCACCGGGTATTTCGCCATGTGTTGAGTCACCGTGCCCGTGGCCGATAAAAGAACTGATCACAAGGGGAGTAAACATCCCCACAAGGATCAAAAGGACCTTGGCAATCTTTGACACTGCGTCGGCGTTATTGGTCCCATGAGAAGGCGGCGACGACTCTGATGAAACTGGTTGAAGAACTATAGCCACGTAGAGGAACGTGCCGGCCTATACGTACAACCGTGGGTTTTAGCGCCCGGTTGTAGAAAAATGAAGAGAAAAAAAGGAAACGTGACAGAGAGGATAGATAACGAGGGAAAAAATGGGGCCTTATGTTTAAAAAGAGAGCGATGCTTACAGAGACTAGTAGCGCGATACCCTGGAATCCGTTTTCGGGACCATATCCTTGGCCAAAAAGAGTCAAGATAGAATACGTGAGGACAGCTCCAATAGGGGTAGAAGCGGCGAACAAAGCGACGTGTGTGCGGATCTTGTGACGCGGTATAGACGTCGCGAGTAAAGACGTGGTTAACGCTAATGCTGCTGGAGCTGCAATGAAAAAAGCGACGTATTAGAACGGAATATGAAGGATGCGCAGAGCCAAAACAAAAGAGACTCAAAAAACCGCCAGTAATAGAGCGTACGCAAGAGTGACAGAAACTTCGCACCTTTATGGATCGTCAAGGCCAGGAACACAATTAAAGATAAGTCGGTGGCACTTCCGGCTCCTGAGGCGTCGCCTGCAGATATCGAAGCAGCCCCTAAAGCCAAGCCATCTGCCAGCGCGTGTACGACGAGACCAAGAGTGATCTGGAAAGCCTTGGTAATGTCCGTAGTTGATTTGGTGGGGCCGTTTGAGAGGCTCAGATCGAAATCGAGTTCGGGCTCAATAACGCTGGTTTGCGAGGAGGCAGCTGTCATGTTGTAAGCATTTGAAGATTGGGGAAGAGCAGCCGGAGCGCTGTGCTCGTCGTGGGAGTGGGAAGAGAACTGCTCGACTAGGAACATGAACCCAAATCCGAACAGCAGGGACAGAGCGATTTTGGACGAAGGAAATTCGGCTCCTTCGGGTGTTTTCTCTATCAAAGTCTCTATCCCTCTTTGATCAACGATGAGTACGCCATATTAAACGAAAGCCTCGCGAAACATGCATACTCTGGTAGAATGATGCCAAAACCTGCACCAAGCAGCAGCCCAGTACCAAACGTAGACAAGTGATCTACGTGGTTTTTGGATATTTTGAAAGACAAAGGAATAATCGCAATGCCAAAGGCGCCAGCGCCCAGGAGCGTCGACATGACCAGAAGAGTCAGTAAGCTGGACATCGTCGTGTACGACCGCGACGGAACGTGTTACGATCGACACGACGGACGGAACGCGCCCTAGAGAATTCAAACTCCGCTGAACGAGAAACAGATTCCCGACATCGCGGCGACACCAACGCTTGCTCATTGTCATGGACGACGAGCAGATGTATTCAGAACAGCCGCCCTCAGAGGCAGAAGACTCGTCTGCAGACGGCCGTGCTCCTGGAGACGATGATGACGACGAGGAACTTGATTTTCTGCCTCGACGCGCGAGCCGATCCCTCTCCGATGCATCTCCCACATTACAGGGCCTGCCTTCAGCTAACGGTCATGATGCACGCGGGCCTCCACCCCCTGCTCCCTCCGTGCCCTTAGCCTTGTCGATACTCAATGTCGAACCCCTTGATGAATTCATCCGCGAAGTGGCAGATTGGATTGCCTACCATTTGAAGGGTCGCACAGACTGCGTGGAAGTAGAGGCAAAAATCGGTGTACTAAAAGACCGAAACACGGGTGACCGGATCCGCATGCCTACCCTCGTGGAAACTAGTGCGTATGTCATTTCATTGCAGAGAAGACGTCTTTCTCAAACAGCTATCACTCGTCACTCAGTTCTTCAGCCTGGAACCCCAGACATCATCTTTGAATCAAACATGACCAGCGATCAACATCGTCATTTCAATTTACTCCTGAACGAGCTCATGGTATCGCCTCCTCCGGGAGGACAAACATCGTCTCCCATTCAGTATTCGCACCATTATCTTCTGGATTCGTTCTACAAGTCAGATGCTCACCCGCGAGATAAAGTGCGCGTGACCACAGACGAGAAGACGCGACAGGTCGTTCAGTGCGTGCGGAAAGTGAAGCTTGGCGACTTGAATATATATTCACCTAAAAGACACGCGGATTGGCGAATCAGCGTGAACCTCGAAATACCAGGTTCGGACGGCTGTACTCATTTTTCATGTCGATATTGAAACCTGCCCGCAGAGAAGGTACCCACAGGGCCGCCAATACGGACACGGAGAAAGAACAGAATGAGTTATACTCATCAACATACCCAGATTGATCTCACTCAGGTCACACAAGAAAGTGACCGAACCGCGCATGTGCGTATGCGTCGTTTATGACGCGACCTCTCTGCTTATTTTAACCTCTAGACGGAGTTACTCCATGAACTGGAGGTCGAGATCATACCATCGTCCTTACTTCTGTCATACGCGGCTTATCGAGGGGACGAATTGGTTGGACAAAGAGAGCGAGACGGATTCGATGAATTGATCAGGGTCTTCGTCAACAATGCACGAATTTTGGTACGAAACAGTGGGAGCTGGTCGTGACCCATCAAGCCAGGACATTTCCCCATCTCATCTCCATATATATTGCGAGCTCTGCCACCCCTCAAAGAACGCCGTCTTGGACCTTTCAATCCATGCACTTTGCCGCGACCGGCCCACCGCGTGTATGCTGAATGAAAATGTCTCTGAGGCCCATCTCTGTAAAGCATCCGAGATCTTCTGGCTCCCTTGCCTGTCAGGGACGTACACCAGTTAGATCTTCCCAGATCACCTTGTGATATTCTTCGGTATTTATGTCATTCTGTAAATGCCAGGCACCCTAATGTCACCATATTAACTCGTTTGACCGCTTCCTGAATCAAGACCTAGCCAAAACTCCGTCGATTGCTCATTGTTTCAGCGAAGGCGATGTCTTCGTGCGCCTTGGAGGGCACAGATCAAGTTCGTCATGATGCATGTCCGAAAATATAGGCGTTCAGGGTCAAAGCATGGAGCTTCAAAGCGTCCGTTTATGTCTGTCCAATATTCCCCCATGGAACCTTACGACAAGAAGGCCGTCTTCGTTGGATGAGAAGGTCGGAACTCTGAGACTGCGGCCCCCCAAACTCCGGGGTGCTCACCGATTCGTGCCCTTCCGCGCCTTCTTCTTCTCATCGATTACACTGGCGATACTATCTTGCTCGAACCTGCTTTCTGAGGCAGGGTCGTGGCTCGTCCCTTGATACATATCAAGTTCACCTTCAAAATCACCGATATCCTGGAGTTCGGTGGCAATGCTTCCTCTTTCACGGAAGTTTTTCAGTGTTTGGAGCTAGGGATGGTCGATATGAGAATTCGAAAGCCATTAATCTTGCTTATCCAGACGCCAGCTGGACCTAGACGCCCTCGGATGATCATCATCGTTTGGGCTAGAAGCACAGCTCCTGGACGCGTTGCTTATCTTGACTAAACGTTTGAAGCGTGGGCCGTACATCCACGCCTTGCCCGACTTCGCCGTAGTAAAACGAAGGATCCGGTGTTTTTGCTATCATAAAGTTAAGGCATGGTGAGACCGCGAACCAAAGGATGTCCGACGGAACTGTTAGCCGTGTATGAGTTCGGTTCGGTTAAAGAACCTCTCACCTTGAAGAGAAAGATGTCGCGAGATGTGCAACCTGGTTGCAAAGACGGGCAAATACGACCGGTCAGGACCGCTAGCGATAATTAAATGTTCATCTAGATGTTCAGAGCGTAGCAAGAGCTTTGATAACGGTGGCCATGGAGAAACAGCGGTGTTCCAGTGGACAGACATAGCAGTATACCAGCCAGTGCCTCAACGACATTCTGTCTTCTTCGCTCAAATGCTGGAAAATGTATGCAGAACCTCACTCTCGTAGACTGGAGCTCCATGGAACCAGGAACAGAAGAAACCGGCCTTCCAACAAGGAAAAAAAAGTAACAGAGCGCAGAAACTAATCATCCGCGAGTGTTAACCGAAGATAAGACGTAAATCTATAGATCGGGCTCAGATGATCGCCATTGAGTTTCCTTTTTGAGCTTGATCCGAAAACCTGGCCTGACACAACGCTTCGCACGTAGTGTCATTAACACTACTGAGCCGGACCAGAAATTCGATTCGCAAACGAAGGAAACTTGGACTGGTTGATCGAAAAGCATCAAAAATGGAAGCATTTTGAACAAAACAATACTGCAATGACCACCTCAGTCCTTGCCTCAGTCTCATTGATTATGACTAATTTATGACAACATCACAAGCGAAACATACTGTATCAATGAGACGGGTCCCAGTATTTTCTACTGGGGGGACTTTTAGAAGTATAGGCGAGGCTCCATAGCTCCGGGGTCAGTGCTTTCCGGCGGGTAGAATCCCCTGTTCTGAAGAATTGTGCCATACTGCCACTGGCCCGGGAGCCTGGAGGAAACATAGCAGGTCATGATTATTTTGCCATCCAAATTCAGGCAAAGCGTCACCACCCCATGCTTCATGACTGATATTATAAGTGACCTGAGTATTCTTGACAAAGATTAAGCTTGTCTACACTGGCAGGGATCAGAACTGGTCGCACTCCCTTCCTCTGTCAGGGGCTCAGAGTGAATGATGCATACATACTATATATTGGGGCAGTGCGCATCACAGATAGGGCCATAGTCCGGCGATGATAGATCACTCCAAACGGTGTGTCCACTATAGCAAGCAATGTGCGACGATCATGTACCAAACCGCCGACGATAATATCCTGAAGCAAGGACAAGTTGCTTATAAAACCATGGCAATGCAGTCAGATAATTTGGTCCGGGAGGGGAGGCCGATATAATATTACGTTGAGTCTGTGTGATCCCCGTCAACTTTTCGTTCCGCATGAAAGAATCCATAACTTTACAGCGAGCATGCGACTCAGACTGGAAATTCAAGCCTGCTAAAGATTATCAAATCTGCATGCTGGTTTGAATATATAGCCAGTATTGGAAGGAATCAAATGCTGCGACATCCTGGCCGTGCCATGATGCTCGATTGCCGGGCGAATTCAGGATTACAAATATATTGAGGTTGAGCGTTGAGCGATGAACGAACTTGCAGGCGGAGTTTGAACCTCTCGAGTTCCAATTATGGTCCTCAGTGCCGTAGCCGCGACAAACCATTGACTGCATTCTTTCCCTTCTCCTTTCTGATCCTGTAACTATTAATTCATCCCTTTCATTCATTTAACAC
This sequence comes from Sistotremastrum suecicum HHB10207 ss-3, assembly GCA_001632355.1. NCBI lineage: Eukaryota > Fungi > Basidiomycota > Agaricomycetes > Sistotremastrales > Sistotremastraceae > Sistotremastrum > Sistotremastrum suecicum. The sequence continues at coordinate 24,874 of KV428030.1, forward strand.
GACGACGAGCAATCATCGAGCGCGCCCCGCCCGCACCCGCTCGTCTTCCGAGTCGGGCGGCATGGCGGCGTCGCCAACCAGTAACGATGGGAAGACTGTCGACAAATACGTGAGCGATTCTGTTTTCTACGTGTGTGGACGCGCCAATGAATCCTTTGAATAGCAATTAGGGGACTCTCTGGGAAAGGGCGCGTTTGGGCAGGTTTACCGTACGTGGCAATGCCGTTGTCGAGGTGGCACTGGTAGAACTTCTATCTCCAGGAGCGTTGAATTTCACTACCGGAGAGGTTGTCGCAGTCAAGCAAATTCAGCTCACTGCCATTCCCAAGAGTGAGATTGGAGACATTATGGTCAGTTTGTTCTGGTCTGCATTTCCGATCATACTGACTCAATTGGGCAGTCTGAAATTGATCTACTCAAGAACTTGAATGTACTCTGTGCACTATCATCTTTATTGCTCGGAGAGCTTACTTTGATCTTCAGCACGCCAATATCGTCAAGTACAAAGGCTTTGTCAAGACGCGTGAATTTCTCTATATAATTTTAGAGTGAGATTACGAACTTCGATTCTTGAACATTCTTCACGGATCATCCAGGTATTGTGAGAACGGGTCGCTACACAACATCTGCAAAAAATTTGGGAAGTTCCCGGAGAATCTGGTTGCGGTCTACATTTCTCAAGTCCTTGAGGGTTTGGTATATCTACACGACCAAGGTGTTATCCATCGAGACATTAAAGGTACTGGTGATTCTCAGGAGCTTAATATTGAGCTGACGATGTGGGACAGGCGCGAATATCTTGACGAACAAAGACGGTTGCGTCAAGCTAGCGGATTTCGGCGTCGCCAGCAATACGGCAGCTGCGAATGCTGATGATGGCGCGGTTGTGGGCAGTCCTTATTGGAGTGCGTGTCGTTCATGTCAGAGACGCGCCTTACTTATCGAGAGCAGTGGCTCCTGAGGTCATTGAACAGTCTGGCGCAACCACAGCTTCAGACATCTGGTGTGTTCAATCACGGAGTCTCACTTCGTCCACACTGATCCCTTATGCAGGAGTGTTGGCTGTGTAGTCATTGAACTACTCGAAGGAAAACCGCCTTATCATTTCCTCGACCCAATGCCGGCGCTCTTTCGCATTGTGCAAGATGATTGCCCCCCTATCCCGGAGGGCGCGTCACATATTGTCAAGGACTTTCTCTACCACTGTTTCCAGAAAGATGCGAATCTTCGGGTCTCCGCCAAGAAGCTGCTGAAGCATTCTTGGATGGTTTCCGCTCGAAAACATATGCATGCCAAAACGCCAGATCCAGCCCAGACTGGCGGGCCTGTCAATTTGCGGGCGCCTAATTATAATTTCGATGAAGCTGTCTTGAAAGTGCAAGAATGGAACCAGGCTCTAAAATGTGAATAGTTCTTCGAAAGAGCTGATAGATCTCTAACCATGCATACAGCACCTACAAGGACCATGAAAAATGGTACACCACGAGGAAAACCTTCTGCGTACACGGTCCGACCTGGATCCCCCAGCCCTTCGTCACTTGACATATATGCCCCGTCATCTCTCGGCTCAGCTGGTATGGGCTGGAAAATGCCAGCGTCGAATATGAAGCCCACGGGGGCACCGTTGGGCCCCAGCGAAAGAGCTCGCGAACTACCTGTGGCTCCACCAATGCCTGAAGAGCAAACGGACAATTGGGATGATGATTTTGAGGGAGGAATTTCTATTACTAAGATTCATGGTTCGTGCGAGGCGCTCCGGGGATCTACCAATTGACATTTTCTCCAGCCCTGGAGAAAACCACCATAGAAGAGGATAAGGACGACAAGCAGGAGCAGGACTGGAACGCTCAAACAATCAAGCCGACGCACAGGAGTCCCTCTGGTGTCTCTTACCGTTCTCTGACCAGCTCGCCTCAATCTGCCATCACCCCAATAGTAGAAGACTACTCAGATATAGCTGGCGAAGAAGACGAGGGCCTTCTAATGGAAAAAGTTGCCAATTTCAAGGTGCGACGGATACCTGATAACTGAACTATTTCTGAAGCTATCCCCACAGATAAAGAATTCCTCTAAGCGAGGGCTATTCCATCCGAGCGATATCAAGACTGTTGGCTTGACCTCAGATTCTTCTATACCAAAAAGCGCGCCACCTTCGTCGGTTTCTACCGTCTCTTCAGTTTCCACACCACCCATACTTTCTACTCCTTCTGTAGCGTCCAAGCCCAATGAAACTCGTCGCAGTCCGCCCTCGCTCCAAGATCTGCCTTCCCGGCCATCTTCCCATTCGAGATCAACATCATTTGCAGGTGGATCGAGCACGCGCTCTGACGGAAAGCGAACGCCGAGTCAAGCGGAGTTGCAGCGCTACACGGAAAATGAAGAAGAAGATTACGAAGAAATCTTCGGGAAACCAAACGCATTTTGTATGGAATGGCTCATGTGTCTTGATAGCCGGCTGATTGTTCCACGTAGCGTCGGAGCAACCTATGCAGACTTTACAGCTTAATACGCGCCTCTCGAACAAATCATGGGTGCGCTTCTGTCTTCTCAACTCAGAAGAGTGTAGCTTATGACTCAACTCAGCTCGGAGACGATGACGACAACGAAGAAGACCCTTTCGCTGAAATCGACGAAGGTTTCGTCGAGGACGATCTCGAAACAAACCTGAATCGGGACAAGCATGCCAGACTGTGTGCGAGCGTTAATCAACTCATAGATGAGCTAGTCCCCAAGGCTCCGGACTTTAATCTGCGGGACACCTGTGATCAATTGGTTCTTTATATTCTATCTCCTCGATGCATGCTTATCTAACTCGCAGTCAGATCGCTATCATCGCCGACGCTCCTGAGATGCAAATGCAACTAGTATCGTCTCACGGGATGTTGGCTATCTTGGAAATCCTAGAGTCGAAGCCTTCTCGAGAGGTGGCCTTAAAATTATTGCAGATTGTGAATCTGGTATGCTTCTTGCCTCACAAGTTTTGTCTGATGTTGACCCTGCCAAGCTCGTAACTGCAGACATAGGGTTCCTGGAAAGTTTCTGCTTGATTGGGTGAGAATTTACGCCTTGGATGTCATATACTATCCTGATGAAGATATCCAGCGGAATTCCCGTAATGATGGGTGTGTAACCACGCACCGGCCGTTCACACTTTTCCCTGATTTCTTATGCAGAGTTTACTTCCAAGAAATATTCTGCTGAGAGCCGAATTGAAGCCTCTAATTTTGTTCGATTGCTATGCCATACTTCTGTGTTGACCTTGCAGATGTTTATTGCGTAAGTCGGGCGCCTTGACGATGTTTTGGCGGAATTCACTGACATGAGCCTCACAGTTGCCGGGGATTGAAGGTACTCGTAGATCTCTTGGATGAAGACTACGTCAACCAGACAGACCTTGTAACTCGTGCTCTGGACGGAATTGGTAGCGTCTTCGAGCTTCAAAGCCCAACACCGAAGAACGATTTCTGTCGCATGTTCATCCGCGAAGGGCTTTTAGACCCATTGTCGTCTGCTCTGGTGAACATAATGACGGCAGCGGGAGAGGCCGCTCACGAGATGAGATCCAAGATTATTCAAATCATCCTTGTATTCAGCCAGGTCTCGCAATCTGACGTGCACGTTAGAACGGCCATGGGCACCAGGCAAGTCGTCAGACGTGAGTTCAGTCGAAAATTCGAGAATTCTGCCGATCCGATCTTCAACATGAACAGGTCTTTTACGAGCTTGCGAGCTTCTGGAACCCGAACACCTCATTCACATGCTTAAGGCTATCAAACACCTGTCAATGAGCGCCAATCTCCTGGACGTTCTGCAGAACTCGAACAGCATCGATATACTTGTCCGGCTTCTGGATGAACATGGCACTGGGCCACATGGAACTGTGAGTCCTCTTTGCGCCGTCACTCCTTTAAGAGAATTTATCAATCGGACAAATAGGAAATGTCCAATCATATCTTCCACACATGCTACAATCTTTGTCGGTTGAACAAGTCTCGGCAAGAAGAGGCCGCGCAGGCTGGCATTATCACTCACTTGAAGAGAGTCATCGATTCTGCGTCTCCTCTCAAACAATTCGCTCTTCCCATTTTCTGTGATCTGGCTAGCGCGACTAAGAGCTGCCGAACATTGCTATGGCACCACGACGGATTACACGTTTATATTGTTCTCCTTGATGATCCATACTTCCAAGTCAGCGCACTGGAAGCCATCCTCTCATGGTATGATATTCGACTGATATTGAGGATTATCTGATCAATACTTGCCAGGCTTCAAGACGAGACCGCACGAGTGGAAGACGATCTTTCAAAATCTGAGGCGCTTGAGGCCATCATGAAGTGCTTCGTCACCGCGAAAGCGAATTCCTTTGAGAATCTCCTCGACCCTCTCCTGAAAATCTTCAAACTGTCGCACGAAGTGACAACTGGGGTTGCATCACGTTCACGTTTCATTAAACGCCTGCTGGATAGGCTGAGCCATCATAATAAGGCTGTTGTGCGCCTGAACCTTCTCAGGATTTTACGTGCCGTCTGCGATGCACATCCAGATCGTTCGAGCATCGTGGAGAAATACGGTATTCTGGCTATCGTCGAAAGACTGAGCAGGCAGGATGGAGCCATCTTAGTACGCGAATTGGCAAGAGAGATGATTCCAGCCATCAAGACTCGATCCCCTCTCCTCCCTACCACTCCCACACTCTCCACACCTGCATCCAGTATAGGCTTGGGCAAAGCTCCTGGGAATGGAAATCCTCCCCGTGGAGGTGGTTTGGCTCCGAAACCCAGAGGCATGAGAAGAATGGCCTCTGAGGCATCCATGTCTTTGGAAGGCAAAACTTCCCTCGATCACAATCCGACGACACCCGCTCCGTCTCGTCCTGCGTTGAAGGTTCGCCGAACCTCTCGGGCCAAGTTGGGTGACATAGCCTGGCGGGATCGGTGAAAAGACTATGAGCTCCTCACCTTCAATTTGCATCTTTTCGTTCTTTGTCTTCCAATCATCGCATCATTTGTAGAATATAGCACATTCATCATACTCATAATTCATTGCAATTCACCCCAATACGTTGGATTTGACGGAATTAAATTGATGGCTAGACAAGGACAAGTCGTGAACAGGATTAAGTGTGAGGGGACGATGTCATCGTCGGGCAAAGGGTATCTGGAATCCGGAAAGCAGTGCTCTTGCCCGTGCTTGAGCTCCAACTCCTTGGGCGTTGGTGATGAAATGAATGTGGAAGCCGTGCATTCGCGTATATGCATCGACGTTGACCTCGATCTGTGGGAATAGAGCCATGGCAGCTGGTGGAAGACCAAACGATACAACGCCAGAGACTGCACTGGGTGTGTTCGGTGATGCTGATGGAGCAGGAAGGAGTACGCCCGAGAACTCCTTCATTCGAGGCAACACGAAATCGACGAGCGTGCTGAGGAAAGTCCACATCTTCTCTCCTTTCATGTCGACCTTGACACCACAAGGCAAGCCAGGCCGAATCCATCCCCCCTCAGTCGACTTCCCTCGCACAACCTGCACACCTTCTCGCGTATGTCTTCCTCCACCGCCTTGCGTCTCCCCGGAAAGTGCGCGGAAAGCCATGATTGCCGGTAGCAGATTGCTACGGTTCGCGATGGCCTCCTTCACCATGCAGTGAAGTTGTATTCGTTCAAGCCGAATAACATTTTCTGGAGCATCTGGGGGCAGAGGCTTCTTGCCCAACCGTGATCCACCGACTGGAAGATTTTTACGGTTTTTCGTATAAGGGTTTTCGGGATCGTAGGTGAGGCGAATTTGTCGAGGTTCGGGTCGTGGTTTGGACTCATGATGATAGTTTAAATACATCAAGTCGTCCTTGAGGGTATTGTGGTAGTGGTCTGCTAATCGTGAGGCATGGGTGTCGCGTATGACAACGTTGCAGGGAGGAGTTGGGAGAAGTGTTCGTCTTCGCCATCGAGGTTCATCTTTCAAAGACATCCCACGAGGCCGTAGTTTAGGCAGTCCACCAGCTCTCTGCATCCTGGAGCAGCGTCAAACTTTAGGCTTTCAGTTGCAGTTTGGCCTTTCTAGACTGCGAAGTGGCGGAAATGGTGCAAGCGGGATCCGGAACCGGCTCTCAATTTTTACTTTCCTCCCAAATCTCTATTGCTTTCATTGTGATAAATAAGTGAAAAATGCCTGTCAAAAAGCTTGATATATCGGAAGCAACAATCGAAGAGCTGACCACAGCTCTGACGAGCAAGATCAGGCTGGAGCAGTGAGTTGACCCGACAAATAGAGGTTAGCGATCTAACATGGTTTCTTGAGCAACATCACGATCCCAAGCCTAAAGATGAGACGCTTTGCAGACAGTGGCATAAAGACTGTCAAACCTCTGTTCGAAGAAAAAGTAGCTACTTTGAACAAAGTGGAACATTGCCTTCTCGAGACTCGCGCTCTCATCCGCCGGTCACTCAATCAGGAGTCGATGCTACTCCGACTTCCTGAAGAAATCATCGTCAAAATATTCCTGAGCTACAACGAGGATCACCACTACCCGGGCTTCATAGGAAGTGCGTCTGCTGGAAACCTCGAGCAGCTGGGCCGGCTACTTATTCCTAGCCAGATGTGCGTGGATTTCTCTTTCATGTTAGTACAAACGCTCACTCATCCCTCGCTTCAACAACAGCTGTTCGAGCTTACGACAAGTCTGTCTCGGAGCACCAGGCCTTTGGAGTGAAATCAATCTGCTCTGGCCGGTGGACGTTATCGACGCTTACACGATCAGAGCGCGAGGGGCGGGGCTTTCCTTGACTGTACCGGCATGCAGGGAAAGAGAAGTTTTCAAGTCTCAAGAGGTCTTCGAACAAAGACTCCAGTTCTGTGCCAACTTCTTGCCCAGGAATATGCATATGATCAGATCACTGGATCTGACCATACTCTGGTATCGAGACCTGAACGGTATCGACGCTCTTTGGAACAGCATTCGGCATCTACCTGCTCCGAGACTTGAGAGCTGTATGCTTTCGGGTCGTTCGTGGGAGGAGAGGTACAGCCTTGATGGACTGTTCTCACACGAAGCCCCTTTCCTGAAGGAGTTGGTCGTGGCGAGTTATACTTTTCACCAGTTCGATCTCAGCCCCTTTCAATCTTTGACCATTCTTGACCTATATTTCGACGATCCTGCGTCTCTCGAGTCCATCTCTCAAATCCCACGCATTGTCTCGCGATGTCCTAGGCTAAGGACTTTGAGACTGTGTGGGCCTGACAACGAAGGCATCGTCGAATATGTCGAGCCTTTATCCGCTCCAGTAACCGAACTCTCGGACTGCGTCGACGTCGACATAGCAGCCTTCTTCTCAGATCACATTGTCTACCTGCTTTCGGCCATCTCTCTCCCTTCGGTACACGATCTCACTATTGAAGGAATAGTCAGAGAAGCCGAGGAGGAAAGACCGTACAAATCTATTTATTCTTCATTGCCTGCGTCTTTCAAGGAAAATGTCATTGACTCCCAGTTGGTGACGTTTGGATTGCAAGGTTTTGGAACCAAGCTTCGGACAATGACTGGGAAGCGTTTCAATCTCGACTTGGCGGAACGCCAGAGTATGCAGTTTGGGGATGCCTGGACAAGCGCCACAATTAGCGAGTTCATAGCTGGGGCGTTCCAAGAAATGCAGCTCAAGCCAAAAACCATATCTTTCGTCACCGACGAGCACTTCCCAGTCCCGCTCTACACTCGAGACACGTGGAAAACCATTTTTCTCGCCGCTTCCTCCGTCGATAGAATCATCAGCGACGGATACATCTGCCAGCATCCTTTCCTCGAAGCCTTGACAGAGTCAAACCTCATGTGTCCTTCTTTGCAATTCCTGGACTTACGAGGCCCACCTCCTGATCATATAAACGAAGACGACGCGTTTGCCTTGATCGGTCGCGAGGGCGTATACATGAGGGTCTTCCGAGATGACTTGAACGGCGCATGATCGGCTGCCTCCACTTTGGAGCTCAAAATTATCCAGGAGCATCGTCAGCGAGCGACTGATTTCTTCCTGACGCAATGTCGATTCTGTTTCAGACCTCGTCACACGAAAGGTCTGCATCTGTCTTCTATCGACAAGACCCTTCACACGGGCTCAGTGGAACTGATAGAAATGACTTGCGCTGGAGCCGCACGTTTTTCGTACAATTCTTTGATTATTAGCTTATGTATTTGACTTATTTCTATCATAACTACGTAGTACATCTCTCTATAAATGCATGATCAAACCTCCCAATGTGTTTGGTCTGATTGACGAACCACAAACTATCTCGTCACCCGTGTTATCATGCACTGGCTGTACATTGTATGCGATTAACTGCACAGCGCTAGCGCTAGCGGTCTTCGGAAGCGTTCTCTTGTTCAAGTTGGAGCTCTTGCCCGTCGCCATCCCTGGAATAAAATGATATCCGCTGAAGCTCAGAGCCTTCTGTCTGCCTTGACTTTGGATGATTTAGTGAAAGCGTTGGACGTCAAGATGCGCGCGGACTGGTACGCATCCAATAAATCAACTGTCTCGCCCTTTTCCTCGCTAACATCACCTGGATTGACAGTCAGAAAGTCGTGTCGGTTGACCCCCTTGCAGGTGGCATCCTCCGGGAAGAGAACTTCGCCGTTGTCGATAGCTATATGCAAGAAATTATAGATGCTAAAGCACTATTTGATCAATCTGTCGCCGCGACCACCCTACTTTGTCGACGATATCTCAACGGGCGATCATTGATCTTCAGACTGCCCGAAGAACTTTTCACGACTATCGTGGGCATCTACATTCGAGACCAGAACTATTTAAGTCGCAGAAGCTATGATGCCTCTCGCCACCCACCGGTCTTCGCCTTGAAGAAACAACTCGCAATCACTCAAATGTTCGTCCTTCGATCTGTTCGACTCGTATCGCCTCTGCATCCCTGAACTGAATTAGATCTTCGCGCTGGCACGAAATTTGTGTCCGTTCACCCATTTTGTGGAATGAAATAAACCTCCTCTGGCCTCCCGCAGCCATAGAAGCAATAGCTTTTCGAGCAAAAAATGTCCCTCTGTCCCTGAGTCTGTGTTGCAACCGTGGAGAGGAAAGCCAGTACTTCAGCAACATCGGTAGAGGAGGGCTCAAATATGCGTTCTGGAACAAATTTTTAGGCCAAAATATGGGGCGAATTCGAGAACTTGCAATATCTTTGCCAGCGGGAAACTACATGACGGGTATCGGAGAATTCTGGGATCACACTCTATCCCTACCAGCTCCGAAATTAGAGACGCTCGAGCTTATATCGTCTTCGTCCAAGGAAGAGCATTACCTCGCAAATCTTTTTGCTAAGTCCGCCCCTTCCCTCCGCGAGATTCGGCTCCAAGGATTTTGTTATCAATCATTCGATCCCGGCGTTTTTGAGTCCTTGACTTCACTCAGCCTGGAGGCCGATGGACCTGACTCTTTACCTGCCTTCGATCAGATTCCATTCCTTCTTTCCAAAGCGTCCCGTCTCGTCCATCTAAGTTTACGCGTTCCTGGTGACCTCCTCGCGGGGCACTTTCAGCCCGTTCACCGCCATGTAGCGGAGCTCCGACAGTGTGTGAAGCTAGAAATAGGAGAGCTCTTCTCTGATTTCGTCACCTACCTTTTCTCCGCCGTGTCCTTTCCTGCGCTACGCGATCTTGCTGTCGCACATATAAAGAGGTCATCACGCCATTTGCCTACCACTTTCAGCGGCCGGCTGTACTCCTGCCTACCGCCGTCGATCCGTGAACTCTGTGGTGGCGTCCAGAGTTTATCGTTCAGTCTTCAGGACGCAGAGTTCACAATCCGGACCATCCGTTCGACGGGAGTCCGGCTCAAACTCATCGAGATGCTGGACTTTACCGAATACGAGGCCCAACATGACGAAGAAGACGAGGATGCAGACGACGACGAAGACGACGATGACACGAGCAAGAGTATAGAATCATGGATCGATCGCAGATTGGTATCTTCCTCCCGCTTCTTAGCCCCGTTCAAAGACTTGGCTTTCAACCTTAACTATCTTGCATTCCGGGCCTCATCCGATGTTTCGCATTTAATCTCCAGGAAAACTTGTGCGGCCATTCTGTCTATGACGCCTAGGCTTACTCGCCTATTCGTTGACGACTACAAACTTGCCGGGACCTTTATCGCCGTACTGAATGGCACGACATTGTGTCCCTCTCTAACAACCTTCGAGCTCTGTGAACTCCTTCTTATCCCGAACGAAGACGAAACAGCTCTCAAACTGTTACGTCTCAGTCGTCCATCTCTTACCGTCAGCGAGCGAAAAGACAAATCAGACTTTTACTCAGACATTCCAATTCACGCGCTGAGAAAATTGTTGATGTAGACAGCACGAAACAGTGAACTCAGTCAACATCGATATGCAGATGTCAAAAGTGAAGAGTTTTCCGAGAACCCTGCACGGTTGTCGAACATCGTTGTTCAGCGTATTACTGGCATCGTGCTCTATAAAATATTCGTATTGTAACAATGATTCGTCGGAATAAGATATGCTGGCAGAGCAAGAACCTTCACAAACTAGTGATAGCCTCAACGCCGTTCCGCATGCCATCAAACTCCTTCAAATTTCTCTCCACTCTCTCCATGATACCAGTCCCTTTAAGATAGCTATCCCACCATCTATCTTCCTCTGGCACTTCTCTCCACCCGCCTTTCACTAACTTCTTCATCTCACCAGTTTTCCTCATACCCTGAATCATAGCCCACTCATCGGAATCTGGGGCCATCAAAAATCCGCTCCCTGCGATCACCAGAGAAGGTGGGACTGTTGATCGACCATGTTTACAACATAGTTGAGACACAGATACGCAGTTCAAGACAGCCCCTTCTGGAAGCGTACCTGAATATGCCCATGAAGTACCAGGCGCTGACGTCGAAGAAGAAACGACAGGTGGCGTGAAGACGGCGGGTGTGTCGAGTCCGTTGGCAGGGGTTTGAATGTGGGCATGGGCAAAGTTGGATTCTGCATTATCTTTGTCGAGAATTTCTTTCACGCCTTTCGTGAGAGATTGTGGCTGTTTCGATTTCGATTTCGACGTTTTGGGAGGGAAAGTTATGAATTGTGCCACGACATACATCTGTGAAAGCTCAGCAGAGATTCCTGCAAGAATGAAACGGTGTTCCGCACCCATTTCTGGTCCCAAGCTGCCACTCCGACACGTACTTGATACGGCGAATGTATGGGTATCTCGCGGATGAATCTAAAATGAGTCGCTATGGTGGTGCTTTAGCTGCGGCGACGTGCTTCATGTTGAATGCAATGCGAACCGCCTAAAGCTATCCAGCCTCCATCTCCAAAGAATAAAGGGAACGACGCAAGTGCTGATTTGAAACGCGCAGAATCAAGGCTCTGTTACCACAACATGTCAGAGATATGTCTCGCGGCGATCGAATAGGGTCCTACTTTAGCATAGCTGGAGTTGCTGAGGTGTAGATTGAAATCACTGTCATCGGGACCTGTAGAACGCTTTCGGTCAAGATTCCAAGAGCAGTTTGGATGAAACTCACTGGCCCAAGATTTCCAGACCGATACTTTCTCTAATGGATGTTCGCCAACTGGTGATAAGGCTGTATACCACTTCCGCTTCTCTTCCTTAGACTTTCCAATGAGGCTCAACGATCGGGTTCGCAAATAAATCAACGGTCTGAATACACGGACTGTTTAAGGCGATCAGAACCCATTCTAGGCCTAGTGTACAAATTACTTACAATGCCATACAAACGGCCAAGACCGTGCATTCAGTAGGAGAATAAATAGGAGAATATATCGTATCGGTCTCGGAATAAAAGGAAGAATTGAGCGACTCGAGTCCGCGGGTGTTAGCAGTTGTTTAAGGCGTTGAAGAGTGAGTGCCATGATGTAGGGACGCCGTCTAAAGTGTTGGGGAGGGTGGCTTAAGTAAATCCTCAGACGCTCGGTCAGGTTGCCGAGGGGTCGCCGAGGTGTCACGATCGGCTCCGGCAATTAGACATCCGTACGTTCCCACGCACATTTGCTCTCTCATTTCACGAGCTCATGCAAGGCTGCGTGCTCTTGGACACCTCACGCTCGCCCTCATGTCATGACTACCGTGTCATTATGACTAGGTAGTCAATCATCTATCAGAATTTATACTGCAGTATCGTCAGAAGCTCTCAGAGTCTGCACATTTGCCAACTGAACTGGTCTCAAGGAGCTCACTCTCTGCTAAATGAACTATATCTGTGGCACAGCTCTACCTCAATGGTCTAAGAAACGTATGCAGATCAAGTGTACTCCGAAATTTCTCGCGAACCCGACGTTCTATGCGGACATCGACGGGATACCTGGAGTGCCGCCTTGATTGATGAGTTCACGCCGTGGGTGCTATGTTATCCACTCGTTGTGTTACCAAACGTACGGCTTTTCTACACCCCCATATTCCTTGGGTGTTCATCTCAGCTTTGATGTGACAGCTATGAAACTAAGGAGTGGAGTGTTGGGGAGGTGTCAGGCCGTCCCGACCTCAGACGAAATCCACTCTGCAAACTACTCGTCAGCTTGTGGATTGGACGCTTCGACACGCTTCTAAACACACAAATTCGTGTGTGATGCAGGAAGTCCTAGGCCTACGCACGGAGTGGGCCCATTTGAAGAGCATTTATATTCTCACTCTGTGGACCTGGACGATTGGAACTGGATCACTGTCGACTCGCTATAAGGACGATATTCTATCTGTCAATTACTTGGCCTGAGTCGATTACGGCGGCCACTCCTCGCGAACGTATACATAAGGGATCGTTGTTCCTTCATCTGTACCGTCAATCCAGTCTGCTAGTATGCCCGTGGTCGCTTTTTACAGCCTAGTGATTGCGCGGCATCATATCTGCCGTCGAACATCTGTCCGTGATATACCCCAAAGGAGCAAACTGCGCTTTGGCGCCTTTGATCGTGCTATTTTATTAATTTTCTCCTCTTTCAATGCCTCTCAATACTCCCACTGGTTCTGTAGCGTCGTAAAGAGCGAGAGTAGTAAATATTCCGAAGCAGTGTTTAAAGTTTGCGCAGTGACTCAAAAATAGAGCAATGTACGCACTGTTGGTCCCTGATTGAGCCGTGTTAGCCGATTGAGCTGCTCATAAGTTCCCACGGATTGCTGCCGTCACCGAGTTCCTCCTCTTCCTCGTCGTCCCCTCCTATAGATATTTTCCTTATAATATGTCCAACTCTCAAGACGAGGACGCTTCATCTTCCACGACTCCCACCAACCGCAACCTTCCCATCACCCAGACGTCAGGCTACTTCACTCGTCGGCCGCTCTCGCCAACGCCCAACCCCCGGTCCAACTCGACAGCTTCCAACACCCGCTTTGCAAGATCTCTTTCTAATACCAGGAGTGCGAGTGCTTCAAGCTCTCGTGGGGGTTATCCTCGAACTCCTGAGGACATTGACCCTCGGGACACCCTCTCTGAAGAGGACGAAGATGACGTGCACACAGACGCGCACGGTAGACATTCTGTCCAGATAGACGACAACGACGGCCACGATGATAACGACTCTCCCAACGACTCTCCTTCGTCTCCGGACGATGCAGCGCTCGAAGAACTGGCCACTTCGCGCGAGTTCACTGAAGACGACCCTCTAACCCTCAAGGATCGCCAGTCCTTGCTTAACGCCGAACATCCATTCGGTCTTCCTATCTGGAAACCTGCCTTATACAAAAAATCGCGGTCCATTACACGTAATGCAGAGACCGCCGTGCACTCCATCCCCCACGCGTCCAAGGAGCGGCACTTGCACCCAGGAAACATACTATGGACCATCCTTTTCGGGTGGTGGCTCGGCGCGATCTTCTGCGCTTTTAGTATTCCGATATGGGTTATCAGAGGGGGTTCCAGCAGATATGCATCCATTGTCTTCGGGCTTGGGTGGTATATGTTTTGGCCTTTTGGCAAATACGTCGAGGGTGACCTTGACAGTATCGGTCAACTCTCTGATCAAGGTCAATCAGACTCTCCTGAAGAGACTGAAAATACTCCCACACCTACGAATGAAGAGGCCAACCCCCTCTCCAGTGATTGCAGCGACTCCAATGCTACGATCCGCAAGCCAGCTGCGGGTGGCGTACCTCTTTACCAAAGCGCGACAGTTACGCTTGCGAATCCTCAAGGCACATCGCATGATTGGAATGGAGAAGCGCCGCCCACAGAGAGAACTTATTTGGCCGCCGAGCCACGAACATACGGCGTTGCCCGAGACCAATCTTTCCACTCAGTCAAGTCGACGGTGCCTCCGCCGACTGACTACATCGGCTTTGTTCTGTTTTGGATCATCTTGGTTTTCATTGTCGCACCACTCATGCTCATTGTATGCCTCATCTGTTGGGGGCTCGTGTTCCCTATCCCAATGGCCAAACTTAACTGGGAACTGTTGAAACACCTCTTCGTCCATCCCCTCTCCATCCGCTTCCGAAGTGCGCCCCCTCCTGTAATCGTCGCATCTTCATCTCTGAACGCCGATGGTCATTCATCTCCTCCCTTCACCATCAAGCGTGCGCGCCTCTCCGCAGGGCATCCAGCGCCTTCTGGCCGTCCAAGATCGACAGTCTTGCTTTGCATATACAAGGCTTTTGGCAGCCAGTACTATAAGTACACTATTGGAGGTGTCAACATCCTCTTTGTGAACACCATGCCCATTGTCTTCTTCGCTATCCTTGACGGTCTGGTCCTGCTCCCTCTGGTCGAGAGGTTGGAGGAGCACGGCCATCATATCCCGCACCCTCTTCGTATCATCACGAGTCGTGCCCTCATCTTCATAACGAGTCTGATCAGCGTCATTCCTCTCTCATACTTCATTGGCATGGCAGTTGCGTCCATCTCTGCTCAGTCTTCAATCGGTATGGGTGCAGTGATCAATGCCACCTTCGGTTCTATCATCGAGATTATCCTCTATTCGTTCGCATTGACGGAATCGAAAGGTGCCTTGGTTGAGGGATCTTTGATTGGTAGCATCTTAGCAGGCGTCTTGCTCATGCCCGGAGTCAGTATGGTTTCGGCCGCGTTCAGGAAGAAGGAGAGTAAATTCAACGCGAAGAGTGCGGGGGTGACAAGTACAATGTTGGTGATGGCTATGATCGGGGTTCTCGCGCCCACCTTGTTCTATCAAATTTACGGGACAGTGAGTGTCTGTGTATCTCCTTGTCGCTTACCTTATTGATCTCCTTTCAGTTCCAACTTGTCTGTGATGGATGCCCTACTGGGTTCCCGAACGACGTATTCCAACCCAATAGCACCGCCAACTCACCTTGGGTGTGCAAGCATTGTTATTATGAACATCCGAACATCTTGGAGGACCCCTTTTTCCAAAACACCGTTGAAAAGTTTATGTACATGTGTGCCGTTGTCCTCGTATTCGTAAGCCCCTTAATCACATGCAGTTAGCAACCACTGACATTTACCGTCCAGTCATATCTCGTCGGCCTTTGGTTCTCACTTCGCACTCATGCCGCTCAGATCTGGCAAAATCCCCAACAGCTCATGCGTCCCTTAGAGCCAGTTCACGATGGTCCAAGAAGGACGTCAATCTATCAACGACTGATCTCCAACGGACTGACGGGTACATTGCCAACCCACTCGAATCACCCAAACGCCGGGGAAGGAGGGAGGAGCCATGGTCTGGCCAGGAAGCCAAGCACGATAGCAGGAAGCGTCCCTCCCGGAAAGTCCAGGTCAAGAACTCCAGCAGCTGTAGCGATGACGCCTGCCGCATCTCATTCACGCAGCCAAGCAATATCTCCTGCCCCCACGCGTCGTAACACATCCCAAGTACCGCCACCTCCAGGAGCCCATGCACACACGACGGGATTAGATACCCCTTTCTTGGAGAGCGTAGATCATGCGGTTGGAACCTCTGGTATCCCACCTATGGATCTCCCGCCTAATCTCACGACGTACGATTTCACCCGAGCTGTGGCTGCTGCCACCGCGACAGTGCTCCATCAGACTCATCAGGCTAGCCCAGCGAGACCTGGACGACTTTCGGCCGTAGGACATGAAGAAGGTGGCCATGGAGGCCATGGAGGTCATGAGGGTCCGTCCTGGAGTAGGCTCACGAGTGCAAGTGTACTCCTTGGCTGCACTGCTTTATATGCGGCGATAGCTGGTACGTTCAGCCTTTACTCATTTCTTCCATTTCCTCAACCTACCTTTCTGTACAGAAATCCTTGTGGACGTCGTAGACGTCGTTCTCGAGGGTTCCGGCATCGACGAAAAATTCCTCGGTATCAGTCTTTTCGCACTGGTGCCGAACACGACCGAGTTCATGAATGCTATGTCGTTCGCCATCAACGGGAATATCGCGCTAAGGTCTGTTATGAGCTCTTGATCAGGACTTCGTATCTAACCGTCCTCTAGCATGGAAATTGGTTCGGCCTATGCCCTCCAGGTTTGCCTGCTTCAGATTCCTGCAATGGTTGCCTTTTCTGCTCTCTATTACCCTGACCGAGTGAGGACGATGGCGAATAGTTTCATGTGAGTCGTCATAATTTCTTACATATCGTAGTCTGACCCTGATCATGCTCAGTCTGATATTCCCACGCTGGGATGTTGTCGCTATCATCCTGTCAATTTTTTTGCTGACCTACACATACATCGAAGCAAAGAGCAATTACCATCGTGGAAGTATTCTCATTCTCAGGTGACTATCTTCGTGCTTTGAATTCGATTTAAACGCTCACTGATCTATTTCAGTTACCTTGTTCTCGCGGCGGGATTCTATTTCGCACCACATCAATCTGGTGATGAAGTAAACGAAGATATCGTAAGGCTTGGAGTATCCATGATAGACACAGGACGTCGGACCTTTTCTCAATCTCTCTCAACGATACTCTTATCTTTCTTCAAAAGATAGTTTGCTTGTTCCTGTTACTTCCGCCCTGCATCCGTCTCCCCCTTTGATTTTCTAAGCTTTCGGTCCTCCCTAACATGACTCATGCATCCCTCGATTCCCTGCCTCATTCCCTCGTATTTTTGCATGATTTGCATATGTACATAGCGCTCAGTTCTCGATACATTTTCCCAATCTAGTTTGCCATTTGCTGCTTTTGTTTTTGGGGACCTCGTTGAGACAAGCGCATCATTCGCCACGGCGAACTTGTTTTCCAATTTTGGGTGAATGATAAGGTGCTATCAAACTTCAAGTCGAAAATTGATGATTGATCTGTTGCAGATCACGCTGACATATGTGATCTTCGCGATGTCCTGAAAACGAACACGATGATCAAGCAAACGCCATATGATTCAAGTATACAAGCCTTTGACTGATTCCTATAGATAGCTGTCAGGTTCACAATATCTGGCTGCACGCTGACAAGCTCCAAACCCCGTGCACCAAGGATCAACATGAGAGTGGCTTGAAGCGTGAAAGAATATCAAGGGACATGATTTCAACACGCTGAACTGTGCCGCAAATGCCCTGTGACTAGTATTCTTTCACATGCTAGTCTCAAATTAGGATCTTACAGCGCCAATTTGAGTCATCGACCTGCTGAGCCGCACGTGGAGATGCTTCGATATGTCAAGAAGTCCGCGATGATCGGATTTGGACGTCCCTGCCGTTCCATGTGATTACTGCTCCTTCTCTTCGCTAAGAAGCGATCCAAGCACCAATTGATGTTGTGAGACATCCCCCTCGAGCTCCCTCCGCCAAGGCTTCCCTTTCAATAAATGCAACAGACTATCTCTGATACGAAACCACATATTCCATGTCTTCATCAAGGTCGAGGCCCAGTGCCTCTGATTCAGTGTCTTTAGCTCGTTCGCCCAACTGGACTGTAAGCTACCGAGTTCTGGCTTGTTCGCTGCCTCTAGCAACTCGATTGATTCTCGTCTCTTAGATCATAAAGACGGATGTCACCGGACAATATCATCTGACAGCCAAGGATGTGAGAAGCCTTCCTTATGTCGAGAAAGCGTGAGTCGACTCGGACTTCCTACAAATGCGGGATGACATTTCTTGCTATACTCTAAAAGGTCTCGACATTCTTCCCCTACCAAACGGATTAATATGCACCTGTATAAAGAAGTGGAAGTGGAGAAGGTTGCATGGAGGAAACACGGTGGAAAACAAGGGTTCATTGACTAGTGCGTTTGCATTCTCACTTCCTCTTCATTGATCACGATGGCTAATGACAGATTCAAGTTTGAAGGAGCTCAAACTCCTGTATCACTGGACTCACCCCAATGAATCTTTCTCCTATCCGTCGGGATGTCACAGGTTCCTCCAGAACGTCACGGTGAGGGGGACATTGTGCGTCTGAGTTCAAAGGCTGAGTACTGGCACAGATGCCTGAATGGGTGTGGACAATCTGCCGGAGTAACTACATGAGTCAACCCAGAGAAGACCCCATAGCTCGCCAAGATCTAGTTCGAAGTCTGGCGCGTCGGCACATCGCATCAGCCTATCCAAACAGACCTTCCGGAAATTCAAATCGGTACCAGAACTCTGAGTCATTCGAAGCGCTTCGTTCAGTCCTGGACGAAGCTCCCACTCGAGATACGGTGCGGGATGGAATTTCGGCTACTGTCCGAAAGTGGCAAGGACACGGTTACTACAGTCATTGGAAGAATGATGAGCTTGAGAGGATATATGCCGCTTTGAACGACGTTATAGCAGAGCATGGCGAAGCTGGATGGGAAGAGGCTAGGTGGGAAGTGTATGATAAGGTTCGTCAGGTTATTATCATATAAAGCGCAAGCTGCTCACCAGCTTTACCATCTGGTCAGTGTTTTCCTGCTTTGGGATCAGGGTTAACCTATTATCCCGGCCCACGTGAATGGGATGATCCTGCGCAATTTTGGCTGCAGAAGTCTACGCATCTCAACTTTGATTAAGCGAGGAACTCAGAGTAGTCACAAGGATGCTCGCTCGCCTGGGCTAGAGAGGTTCGAACACTCGCAGTCCTCGGTTGCATTTTCAGGCTTCGAACGAAAAGAAGAAACCCGTTTAGTCAGATACCGCATGGTGGCCACTCTGCGAACACACTAACTGTACTTTGTATATTTAATGACTCATATTTATTCCCTTTAATCAGTCTCAAGCACAAGTATAGCTAATACAATTTGAACTGCTGTGCAATACCGGCTATCTATCTTCTGAGTCAGCGTGAGCTCTTGAGCTAGTGGCGTGTAGCTCGATCTCGCTTCTCAGCGCTTTTCTCGGAGCGCCGCCACTCCAAATTAAGGAGAACAAGAGGACCCGCTCAAGTTCGGGATAGACCTGGTCCTTAAAGACTATAAGAAAACCCTGTTTCTATCTGGCTCTGTGCAAATACTCTGGTGAAACAATGATCTGAAGGATAGTAAACACTAGCAGCACTAAAGGTTGTCCATCTGGTTTGCAAATTGCGACTTTGCACGGTTGCGCGCGGGTGCCTGTTGATGAATGCTTCCGGCTTCTAGCGTTCGAGATTTGATATGGCACTTCGAGTTCGAGTCAATACTGCTTAGTTCTTCGCGGAGAGCCTCGGTGCCTGACGCGGAGCTGCTGAAACGCCACTGGCAAAGCCCGAGTGTGGGAAAATGCACTTCCAAAACAGGGGCTCTCGGCTCCTAAGGCTTCTCACAGGGGAGCCCAGGAGCCGCGGTTCGCCACTCTGACGCAATGCCTCCAAAAGATATAAAAACAAGGCCGCGACCAAAATGGTTCACTGACACTGCCGTGTTTCAGACCGGAAACGGGAGCTGCTTTCGCTCATGGATCAACAGAACAGCACTAGGGTCAAGAAAGAGGAAGAGGAGGAGACAAAGTTACCTAAATCGACCGACTTGTCGCTCGTTCCCATCAATCAGAAGGTATATTCCGGTTGTCTCAGGTTGTTGTCTTTGACCTGGTGTCGAAAGGGCAGATTAACAAATCAGCAGCAGACAAACAATATCGACTGGAAAAGCAAGATATATATAATGCGGGCTTGGAGGTCGAAATAATCCCAAGAAAAGTGTACGTCTTATCAAAACAGACCGAATCTATTGATTATATCGCCGTGTCAGTGTCAACCGCAAAGATACACAACTTTATTTCGAATGGGAAGTGGAACAACTAGCGTGGAAGATACACGGCGGACAACAAGCATTCATCAGACGGTATGGAAAGCACAGTCCATGTTTCTCCATGACAATACTAAGATTACATTTTAGCCTACAGGCATTGAAGCTTCTCTACAGCTATACGCACCCGGGCAAAAGTTATGATCACCTTCGGCCTGACTCCTATGCAGCGTTCGTGGATTTGTACGAGGTGAGTTGCTAAGCCTGATCAAATATTGTCATGAAGATTTACATTTGTCGGTATTGAATTCGAAGATGCCTCGTTGGATATGGAACAAATGTTCCAGTGAAACGACTCGTTTGTTTCCCGGACAAGAGCGCGCAAACGGTACCAAGCTCGTTCGACTTCTCACACGGGAATATGTCAACTCTCCGTATCCGTCGAGACCAAGGATAGCTCCTCCAAGCTCACCATCATTTAATCTACTCCGCTCTATCCTCGATACAGCACCGATACTTCCTGACGGCCTAAAAAAAACCAACAACGCTGAACGTGGTGCCTTATATATTTTGGAAAATCCATGCCCTGCTCTGGGATCAGCACGTTATGAATGGAGCCAAGGCTTTCTGGCCGCACTGTTCCATGCGCTGAATGGAGTTATAGCAGACCATGGCGAAGGACCAGACGGGTGGGAAGCAGCGCGGTGGGAGGTATACGACAAGGTCAGTGACGTTATATGTCTCCAGATGTAAACGCACCCACTGAAAGCCCTTTTATTCATTTAGGCTTCTTCGGCTCTTAATTCAGGCCTATCATATGTTCCCGATACAGAGAAATGGATTGATCCTGCGAGAATTTGGCTTGAAACACCGTATTTGAAGCTGTACAAGGAGGAACCAGTCAATGAATGATTATATGGTTCAAAACACATTTGGGGTTCCATTGGCTGCGAACCTTTTGCTGCTCTCACACACCTCCTTCAAACGGAGCCTTTTACAATGCCAACTCAAGTGCAAACTTTAAACCCAACCACGAGGCCAGATAACCCCGCAGAATCGAAGAGGAAGTGTTATTCGCGACTTTGCGACCTTTCCAGCATATTTCCTCGTTCAGACCAGCCAGAACTCCGTGAAAGTCGACGTTGGCCAGAAAAGGATATGACAGAGTCTAATCGAGTAATTTTGGGGTAAAGGGCTCAGGTCAAAGAGCGTGGGAAATTGAGGCGCCGTCACCTAGCGTGACCGTAACGCGTTCGGCCCTTGGTTTTGGCTGGGACATTCAAGAGAAGCGTCAGCTAGATGATGCCTCTGATTATATTCAAGAGCTGATAAAGGCACTACTCCCCTCCTCGCGACTAGACTCAGGTTCGCGAGTCTCGCCTCCCAGGCAGACAACCTGAAAGCAAGAACACGCTCGTGCCAAACGACAGTTACGACACCACGACGATGCCGCCCAGAGGCAAGAAAAAAGTTGATGCGGAGCATTCTGATTTGCCTTTGGTCCCCAAAAATGTTACTGTACGTCTTTCGACTCATAGAAAAGTAACTATATCTTCATTACCCTTCATCGTGCAGATATTGAAAGGAGAGAGCACGAAATTATACCGACTGGATAGTAAAGATCCTGAGTTCAATACCCTGAAATGTCAGCCGGTGAAGTCTCGGTATGATCTAACGTGAATCGTCCTGTCATCGTGCTCATGGGTCCTGCGCGGGTCAGCGGCGCTCCCAAACGCGCTCAACCCGGACAGCTTTTCCAGGAGCGCGAAATAGAGCAACTGGCGTGGAAAAGGCATGGTGGAAAACAAGGATTTATTACTCAGTATGCACCCTCTCTGCTTTGATACTTTTCGTACTGCTCTGATGATCACGAAGCTTAAGAGAACTGAAGATAATGTACACTTGGTCGTTCCCTGATCGTCCATTCTCTCGTCCAGATTCTTACGCTCCCTTCGTGGATAGCTTTCAGGTGAGTCCTTGAACCAAATTTCACTGCCTCCCTGATACACTCGAGACGTAGATGGATGAATGGGTGTGGGACATCTGCCGTAAGAATCTGCCTTTCCCAGATTCTGCGCAAAAAGGCGGTGAAAATCGTCAAGTTGTGAGAAGCCTCAGTCGAAAATACGTCGAATCGCCCTATCCACCTAGACCTTCCGTTCTACGTCCAAGTTCTGCCTCGTTCAACCTTCTTCGGTGTGTTCTCGACGGGATCCCCACTGTCGCGAGTATGTCACCGGCCGATGGGAACTATTGCGTAGTCAAGACCCAAGATACTCCCGAACAGCCCGAGAAGTATACGTGGAGTAATAGCGTCCTTCGAGTGCTGGCATCGTGTCTTGAAAGCGTCATAGCTGAGCATGGTATGGGAGCAGAGGGTTGGGACGCCGCAAAGTGGGAGATATATGACAAGGTCAGTGATTCTACTGCTTGCTTCAGATGGAATTTTGAAGGCTGACGTCCGTAAGGCGACCATGGCTCTGAATTCAGGCCTCAAGTATGATGCTGCAACTAACGAATGGAGCGATCCTAGTAGATTCTGGCTTGATTCTCCGGTCCTAACAATTGGGAAAGCCTGAAAGGAGGACTCCTGATGCTGTCCAGGAAGAAATCATTCCGATACGGAAGACATTTTAAGAAGAGCTATAGTACAAATGCCGGTGAGCCGCATATATCAAGGGCGTGTGGCGCTGTATCGTGGCGTTCGTCTATGCAATGACATGCGTCTTGAATCTTGATGGTTGGTCGACAGCATTGTGATATTCATGAATACGATTCAGTTCACGAATACATGCCGAGCCCGGGGGGATGCTCCTCAATAGACCACGACACCTTTTCGCAATTGTCCAATTAGATATCTCCCTTAGCAGATGTGTCAGTCGATGACTCAGATCTAATCCAATGAGTCAAATACGCTATCGGCTTTGATCGGCGTCCAAGCCGTCCGCTCGCCCGACGAGATTGCGCATTCCTACTGATCACAGAATATTGCCTGAAGACGCACAAAATTCCACCATGCCGTGCACTCTGCACGCAACGTCCCCTGCTATTCACTCCAGCCTACGACCGTCACGTTCCTGGTGGAGCTGGGCCTCACTAGCCAATGGTATACAGCTCAACTTGCAAAGTTCCGTTCTGGAGCGGTTATTCCGTGATGTGTCTCTGAGATCTCGAGTTTATTTCGGGTCTAGCTATGGCCTATGGCGTTCGAGATATTGGAGCAAGCAGAAGCGTTCTGAAAGACCTCAGGCTTGTCCGGGTGACGTTGAAGACCGAGACCAAGTTTGGGCGCTTACACTTCGGCGTCTCCGTGCAGTTATCCTCCAATTCGCTGCAAATAATGATTTACTGGCGAATATCGCGTTCGACGTCGACTTATGACTTTGCTTTAAACTGCTGGTTTGAATAATGGCTGTGGATGCTTGGAGAAACGACCAGGATAGGACACAGAAGGTCGTATTCTACACTGTCAAAAACCACTTGACCTCGAATTCTTCGTGGCTTGTTCGTCGGACCGACTATGATGTGCTAGCTCCAGGGACACTTCCTGCAAAGCTAATTAGGCATTGCTTTCTCATTGCGGAGACTTACCGTGGTCCAACCTTACTGCGTTTATCTTGTCGTCAATTTCTCATCCCTTGAAGATCTTGCGCCATCGCACACCCTTTGGTCTCGGCATCACTTCTTCTGCAACGGCTTCCCATTGCCTAGCTCTCATGTGGTCTCTCTATCTTATCTGTAATTCTTTTCTCAAATTTCTATCCGTGAATGCATCATCGAGAAGCATTATGGGGTCATCCTGAAGAATCTGAGGCCTTCCGTGCCTTTGCCTTACACAGTCGCTCCAACCATTTCTTATATAAAACCGGTCTCTGTTCCTGCTGAAGATCGTCAGGCTTCTCATCTAGCTTCTGTCTCGCATTCACATTCACCTTACTACTCTCTCAATTTACTCAAATGGCCCCCTCCGTGTCCGAACTCGCCACCACTACCGTTGAAAGCATTACCAATGGCGCCCAGGCTTTGAAGCTCAAGGCCAACCAGACTGAGCAGCCCGCTGCTGAGCCCGTAGAAGTAAAGGTTAGCTTTGCTTCGGTATCCTTTTCATGGACGTCCTTTTAAATTCTCATGTAGCAAAACGCTCCCCTCTACCCCTACTATTACCCCTACTGGGATGTCAACGAGAAGTTCCCTCCCACCCAGGAATTCGAGCATGTAGATGCCGGATCTCGTGCTGACAAGGCCAAGCCCCACCTCCTCGCCAACGCTACCACCAACGACCTCAACCCCTACATCGGCACTGAAGTCAAAGGTGTACAGATCAGCCAACTCTCCAAGGAGGGTCTCGACGAGCTTGCCCTCTACGCTGGCGAGAGGAAGCTTTTGTTGTTCCGTGATCAGGACTTCAAGGATCTTACCCCCGAGAGACAGATTGAGATTGCCAAGTACGAGCTTCTGCCTCTTTCAAGTCGTGCATAAACCTAATCATCTGTTCCTCAGCCACTTCGGTCCCATCCAACGCCACCCCACTTCCGGTAATGTCAAGGGCTTCCCCGAATTCCACGTCGTCTACCGCGACCAGGACAACGACCGCTTCCGCGAATACTTCACCGACGACCGCCTCACTCGCATCCAGTGGCACTCCGACGTCACCTACGAGAAGCAACCCCCCTCCACCACCTTCTTCTTCATCCTTGAGCAGCCCAAGCTCGGTGGCGACACCCTCTTCTTGTCCCAGGTCGAAGCCTACAACCGTCTCTCCGAGCCTTTCAAGCAGATCCTTCACGGATTGAAGGCTGTTCACTCTGCCGTCGAACAAGCTGAAGGTTCGGCTAAGCGTGGAGGCCCCGTCAGACGCGAGCCCGTCGAGACTGAGGTATGCTTCTTGTTTTCAATCTCTGAATCATTCGCTGATACCACATCTTTTAGCACCCCGTCGTCCGAGTCCACCCCGTCACTGGCGAGAAGGCCCTCTTCGTCAACAAGGGCTTCACTCGTCGCATCGTCGGCTTCAAGAAGGAGGAGTCGGACCTTCTCCTCAACTTCCTGTTCGACCACATCGGCAAGGGATCTGACTTCCAGGTCCGCGCAAGATACGAGCCCGGCACCGTTGTCGTCTGGGGTATGTTCTCTCCTGGCTCTTCTTCGACCCCTTTAACTGATCCATGTCTTCAGATAACCGTGTCACTGTTCACTCCGCCACTCTCGACTTCGAATCTAAGGAGAGGAGACATGCTGTCCGCCTCACTCCTCAGGCTGAGAAGCCCATCGCCGTCTCTCAATCGTAAAAATCATATCTGTACATACTGAACAATTACATTATGCATTGCATTGTCGCATCTTTCATGGAAATATATTAACTGGGTCTCCTTGATTACATCGTACAATAAGTTACTTTCGAACATTCAAAGTCGTTAAGAAAGTCATTATCATGAATCCGACCATTCTCCTGAGAATTCTGGTCTTTCGCGAAGCTCTTTCATCCTTGGTCCATCAATATGATGTATAGCAACACTATCCCAAGTGATTTGTGCGTGTTCGTGCCCGCGTCGAAACCAATCGTGAAAGCCCGATGGATCATGCCATACTTGAGTATCTGGAGCGTAAACATTCTGCCAATAACCAATCGCGACATCGTCAAACCTGTAGCGACATTATAAGACTTCGTTCCGACTGTCAAAGAAAATGACATACGGATATGGAATGTCAATGTCGATCTGACTGTTGGCTAGGTGTTGAGCCAGAGCAGAGCTAAGATGACACAAGTTATGGGATGTACGAGTAGATCAGATCGATACATGCCTCATAAGATAAGCCAGTCCCGAAGGATATCGAAACGGCTCTTTCGTCAAAGGAAAGTAGTGACTAGCTTCTTCCCAGCATTGCTTCGCACTAAGAAATCGACCCCAGAGAATCTGCTCTCCTCTTGGTCGAGCGGACGGGTGGTGGGTATGGAGGCGATCAGAGAGATATTGGAAGCGAATGAAGGTGTCCGTGTCCATAGTCATGAAGAAATCGTATTCCGAGGCAGGTGTTGATGTTGCCTGATGACCTCTCAGTATATAGTAGGGACTAAAGTCGGGGATTGTGTTGCTTACCCAGTTCAGAGCCTCGAAACGCTTGAAACCCATAATTTCCGGCATATCAAAGGAGTCGACCACGATCACGTCTTGATATCGCTCCCGTTCAATGAGTAGATCGTGTATTACTTGCTTCGACTGCGCAAGACATGAGCAACAGAAATGATTGTTGATAGCAAGGCATACTGGTCGATAGTCGGATGAGATGCGAATGCCGGTTTTATTCCAGTTGTCGGCGCCATAGTCACTTCCTCCAAGCAGAGATCGAGAATTATCTAGATAGGAGGTGAAGATCATAACACTGTCATATTTATAGTACACGCACGCGAGAAGGAAGTCAGGTTGCCGACAATGAATTTGTATTCGAGGGTTACGGATTCAGTCGGAACACCTTCGAAGATGTATTCTCTGATGTCCCGTCTTCTCTCGATCTCTAAAGCATGAGAAATAACTGCAACACGGAGGACCAATGGAACGTGTGTTTGGGCGTCTTCGATACGGAAGTTCGGTCTGGAGTATAAAGGCAGCCAGAAGGTTGGTTTCAGGAGAATGTACAGAACGGAGGAAGCTGAGACAAAAAATAGCAAGGCAAGAGAAACCAGAGCCCTCCGACGCTGAGAGATGTTCATAGGGCGTCCCACGTCGAGAAGACAGTCATCGCAAGCGCCAGTAGCCTGGTAAGCCTACTTCGTTCGAGTGTACGTATTTGCGCGAGTGGGTCCAAAGTGGAGATATTCGAGCTGCGCATTGCTATGCAGTGGTCTTGATAATTCTATAAGGAATCAGACGCCGACATAGTGAACAGTTTGCGAACATTTCTCGCAGAACAGGTGCGCTGAGAACAAGCCACTATCTCCGGCACCGAGTTCGGAGAGCCAGGGTCGACGAGCGGAGATGGAAAGAACGGCCGTCGGCTGACCCGCGCTCACTGCTCGTCACGGCCGACACTCTGGCAGCCCAATGTATCGCATACCTGATCTTCCATCACCTAAAAAGCGTGCCAGAACTGCCTCTGTCGCGCCCTCTACTCCCCCATTGTCAAATTCGCGCTCCTCCGTATCTACCGACTCGATAAACCTTGGCAGCAATGGGGTCTCTGACTTGGAAGAAGAGATGCGCTCAAGCAAACAGCGACTAGTCTCAGCCTGGACAGAACTCGCGGAACGGTATTCGACCCCGCTACACGAAGACGACATAGTCGACCTCCGAACCGTCAATTTTGTCAAAAACAGGGGCGTTCTAACGCGTTCGAACAGAACATATGAAATCGGTTGTTTCGGAGATGCCGATGAATCTGAGAAGCAGCAGGCTGTGGAGACCGACGCAGAGAGCACATACGATGAAGAAGAGGACCTTGACGAACTGGACGCATTACACGAACCCGCCAGACCCCTGGCCAACGTCGTACCGCGCTTGCCACCTCTCCGCCCTACAACAAGTCCCGAAGACGCGGAAGATCTCAGAGATTTCCTACGCGCAGAGTCTATGCAAAGGGGTCATCTAGAAGAAGATGACGAGGACGCGGACGAATACGAGGAGAGTGTCAACGGCGAAGAGCAAGGCGACGAAGCCGACCTTGTCCAGTCTACTTCAGGGACGGACAGGGAGGAAAGCGACGATGGAGAGGTTTCTGAGCGAGCCGAGAGCTCAGCGGAACCCGAGGACAGTAGGAAGAGGAAGCCACACATGGATGGTGGTCGAAATGCGCCTTTCTTGGTCTACGACTCGTCCGAGGACGAGTTTGGTGGTTATGACGCCGGCGACGGCAGTCTTGTCCTAGCAGTGGATCAGTCTCCTTCCCCTTTGCCACCTTCGTCTCCCCCTACCTCATCATCTCCCATCAAAAACTCTTCACCGGTGCTTCCTTGGTCTCCTCAAGAGAGCAGGTCAACTCGCGAAGAGTCTCCTGAGCTGCTTCCCCCACCTTCTACACCACCACCCTCACCTCCCAGAAAATCGAGACGCACACCTTCACGTTCACCATCGCCAACACCAACTAGGCGACCTCCTCGACGAATATCTGGACAGCATTCACCGTCGAAACAACCGAATCCCAACTCGAGCCCCGTAAAATCCCGGGCTCCTTCGCTGGTGCCCAAAGTCACTCCTAAAAAGCAAATTCGGACCTCTGCAAAGCAGTCGTTGCTAATGGAAGTTGTCATTGCATCACCAGCTACCATCAAACGTTCATCAACGGTTGAGCCGCCATTGTTTACGCCTGTGAATAGCTATTTCTTTGCATTGATCCCTCTGCTAATCTCTATCAGGTGAAACGTGGAAAAATTAGGACTCGAAATGAGGAGAGCCCGACGCGCTCTCAAAACCCTCCTTCACCGAAAGTGGCCGAAACTAGTTCGGAGAGAGCAGGGCCGACGCATGTGCTTAAACCCAGCCGTCGAATATCGTCCTCTCCGTTGAAACCTCCCCCACTCACGCCGGCTGCGCAAACGGCAAAACGCAAACGTCACTCATCAGCTTCTTTCTCGTCTCCAGAGAACAGACCGGTCGCTGATTCTGCACCTCCTCTGGAAAATCAACCAGAGTCTCATTATGCCTCTGAACATCAGGGTGCTCCCACTTCAAGCACCTTTGGAGGATCGCCTAACTCGAAAGCAAAAGGCAAGGGCAAAGCTCGGATCCCACCTCCGGATTTCAAACCTCCTGTTGATCCGAAAGACGACCCCGATCCTCCCTCCTTCAATCAACATCCATCCTACTATCCACCTATGAACATGCCACCGATGCAGACGGGCGGATATCCCTTCGCTCCCATGCCTTTCTCGTATCCCGCCACAGCGCAAGCACAATTCTTCCTGGCGCAAGCCATGCAGTCCTTCTCATACCTCTTCTCGGGATATCCTTCCCATGCCGTTCCTCCTCCTCATGCTGCCTCTTCATCCTTACAGCCTCCCACCCAACCTCTGCCCAACCAAGCACATAATCCTTATCCTTCACCATATCCATACCATCAACCTCCACCTTGGGCAAGTATGCCGTCCATGAACATGCCACCTCCCAATCATTCCATACCGCCTTACATGGATTCCGAGAAGCCGTCGGCTTCGGCTTCATCTGCGCCATCTTCTTTAGCCGATGGTTCGCCTCGAGGCGTGATGAAGTCGAGAGCGCATAGCATCGGGCCATCACTCAAGAAACGTGTCAGTTTCTCTGAAGAGCCCACATATATGGATGCGAGGAGAGACGAACGGCGTTCGGATCATAATCACGAAAATGAACGCGAACCTGAGGCGGAGGAAGAGCATGATCAGAGACCGAGAGTCTTGAGAGGAAGGACTATTAGAAGATGAGTCTGGCTATCGTTCAGTTAATTATTTGTCGTCATTATTTTTGAGGCTTTTGCTGTTCTCGAACTTTGTCATACCATAGCCCAGAGTCTTTCTCTGTTGTAGTACCAGTACTAGTGCAAACTGATGTGTAGCCCAATCGAATTTCTCAAATATTCCTGCACTGCGTAGTTTTTTTTTTCTTTGACTGGGAGCGCTAGCTTGCTGGGATGCTCACTTTAGCAGCATCTGCAACTGCCAGGGGTCCGACTTGTGCGTTCAAGTTGAGTCGATGACGTAATATCCGCGCTTCATGAAACGGTTCATCCCAAAATTCCTCAGGCTCGGAAGACGTTCGTATGCTCAGGCTGCAACTCAGGGTGGCTCGTCGGATCCTCTCGCCTATTGTCGCAATGTGGTCAATCAGTACGACTATGAATCCTGGCTTTGTTCCTACTTTTATTCTCGCGACGTTCAACCAGCGTATTTCGCTCTGAAAGCCTTCTACGTGAGCTCTGCAACTGGTGACCTTGACAAATCTAGAACCTTTCATATAGGTGGAACTTGCGATGGTACCAGAATCGGTGTCCAACACGACGCTTGGCTTGATGAGAATGCAGTTCTGGAGAGACACAATAAAGGGAGTCGCGAATGTATGTGTCATTCTCTTCAGCTTTTGGCATTCGTTGTTGTCGATTCTGACTGACCCATAGGATTCATAGGATGCACCGCCTCGACATCCAATAGCACTCGCCTTGCATCAAGCAAAGCGTCAATTCAACATACAACCTTACCATCTCACGCGGATCATTGATGCTCGAGTGCGTATTTTTATACAGTGGCATGCTACTTAGCTGTAACAAGCTATATAGGAAGAGGAACTACGAAATCCTACTCACCAGACGATGGCCTCCCTAACCTCACATGCGGAATCAACGTCCTCAACACTTCTCTACGCACTCCTCCCTCTCGTCTCTCCCCCAAATTCATCTATATCCCACGACATCCACCACGCAGCCTCCCATCTAGGCATCTCCCAAACAATCGTCACACTCCTCCGAGCACTTCCATACCACCTGACAACGGCGCGAAATAAAACTCTGGTTATCCCCTCCGAAATCACGGCGAAACATGGTGTCAATCAAGAATTGATCTTGAGAGGAAACGCGCCTGAGGAACAGAGAGAGAGACTGCAGGAAGCGGTTTATGAGTTTGCGTGTGCTGCGAATGATCAGCTGTTGACTGCGAGAGACATGTGGGAGAAGATTGGGAGACCGAAGGATGTCATGCCCATCTTTTTGCCTGCGGTTCGTTGCGTTGAAGCTTTATATTCTTCCACCGGACTTATGAATTTATATCCAGGTGGCCGTGTCATCCTTCCTGACGCGCTTGGAGAGAGTCAACTTCAATATTTTCCATCTGGACGTGCAATTGAAAAGTTGGAAGTTGCCATGGCAGATATACACTTCGTACTTGAGGAGAAAATTTTGACGAAGCTTGTTTGGCGCGGTTCAGATACTCGATGGACAATCGTCAGTCTGCCTTCAGTTTCGGCCCCGTTGGTACCGAACTGAGTGTCAGGAAGATTTCTACATGGCTATAAAATGATTGATTTTATCATAGTGTTCCTAATGGGATACATATACCTGAATGCGACGCGCATCGACGGGATGGCTTAATGAGTGATTCGAAATTAGTGGAAGATGAATGCCTGTATGATCGATGAATGCGATGAGTCAATAGGTGTGATATAGGTTTGGAGGAGAATGACCGAAGAATGAATATACAGACGCGGGAAGAGAAGGCGAAGAAGTAAGGTGGACAGTAATGTAAAAACCATATCCATGGGTCCGCAAGTACATGAAATATAATGATTAAGGCTAACGGTATGAGAGACCGAACGAAAGAATAGGTTGAAGAACAAGCATCAAATTTGAGGACTTCCGATGATTCGCGGCCTCTTCGCAGGGCGCATATGCATATACTCTTCATCTGAGGATGAATAATCATCTTCGTTGAATAGTTCAATTCCGTTGGATGGGCGTTGGGGGGTTCCTGGTGCTCCGGAGGTGCGACGACGTTTCTCTTCTTGACGAAGAAGGCGTAGATTAGTGCTGAGGGCTCTATGGAAATCGGTCTATTCTCGCATTAGATAGAACGCAGGAGCTGAGGAAATTGGATATACCTTGCTAAGACGCGGTTTACCTGCCTCGGCGTCAGGCTTTGCAAGCGCTTTACGTTCTTTGAACTGTGAATAGGAAATGTTAAACTCAAGATCATGCTCCTAAAACGCGACTCTGACCTTGCGCTCCTCGTTCTTCAACAACAACCCGAAGTGCTTTATCCATGTCTGGAGATCACTCTCGGCTTTGCCTTTGCCTTTACGACTGGTCACGCTTCCAACGCTGGCATCCGAAACTCTAGCACGCTTCCATGTCCGAACTTCGAAATCTTCATCCTCGTCTTCGTCATCTTCCTCGTCCTCATCTTCGGACGTATAATAAGCATCCTCGTCTTCTTTGATAGCGTCGTCATCTGAACCAGGAACGACATATGATGACACGTGAGAAGCAGCACTTCGTCTAGGTCTCTTGCGAGGATTTGGACTCGAAGGTGGGCTCGGAGCAGTAGTAGGCACTTCCGGAGATGAAGACTTCTTGGCTTTCCGGACGACCCGTTCCTCGACTTCAGGTGTTTCCATTCTGAAGATTTTATCTTCGGCCGCAGTTCCGGCGGCGCTCTTGTACAACGCGACGTCGCACGAACTGAGCCAGTCTTCTTCGCTAGCGAGGAAGTCCATCTCGAGAACCATCTTCCACATTATTTGTAGCTAGAGATATGAAGTGAGCAGTGATTCTTTTGCGGGTATCCGAGAGACCTACAGGACTTTTACCGAGATGAGCTAAAATCTCAAAGTGGCGGAATGTGATAGGAACTCTTTGATCTTTGGGAAGCCTGACGAAATGTTCAATCACGCTCCGGTAACAGTTCGCGACAGCATGCGTCATAAATATCGAAGTAGCAAGGTCACGAGGACCATAAGTATCATACGCCCACTTGGCGACGTGTAAAGCGTCTGGTGTTGTTGTATGGTCAATCATTTGGACAAAATGGCGATAGACAGCGACTTACCAGACGGGAAAGGAAGTTTAGCTGTGTAGTCCGCTGTCGGGATCGGGCGGTTGTTCCACCATCGGCGGCGCGCAGGTCGCATACCCTGCTCATCTAAGCCGATTCGTTTGGTTAGTGTATCCTGTGTGATTGATCCCTGTTATATACATCAATGAATATTCGATACACCGAAAATAGGAAAGCGACCTACCAGCTTCCGTTTATTGCGGTCCCGCCCTCCGAGTGCGGTTGCAGACTTGTCAGTGGCGAGTTCCTCAGCCGTAGCATTTTCCAGAGTAGTCTGAGCCTGTTCGTGGCCCTGCGTCAAATCCTCTCCATCCGACCACTCATCTCCATTGCCATCCGGCGTGGAGTGGGCATGATCATCCATATCCACGTCCATGTCATCCACATCCGTTACATGTGGAGGAATAGTATGATCATCCATATAGAGTGTTTCATCTTCGATATCGAATGTTAATTCGTCATTGTCTTCGTCGTCCTCGTTAAGGTCGTCAGTCGTAGAACGAAGAGGCCGGCTAAATGGGGCAACGAAGCGACCGCATGCGAGGGTATCGAAAGGATCGGGTAGTTTGACACCACCAGGCAGATGATACAGAGCAATATCTCTTCGGACGGCGATTTGAACGTTGGGATAGGAACGGCATATTGCTTTGAGGAATTTACCCTGAGCACAGACCGTGTAATTAGTAGGTGTAGGGTAGGTCATACTATTGACATACCTTTGACGCGGTATGATAACTCTTCAATGCGACCTCTATAGCCATTTCTTCCCTTGAAGCTTTACTCTTCAAAAGGCCCTGCATCTTGGCGTATGCAAAGAGGCGTTTGTGAGACTCTACGAAGGGATTGCAAAGCAATGCCACAACGTCATCTCGAGTTAAAGGCACGAGATGGCAGTTTTCGAGCATTTCGGGAAGAACGTCCGGTGGATAGTGGTGACAGCCCGTCGGACATGATTTGGTGTGAATATGCGAGGAGAAGAAGGTCAAGAGAACGGCGAGACGAGCAGTAGGATGTGAACTGGGGAAGTCAGTGAAAAGGTGTCGAACAGTGGCGTATGTCGGATATACGGTGATGGAACGAGTTTCAGCAAAAGTCTGTTTCATCATAAATTAGTTTCAGGGTCGACAAAACGTGATGCCACTGACTTTCAGGAGGTCTTCGACGAGATCCCCAAGTTGGAAAAGAAGTACACCTTCAGAGTCGAGGATCTTGAGAGCTTCGTATGCTTGTGCATTCTGTCGCGCCTCCATGCAGACTTCAGCAGCAACTGTTCGGCTTAGGTACAACCTAAACGTTTCAGGAGTGTAAGCCTACCATCTCATCGCCGACAAGATGAGACGTACGTAGAATCTAATTGACACAACTCTTTAACGCGCTGGACAATCTTGGCCGTCTCCGAGCCCTCCCTCTTCTCAAATATCTTCCGAAACAGGAAATTCTTGTATTTTTGATCCATAACAAATCCATTGGCAGCAGCGAGTGGCAGGAGACGAGGTTCAGTGGCGAAAGCTAAAGGAACTTGAAGAATAAGAGGGTCCTAGAAGGGTGCATATATGCGCCTTGTCAATCGCGCCCTTCGGGAGAAGTAGACAAAGGAGAGATGAAACGCACCTTTGACGAGAATGGGATGAACTTGTATTTGACGAATAATTCCTCGAGCTGCTCATAGTCGATGCCTCTAGTGAACCCAAACTTTCTATCCTCAAGCCACTTCATGAAAAGTGTGCCATCATCCTCCGCCTTGCCAGTCGGCACACTTCCATAAAGCTTCACGCCGATTTGCAGAAGATGCGTGAAGCACTCCAAATCCATGCCACGTACCCAACGTCCTTTAATGAAGTGACATTGAGCTCTGAAATAATGGGCAATGGCAATCTGGAGGAGATATCTTGAAAGATGGGCGCCTAGACGGACGAGTAAATCGAGCATTTTAGGAGAGAGTAAGGAGGGGTGTGAGAGGGCGGCGAAGAAGGCATCTGAAGGGCCATGTCGGACGAGGAAATAGGATGCACGGACGTGTACGTCGCCACTAATGGCGAGGTGACGACGACTGGTCAGGGAGAAGGCGGAAGGGTCGGCGAGCTCGTAGATGATGAGTGCGATGATTTCATCTAAGACACGGAATAGAGTCGGAATTGTGCACAGACGACGTTGAGACGACTAACCTGACAGCTTGTCCATCGCAGAGGACGTCGACCAAAAGCACTAGCTGGCGACGGAAGTGGCTCAGAAGAAGTTACTACGGGACCCGGGGTACGCCTTTCAGTGGTATCACATGATATGATTATGATCCAAAACTTGATTCCGTATGATACAATGCAAAATCCGACAATGATATAAATACAGTATGAAGCAGTAAGACTTACGAGCGTATTGCACTTCCCATCGATATCGCGTTCTTGCCCGACAACGCGCTGAGCAGCAAGTCCCGAGTGCACCTCAACCGCTCCCGCCGCATCACAAAATACGACCCGGCATCGTCAGGTACAGCCATTGGTATTCCGATTCTTCCCTCGTCTCGTGCCTTGCGTATTGAGCGGATCATCGCGTCGACTTCTGCTTCCGAGTCCACATCGTCATCGTCTTCCTCCTCGTCCATGCCAGCATTAGCACCAGCGTTGGCGCCTTGTCCAGCTTTCTTCGAGCTCTTCTTCGTCGACGTGCCAGGAGTACCACCACCTGCCCCTCCACCCCCCTTCTTGTCGCCCATGAGTTTCTTCTTCTCCTCGCGCTCCTTGTCACGTTTCTCCTTCTTCTCCTTCTTCGTCTCCTTCTTTACGGGTTCGACGAAGCCAGGTTTGTTGGCCCTGTTCCAATCCAGGAGCAGTGCATCATAATCTCGCGATCGACCTTGCACAGCGCGTTTTGCCCCCATTGAGTGTGACTTGCACGTCAGAGAGCGTGAGCAAGGAAGACCCTTGTCATTGATAACCCCACATTGCTTGTCGACATCCACTGGACCTGAAGAACGCGTTAGATGGAAGCGCGCGTGGATAGGGAGGAGACGCACCTTTGAACCTGCCCTTAGTGACTTTAGTCGCTGGCTTCTTCTTCTTCGGAGAGCCATCGTCAGCACCATCCTCGATCATTTCATCAGATTTACGCTTCTTGCCTTCGAATTAAATTAGTACAAGTGTACCATGCGATAGGTATAGGAGTGAACTCACTGTCTGTCTTGCCCTTCTTGGGGCCTGCCTTTATTTTCTTGCAGTTCTCAGCGTGTTCAGCTGCAGCACTGCGAAGGATTGGCTTATTGCAATCTCGACATCTGACGATGGTGGTTGGCGGTTCGAATTTGAGTGGATGCGATCCAAATGTCTTCATGTCTCTCGCCGAGAGCCATGTTGTTTGCGGCGATGTGGGGACAGGGGAGGTGGAGATGGGAGACACAGGAGAAGTGGGGAGCGAGTTCCATGAAAAGGGCTCAATCGGAGATGGAGAGGCAGGAGATAGGAGACGGATGGCCATGATGAGTGAAGGCAGGTGAACGAAACAAGCGCCGAACTAACTGGCGCTAAAAGCTGTTGAAAGTCCGAAACCGAAACAGCCGAAACATCCGCTGTGAAACATCCAGGTCGCGTGAGGGGCATGGCCCGTGCACGACGCGCGGGAGTATATAAGAGCGAATGAAGTGTTCTTTGTGTTCCCCATCTCTTGTGCTCGGGCATGTACTGTCGCCAGTGAGGTTTTTACCGAGGCACAGTCTTTTGCTGATTGCAAACAATACATCCGTCTACCTTGCTTACCTTCGGGTCTGCAGAATTTTTGAAACCCCTTCATCTCTCGATGAAATTACTTTACACTTTAGTTGTAGTTCAATATATTTTATTTGTCGACTTTCTATTCGTGGGAACGTGAACTAAATGATCCATTTGTCGACCTTATTCTTCAACGAATTGCTAGGTGTGAGCGCGGGATGTTGTGGTGTCCTTGCTATCGAAATTGAAGCCATCGCCTTCTACTCGGCACTCAATGCTCAGACTACGGAAGTCTTAGTATGTCTATCGCCGTGACTCCTATCTCGCGGCTGCGCCAAAGCATCGGTCATGCGCACACGGCCCCGCAAACAGCTCCCGAACTCGAGTCAACATCGTCATGGTCGCACATCAAAATCATCCCCTAACACCCTTTCCCCTCTCTCTATCCAACCATGTCCACAGAGAAAGACATTCTCGCTGAAATCGACGGCATCAAACCCAATAAAGTCTTAGCTGACGGCGAAGAGTTTGAAGCACGCTCAAAATCGAGGTTGGAAAGCAAGACCCAATCCACACATTGCACAAAATATTCATTCTGTTTCTATGTAGCTCCAAGACGACGTACAAGCTCAAGCGTACTTGGGATCATTATTATTGCACATGTCCAGCATGGCGAATGCAGTCCAAGAAACCTGTCAGCGCTCGTTCTTGCAAGCATCTTCGTGAAGTTCTGGGTGATGCATATGAAGACGCTCGATTGAAACAGGCCGAGACTCTGTTGCCGGATGAACAAAAGTCACAGCCCTCCAAAGAAAAGCCTAAATCTACGTCTAAGGCGGCTGCCAAACCAAAGTCCAAGACTGGCAGTACTGCGACCAAAACCACAAGAGGTTCGAAGCGAAAACGAGAGGCGGAGGAGGAGGACGAGGACGAGAAGGTGGAAGAGAGCAAGGAGGAAGAGCCACCCGCCACAGTTGCAGAACCCGAACCTCCTGCGATCCAGGCTGCAAATGAGCCTGAGGCAGAAGCGGCCACTGGTGGAGGACCTGAAGACGTTCTCGCAGAGATCAACGGCATCAAACCTCTCAAATATCTCGCCGACGGAGAAGAGACCGAAGCCAAATCCCATACGAGGTCCGTCCTTTTTCTGTCTCCGTAATGCTCTCTTGCTCACGCATTCCAGTTCTTCTGTCTACAAAATCAAACGTACTTGGGATCATTTCTATTGCACTTGCCCCGCTTGGAGGAATCAAGCCCGTGCACCTACCAATGCTCGTACCTGCAAGCATCTTAAGACTGTCCTCGGCGAAGCGTATGAAAATGCGCGAATCGCTCGTGCTGATCCTAACGGCGCCGAAACCGCTGCTGCTGCTGGACCGTCTTCTCCATCAAAAGGCAGGAAGAAAGCCAAGGTTGGTCGTGGCGTTCAGACGAGGATTAGCTTGGAAGCCTGACAGGTCCGGAATGGCAGGTCGATTCTAAGGATGAAAAGAAGACGTTCGATGTGCTGCTTGCGAATAAATGGGATATCGAAAGCGGTCCAGATCCCACTGGCTGGTGGGCCAGCGAAAAGCTTGACGGCGTGAGGTGTGTCTGCACCCTATCTCATATGACGTTCTTCTGATCAATATCCGAAAAGAGCTGTCTTTGATGGCGAACAGTTTTATAGCAGGACAGGCAACAAATTCTTTGCGCCTAAAGAATTCCTTGATCGTATGTTCGCCTTCTCAAGTATTGTCCTTTCCTGAACGCACTCCAGTGTTCCCGAAGGACGTAACTCTAGACGGAGAGGTATGGTCCCTATTATCCCGTTGCTCCGCAAAGCTTACATCGTCACAGCTCTACAGCGGCCGTCAAAATTTCCAAGACACAGTTTCCATAGTCCGCACCTCCAACTCCCCAAAGTGGTCGCTCATCTCGTTCCATATCTTCGATATTCCGTCACACGGAACGAAACCTTTCGAAGAACGTCTCAAGCTCCTTGAAGATTTATTCCAGGATAAGGAGAAGACGGGACAAGTGAAGGTTGTCGAACATACGGCTGTTACGAGCCGGGACCATGTTCTGGAGATGTTGAAAGATGTTGAGACGAAGGGCGGAGAGGGGTTGATGTTGAGAAAACCTGGATCGTGAGTATATTTCCCTTTAAGTACGCAGCACGATATCTGACTGCTGACTTCAGGACCTATGAACATGGGAGATCCAGCACCCTTCTTAAAATTAAAGTATGTGTGTTTCTCCACTGCGTGGGCCACTTCCTTACCTATTCCATCAGTCTTTCTACGACGCCGAAGCAAAAGTTCTCGGTTACGAACCAGGCAAAGGCAAGAATAAGGGCGTTATGGGAGCTCTCAAATGCGTCATGGCTTCTGGAAAGGTATATATCTTTTCTCCGCCCAATATTTCTGCCTCTCACTTCGTCTGAAAGAAATTCAACGTCGGTACCGGGTTTTCAGACAAGCAACGCCGCGACCCTCCAAAGATAGGAAGCATCATTACCTATCGGTTCCAGGAGTTGACGAGAGACAATGTACCTCGGTGTGTCTGTTTGTTGCTGTTCCATGGCTGACAATGCTCATGCACGAAAAGATTCCCAAGTTATGTGGGCGAAGCTATCGACAAGGATGAGCCTACGGATGCTGAGGTGCCTGATCATAGGAAAGGTGATGCGAAGACCGGAGATGACGTTTAATGATCTTTTTGTGTTGCAGCTGGATATTTCACTTCACATCTCTTAACATGGCATGATAGTTTCTGCAGAGTTTCGTCTCTTTCATTAGGTATTTTAGGACATTGGATAGGTGGATTCGAGTAATAGCGAAGAGCACTTCTCGCCTTTCAGGAAAATGGAATTATAAGAAGCAGCGACTACCGCTTCTTGACATTCTTGATCCGTATCTGTTCCTTTCCAACGAATATCCCCTAATCCTGAAAATTAATGCTGAGCTCGAAGTAAAGAAAATCGATACACACCTTGCCCTTGTAAGGCTCTGGTTTCCTGAACTTTCTCACGTCCGCAGCAAACTGCCCCAACTTCTGCTTATCCGTGCAGAAGAGGTCTATGCGTGTGGCAAAAGGCACCTCAGCCTTGATGTAGTCCGGTATGGGCACTGTCACCAGGTGCGAGAATCCTAACTTCATATTCAACCTCTGCCCGCTCATCCCCTCTCTCGGTCTCGGATCAGCTTCAATCTGAACCCTATACCCAACGCCCACAAGATGGAGCGACACTTTAAATCCTTCCGACATGCCCGTTACAGCATTCGCGAGAAGTGTGCGAGTAGTACCCCACATCTGTCGCTGCTGTTTTATCTCTCCATCTTCGATACTGACAGCCACTTGATTGCGGTTCTGTTTATCGGTAGAGAACGCGAGGGAGACGAAGGGATGAATGGGGAGGTGTGTCGCTCCTAGTGGGCCTGAGATGGCGAGGGTAGACGCGTTTTGTTGGATGGTTACGGATGGTGGGATGACTATGGGCTCACGCCCAATGTGAGAGTTGACAGCATTAGCCCGAGCTGTCGTACTGAAGCATCGTTTGCTACTTGAAGCCGCTGCCGCGAACGCAGGGCGCAACATGGAAAATGCGGCAAGCAGTTGCTTCGGCGATTTCCATAGCGTCGCCGAGGACCGTCTAAAGCAAATGCAAAGCGTTGCGCACGCAGGGTAATTATTCAACGCTTATGATTTAGTTCCTATGAAGCCTATGTGGCAATAAAATATACTTAAAATCTACACAAACGGCCAAAACAATTTTGTCTGCTTGTAATCATAAATCACAGCAGGAACAGACTTGAGACTGGATCATCTTTGCAAGAAATGGAACAGCTTCAAACCAAGACTACGTGCTCGAGTGAGCAAATAATCACCAGGCCTTCCACTAGGGAAGGAGTCGGTTGGGATCTGCCTCAGCAGACTACCAGTCCTTCGGATACGCAAAATGTTGCATAGTCGAGAATGGTGAGCAATTCGAATGAGGTCACTACTAAAAAGCGGTGACGACCAAGTTCTCCCCTTGTAAAAGAGACGAAGGGGTGGCAGAAGGCCCAGATTCCCAATTGTTGGGATTGAAGATGGAATGACCCGGAATAGGTCTGATGTATGAGAATCGTGCCGGGCGTACGCGAATGAGTCGTCGATTGGGTGACGCCAATCCCTTTTGAAAGATTGCAGCATGAGCGGGCTAAGGGTGTCCGTTGCACTCAGGGATCGTAGTTCGCAAATATCGACCCGGGAGGAGGGTTCGACTGCATCGGACCCCGAGTTCAAAGCAGTATCGAAGGCATTTTCCTTTCATAGACTTCAGTGCAGGCTCTCAGGCATGATCAAAGACGCACGCTACCTGCCACGCTCAATGTGGATTGCGCCTGTGCTTGAAGACGTAAAAGGTATGGCCCTTTCCACGTTTTACTGGCTCTCGAGGGCGCCTCTGTCTCGCTTTTGTCGTAGGTGATGGATCGGATGGATGGGAGTTCGAAAGAGACGGTGGTGAATGTCAAGGGCTCTTCGAGTTCAAAGTCGAGTTCCTCCGATTTTTCAGAGAGATCTTGTTTTGAGGGGTCGTCTAGAAAATAGATGGTATCTCGGACCACATTGAATAGACCCAGAGTCCCAAGGACTTCTGTCAGTCTTCCAATGATCCCGAATGGAGTGTCCATCTCGAAATACGAGATCGGAGGCATGGGGCATGATGTGTAGTCGTCGTCTGAGACTTTCGGAGTCGTATCCAGGAAGCACTGCTGTACTTCAGGATCGTCTTCCAATGTCACCTGTTATATGTTCAGCCAAGTTCCGATTCGAATCCGAAACGCGGACTTACGCAGTATATTTTCGTTTCAGTTTGCGTGTTGCAGATGCCCGACTGTTCTGCATCACGTTTTTGATCAGCATTGGATGACATGTCGAGATCGGAGGGAATCTGGTCCATCGCAATGCAGGCCATCTCAGTGGTATATGGTAGGAAAGTGCTATCGCTTTTTTTGTTGATGAACGTCTTGTACGTGACGATATAAGCGAGAGGCTGGAAGACACGCGGAGGAGTCGTGTGCAAGGTGTATTTTCTGGTACTCGGAGAGAAACCAAACGACGAGCGATGACAATGCGGGTGGGTTTGGATCACAACAAGAAGGTCCTGGAGGGAGGCTGGATGAAGTGCATGGGAAGGGGATGTATCCAGCTTTTGTACGTGAAGCCACCGTGCCCTCGAGCCAGCCTCTGAGATCGATATGAAGACTAAAATGGAATGCCTCAATTCCATACTGGAACGCGCAGGTACCTCATTCCAATATCGCTCTTCATAAATGAGGTATCCTAGGATCGCTGCGCCCAAAATCCCGCAGTCTTGTTCCAAAGTGATCTAGAATCATCCACCCGACTATTTCGAACGTAACCCCAGGTACGAAGATGACTGTGTTCATATTTCAGGACCATGAAACGGATAAGCAAAGATCGACGAACCTCCTGACGACATGTCTCCAATTTATGCTTCATTTGTCCGAACCCGATAACGGTATGATCACCCGTATTCATGGATACTCTGGAGCTAGCAATGTCGAGAATAGGAACACGATCGTCCTTGGAGATTATGAGACTATTATAAGGAGTGAAATGCTCGGTGGTTTCGACGTAAACCCAGGTACAGACGAGAACGGCCAGAACACTGTCGGGAATGGCTCCAGAAAAGTAGTCACGCGCTGCGTCAGGGAGGTACTGTAGGACTTCGGGGTGGACGGCTGCGCGATGCCTCTCTCCTCAAAAGGCTTGATAGATTGAAACATATTAACGGCCTGAGGTCAAGCAGTCTGACCGGGCCAAGTTCAGGAACTCTGCGCACAGCTAAGGAAAATCAAGTTAGTGACGACGAAAATCATGTAGATGTCTTTACCCACAGGCCACAATGAAAACACACAAAACCGGTCACAGCCTAGAGCTCTTATTGGACCATGTAGCGCTCGAGTTGTGAGCGAAGTGATCAATCAAGCGAACTTAGAGAAGGAAAGCTGCTGACGTAATTGAGTCAGGTACCGACGAAGACGAATTTCCGAGCTCAAACGCCAAGATCAAGAAATAAAATTACACCCTTCCCTCTAGGCGGGTGTGCATATGACCTAAATACAGTACTAGACAGTAAACACTACGAGAACTAGATTACGTATTTGGAGAGGAAAAGACCGGACGCGAATAGAAATATTTTCTGAGAAATGCAGCCCAAGCTCATTGCATGACCCTTGTCAAGAGTTCAAACAAAGCGAAAAATCTTGAAGACAGAAATGCCACAGGATTGATTGCGGGCCATACAAATATGGCCAGCATTGCTGATGAACAATCATCACTAGCATTGGCCAGAGACCGCCACCTGTCTCATTGGTTTCGTGGTAGTGGAGGGTGGCCGAGGGTGCAAGCCGACTAAGCACACTATGATGAGTATCGGTCTCCATGTCTCAGCTTGACAACGTACGGACTTAGGGGTCTCGATTGAGCTTTGACTGGTAGAAATCTCGGACGAGGAGAGGGTCCCTGAAGAACTCGAAGTAAACGCAGAAGATCCTCACGTCGAGTTCTTCACTGTTGCGCTCATCGGATGGACGATAGTGAAAACTTTGGTATCTGTAGTCATGCGGATCGTACAACCGAGGTACATCCAACTACGGTCTTGAGAACATCGACGAGCCGGCAGAGTGGCACGAGGATGAACGCTTGGGCGGATTCCACGCATTTCATGCCTGGGTCTTGAGGGTCTGTCAGAGGTCGTGGTGGTTTGGCATGAAGCGGGATGCGGCGGCATAGATGACCGTAAAGAGGAAAGGGGACCGGACATTTTCTTTTCCAGGGTCTACACTGCGAGGTCGAGCAGCAAAACGGAAGACTGGGATACCGTTGGTCTCGGTCAAAAGAAAGAGGGAGCAGGAGGTGCTTACGTTCAGGACTTGGAAATAGGCAGCGAACGACTCTTCGACTTCCTTGACACCGACCAGACCTCTCGTCATACAATCCAAAGGATCCTGCGCCTCCAAATCAAATTGCAGCGGAGGATTCGCCGCGGGATCTACATCGATAACGTTAAACCTGATCAGCTTCAGGCTTGCTACAGAAGGGAAAGACATACCGGCTCGCAGACAAGCGACTGTATATAGTATGTCATGAGTGGCTAATTAATACTGATTGCTGAGAACGCATACCTTCGACGGACAGTGCATTGAGTAGCACGAACAGGGAGACAGTTGATGGGTGCGTAGGAGATCCTCACCAGACACAGGACAAGCCGCGGCTGGTCTCCCAGTCGACGACAGATCCCGTCTGGCTGCTGCCATATAGGCAGCCACTTCAGCTCAGCTCACCTCTTGCCGTCGACAATCAGAACTGCCTAAGCAGAATGGTCGTTTGAACTCACGAACATACACAGCAAGAGGGTCTGCTCCTGGGCCCAGGAGCAGAGAGCTCACAAGCAGCCTTGCGGCTGCTGCGAGAAGGGCCTTGTTCCCGACAGACACGATGCATTCTATAGCTGGAACTCCAGTCCATAGAATGTCGCTCTGTCTCAGGTCGACTCACCCGTCACCGTCGACAATCAGAACTGCATAAGCAGAATGGTCGTTTGAACTCAGGAACATACACGGTGACGGGGTCTGCTCCTAGGAGCAGCGAGCCCACAACAGCCTTGCGGTTGATGTGAGAGGAGGGAACAAGAAAGGATGGGGGAGTCTTCCGATAGTGCAAAATTACTTATGCTTTCGACGGGCTGGGATTGAACATTCAAAGAACGACGATAGCAACGGGCAACCAAAGCAGACGCACCGACTTATACATTCTGCATTATTCTTTGGAGGGGAGACGAGCAAGAGTTCCAAGAGAAAGGCCAGCAGCGGAAGACTCAAGGGAAGACTGAGCGGAAGCAGGAGCGGAATCGGATGTCGAGCGTTGATAGTAGCGACGAGCTCGCGACCACCCCTCCTCTTGACTCGTTCAAGCATGTTACCGGTGCGCGTTCCTCTTTATTATGACTTGGATGATATACTTCGGGTGCTCAGATTAGTTGTTCAATGTCTCCCATTGACATCAAATTTTCCAGCAATTTTTAGTCATTTTAACGCCCGAATCGCGACAACGCCGTCACAACGGGAA
This sequence comes from Sistotremastrum suecicum HHB10207 ss-3, assembly GCA_001632355.1. NCBI lineage: Eukaryota > Fungi > Basidiomycota > Agaricomycetes > Sistotremastrales > Sistotremastraceae > Sistotremastrum > Sistotremastrum suecicum. Next base: position 69,222 of record KV428030.1, read on the forward strand.
CTTAAATTTTCAGGATTTATTCTACCTTGACTCAGACTTGACGTGATCCTAGACCTACATATTCGTACCTTGTATATCTTGCTTCAGGATTTTATCTGTGCTCCAAAGTCGATATCATCAGCCTTCAGGTTTCTCTACCTTCATCGCCGCGGTGAAACCTGCAAAGACCAACGAATGTCACGCGACGAGAGAAGCAAAGGCAGACAGATAGGCCAACTGACTGAGATCGAGATGGACGTTCCCGCATTCTCGTCCCTTGGTACAAGTCGCAAGTGCAAGATATCCAAGAGACAGTGCGGTGGGGTCCTTATGACTGGTTGCACAATCCGACGAAGAATGGCTGTTGCTCCATCCAACCATAATCGAGAACCGCATCGTCGGAGGCTCGAAGCTAGTTCCGCAGCTCCCTTGATCGACGCAGCTCTCCTACGCTTCATCAGCCTCGCCGTTTCCTTGGCAATCATAGGAAGAGAACATACTCTCGAGGATAATGGGAAACGATGACCGTAGGATCACCTCTCTTCTGGCATCGCTCAAGACCTTTGAAGTCGGCTCGTCGAAGGAATGAACGGGACTGCATTGAGCGAGGTTGAGGACAGCCGTTGCATCTGCTTTATCATCTGGACAAGTATCCGCCATTCACAGAGCGATTATCTGAGGCTTTGATTTCACATGAGACGGAGGAAAGGGAGGTTAGAAAAATATTAAACATACAGGTACTCAAACGTCGTCGGACGGAGGTAAGAGGAGGCAATGAGTCAACTGAGGTCGGTGAGACGCGCAAATTGCAGTGGTAGGACGCCGCATCGTTGTGTGATTCGCTCTCGTAGCCAAGGTAGGAGGCGTTCATATATGAGAGAATTGACAAGTTTAGACAGTGCAGCCCAATACTGATCGGTTTACTGAGTGAGGGTGTTAATTCGAAGGATTCCGGAGAAGAGAGCGTTTATATGGCGCTGAGCGTAGTCGCAGCTTTACTGAAAATGATGAGAATGTCATGAATTAAGACTATTAAGCTCACTCACGAGAAGCAGGCATCCATGTTCTACTAGCTTTTTATGACCAGTCATGGCAGCGAATTGAGGACGGATGGGGCATAGGAGATAGGCTGCGACGTAGAACATTCATGGTAAAGATCCTGATAGAATCGTAAGCCTTTGAATATCGGATACGAATCATCCTTGAACTTACCTGACCCATGATGCTATTGTGGAATGTCGTCGATCACGACAGCCCGAACGACAGATCCGGCGATTGTCTCTCTTCTGCGAGCGTGACGATTTTTTGGGTGTTCCGGTGCATAGATCATACATCGAAGCCGCCGAATGAGTTCAATTTGGCTTGCGGACGTCGGGACTAAACGCGCCGAGAGGCCATATGGACGGCGTCATAATGCTGATATGTTGATGGGGGTTCGGCATAGTGGCATAATGCTCTGGGAGAATCCTGCAGCTACAATAGTTGCTTGAAGATAGGTAAGAGCACATCCGATGATCAGGGATTAATACTGGAGGAGACGATGCTTGGTTCCTTTCGGAGGGCACTGAGAGCACGACCTTCGCAATCACGGCATCTGGAAAAAGACTCAGTCTATCTCTCGAAAGTAGGACCCAGTGGCCCACGAACCAGATGAGTCACAGCCTTCAGAATGCAACTCTCTATCCTTTGCTTCTGATCTACGATGCCATATGGATTGGGACTTCTTCCGGGGTATGTTGCCTGGAGTATGTTGACTTCTAGGAGACGCAGGCTAGATGCCACCTCGGCGATGCTGAAGTTCCATAATCGATGTCCATACGACGGATGCGAGAGATTATGCCAGTAGATGCCACGCTGCCGTCTGGTCAGCAAGATAATCCCAAGACGATGAACGCGTCACTCACGAGTAAAGCAGCATCGCGGCTATCCCACCATTTCCACTGTCTGCCAACCATTTCCCTTAATCGATTGATGCTCAGGCCTTCCTTACTGATAAAGACGTCTTTTCAAGTAGACTACTGCCAGAGCTAAACGTCGTGATCCGTGCTCTCCTCAAGTCTGAGTCGTCATGAGTCACTATTGACCATTATTCTCAGTATTGTTGATAGGAGTACCTGGAACTCTGAAAGTCAAGAGAGGAGATGTCCCTTCCAAAGTCCTCAAATCGCCGCGACGCAACCGAACTTGAAGATGCGCATTCCATGCAAGTCTTCACCACAGCCAGATATCTCTCGGTGTGTTGATGTGAAAGACGAGTAATACTTCTGAAGACAGAGTAGCCAGCCTTTGAGGTTTGAGGCCCGTCAGCGCGTGACTGACGTCGACGACGGTCAAGAAAGTCTGGGACATTGATGACTAAGCAATACGACTTTCATCGTTCTGAGAATCTGAGTCCTCGGTATTGCCAATATCTATATCTGATGACTTATCCTACGATGAATCTGCGTCCGTCGTTCCAAAAATGTGCATAATCTGGACGCCTCTGCTCAAATTCTCGAATTTGCTTTTTTACTTGGCTTTTACGGTCATCGGTTGTGTTCCCAGCTCGAACAAAAGGCGACTTCCCAGGTTGATGACCATGGAATCTTCTTGTGTATTCAAGGCTGATGCAAGGATCAGGTGCGATGGCTTGCGCTCAATAATACTGTATTGGAAAGCCGAGGTCCCATCGATGATCATTCAGGCCGAATGCGCTCTTGATTTCATCAAAGCATTGCGGTCCATCATGACTCCTTGGTCGTTTCTCTGGACTTAAACGTACCGATCATCGCAAATTGGCCTTTGAAATGATACAACAAGATTATCTTATTATATAGTCGAAGTGGAGATGGGCATACCCCCTCCCAGAAGATGGGTCCGAACCGAGTTTCCATCGTGCATCAAACGGAGTCCATGCTCGTCGACACAGTCTTCGGTCCATCGAAGTCTCTCTCCAATAGTGAAGCTGTCTCCTTGAAAGTCGCTAAGCGTCCGACACAACGGTCGCACAGTGATCTCTGCCACCCCACCCGCACACCTTCATACGCTGTGCCCCAGAGCATCAAAGGCCCATTTTTCTCGCGAATGGTTTCCGCTCCGACTCATTGTATAATGAATCCCATCTTAGAACCTAATGTTCTCCAAGACTTAAGAAAATCGTATGAGATCCAGATAGAGTTAGTATCAATAAATATAAAAAGGTCAGTCATCATCCACGACATCCATAATCTGATCTTCTTCTTCCTCTCGTCTCCTTTCTTCTCTCTTGGCAGCTTCTTTCGTCCGTCTCGCCAGATCTTCATCTTCTTCGAGATCGACGGCTCGGAGCTCTTTGTTGCATCCTGCTGCGGGACATCTTTTAGTCCCGCGACCAAGATATTCGAGGATAGCGGCTTTGGAGAATGAATGTTTGCATTTTTTCCTGAATGAACGGTTAGGATTGAAGTAGTTGTGGTGAGGGATATACGTACGAAGTCATGGGTTCAACAAGAAGTGTCAGAGTAAGAGGACATTTATAGTCCTGAGTAACGCCACCAATTTCAATTTCATCTTCATCGTCCTCTTCATCGCCTTCCTCTGTGAGAACGTCAGAATCTGCGAGCTTCAAGTTTGGAAGTGTATGCACCTCTCGGAAGGAATGCGGTGATGGGTGGCATAGCATCTTGGTGTTTCGCTTCCTGTAAAAGGCTATGAGTTGGATGAAAACGTCCAAAACAGACAAAACCGTACCCAGACGCCGCTCCAGTACTTGCTATACGCGTCGTTCTTGGCGAACTTTTGACGAGAAGTCAAGGCATGATAAGCCTCTATCTGTTGATCTGTATTCGTCCTCCATTGATCGAGGACATCAGTCTAGACAAAGAAAACACGTTAACATTTGTCGTGATCACGTCGAGAAAGGCTCACAATCTCTTCTCCGCGAAGGACGCGCTGACGGAGGTTATCAACAGTTTTCTCCCGTATCTGGACTTCCTTGTGCAGATTGATCATATCCCGCATAAGAGTGTTCAGCTCTTCCGAACGCTACACAACAATCAGACAGATTCCACAATGCCACCCAACAAAAGCACATACCTCATTCCACTCCGCCTCATCCGCCCGATCCGCAACAGTCCTCGCCACATTCGCAGTAAGCTGGAATCCCTCCGGATTCAACGTCTTCGCAAGCTGCGACCACTCTCCCGTAATCCCTTTCAAGATCTCCATCTCCTCTTCTTTGCCCAATGGCAGATCCGTAAAGTTCTCAGGATCGAAATGAAACTCAGGCGCCATGTCGACTTCGCCTTGTCCATTTGCGTCTCCCATATCGTCTTCATCCATCGCCATTTCACTCGCTTGAGCGCGCGATGTCGACTGAGATAGAACAGAGATAGTAAATGAGCCATTGACGCCAGCCTGAGTCGCGTTACGGGTAACACAAAGGGCGTACCTGATGTCCATTCTCTTCTGCGCGTCCTTCATTCTCTTTATCCTCATCATCTTCCTCGCGTTTCGTGACGCGTCTCTTCTTGCTGGATTTCTTGTTAAGCCCTGGCATATCCTTTTAGTTGTTCTCGAAAATCTAACCTCGACTTCGATTTCGCGAAGAGGGATATTGTATCCGAGACCCGACGACGCGTCTTTCCGAAAGAGTTTAGGGCAGGCTTGATAGCAATTTGTGGACTTCGTCAAAGCAGACATCTTCAACGACCAGGACGTCGTGCTGAGCGGAGACTCTGGAGAGTATGTTTTCGGTGCTTCGCAATGCCATAAGATCACCATCCCTCACATCGCCCTCATCACTCCTCCTCCGACAAACGCCATCCTTCCGTTCATCCCCTCCCTCAATAACAACCCTCATCCGCTCATTCCACCCCACCCCAACCTCCAACGCAACACTAAACCAATCCATCCGCCGCAAACCTCACAAGAAACCCAATCCCTCAAAGGCTCCCGCCCTAGACGGCTGCTTCCAACGCAAAGGCGTCTGCACCAACATATTCGCAAAGAAGCCCAAAAAGCCAAATTCAGGCAATCGAAAAGTCGCTCGTGTGAAGCTGACGACGGGGAAGACTGTGCTTTGTTATATTCAAGGAGAGGGACATAATTTGCAGGAACATAGTGTGGTGCTTGTGAGAGGCGGACGGGCGCAGGATTTACCGGGTGTTAGGTGTGTTTTTCTTTTTTAGGTGTGAGGGATTGGAGGGGTGCTGATGGGTGTCGGTAGGTATAAGCTTGTGAGAGGGGCGTTGGATTTCAATGGAGTTGTGAATCGGCAGACGGCGAGGAGTAAATATGGAGGTGAGATCCAATACTGACTGAACTTACATCATACTGACTCTCCTTCAGCAAAGAAAGCGAAGAAATCATAACTCACGCATACGCATACTTGTACAGACCTCTATTTTCTAATACCACTTTACATCATCGCACAAACCTGCAGCCCTTCACGAAGTCTTCGTTCCGCTTTCTACTGTTCACACCGACCCTATAAGGTCTGCCTCGTGCCACGCACGAAGCCTGCTTACGACAGGCTCAAGCGCACAGTCAGGGCTTGTTGAATGGCTCAACACTTATCCCGCGCCACGAAGCCATACTGAAACCATCCCTCGTCGAAGCACCAATGGGCTATACATGTACAACTCCATTGTTTAGGGCTTATCTAGGGCGTAACGGGAACCTTCACTGGCAATATGAATGATCCTTCGGCGGTTCTATGTCATCCTCGAGTCCCACTACGGAATTGTGACATGCACACTTATTGAGCGTCCTTCATATCACTTGTTGTCCAAGAACACACTGAGTCTCGCATGTAGGTGTAGTCCGCTCGGATGGAGATTCGTGAGTGGATGTCGTACCTTTCTTCCTGATACTTGATAGCTCCTCCATTCGGACCTCGACTCAACTTCATCGACTCTCACTCTCAGGACCCAATCGTGCGACAAAAGCACCACGTAACGTCGGCGCCGTAAACCTACTTGTATCCAATGAACTAAGACCCAGCCCCAACAAACTCAAGGAACATGATTCCAAACGACCCGGACGACCCCGTCAATAAATCCAGCGATCCGACTGACACGGAAAGTGTAAATCTTTGATTCTCGCAAGGCGTCAACGCGTCAATTCCGTGGATGGGAGGGGGTTTAGGTCGGAGATTCTGTTTTGAGTTTGTGAGATTCGGTGCCTCGGATACGTGTGCGTGTGGTGAGGTTTGTTGGCGATTGGGTTCGATTGCTCACTGAAATCATCTGGCAGTGGCAGGCTCTCTACATTATTACATGAAACCAGGGAGTATCGCGAAAGATTCACTGCTTTTCTGTCATTTGTGTTCTCACCTATCCCTCGCAGATCCAGAGTTCGAACCTCGTTGATGTCATACTTACGCTCCCCCAAATCAAGCGTCAAATCGCTCGGCAAATCCAAGCTTACCTCCTAACTCGCCAAATTCCGCCGCTACCCCAATTGACCCCAATGAAAAGCACCGCAAGGCTCAGCTTAAACAGTACAGCCACCCATCCCTTACAAATCGGAAAACACAGAAGGGATCCAAGCAGGGAAATACACACGACCCGACTGACACGGGAGTGTAAATCCTTGATTTGGATTTCGATCAAGGAAGGAAGAGAAGCGTTCTAGCGGAGATTCCGCTCTGAGCCCTTGAGATTGACTTGTGGACATGTCCCAAAGCGTCGACCCGGCAGCGACCCACTAGCATGATCCAGGTTCGAGAGCGAACATGCAAATTTTCTCGATCCGCCTTTCATAGTGGTCTATTTTCTACCGCGTTACATTCTTTTTCATCGCAAGATTTTATATCTATTTTAGCGATAATTTCCAGATACTGTACTCTGTAGCTGGTACACGAGCTGTTCAGACGAGTTCAAAGCCTGGACAGTCGCCGCAGATCGGAGATCAAACGCCGGCCCGCCTTCCGAGTCAGGTTTCCGCCGCTTTGCCGATCTCCCTTCCGACGAGCTTGTCTCACCTGAACTTTGATTTATTTGAGGCTATGGATCCCGCATATATGGACAAGAGTGAGTACTGCCTTTCGTTTCCCCGAGTTTTCGTTACGAGTGTGATTTAACGATCTCTCAGAAATCGTAGACCTGAGCGAGGATGAGCTCATTATGCTAGGATTCGTAGGAGACGGTGAGCTACTCTGCTATCACACAACTCTATCACACAATATTCTCTGTTCTGATATCATTATGGTAATATTGTAGATGTACATCCGGAAGTCGTAGATATGGTCAAGACAGTGAGGGCTTCCCCTCAGCACCTTAGCCGTATGTCTCGTCACCATCTTCAAGTTCTTTAAATCGCACTTTCGTTCTCACGTGTTCCCAGGTATAACCTGCTTCCACTTAGACTGCGTCAAACGCAGATACTCAGAGCAACCTTCACAAGACGCTTCTGAGACGTCACCCCTATACGACCCTGCAGATTACACCGTCGTCCCTCCCGCCCTCATATCCAAATACGAGTCGACATTCTATTATACCGGTATATCCACCGACCCACCTCCGCTCATCTGGCGTTCCGACCACTCTACCAATCCTTACCCAACCCCACCCACCCAAAGCCCATTTTTGGAAAATCCCCTCAAAGACAATCCACAGCGTCTCCCGTACGAGACTCAACACCGTCTGGGGAGAAGTTGCTCCTAAGATTGTTCAATTGATCAAGGGGCGCGGTATTAAGTATTCAGCGATGATGCTTGTCCGTTTTTCGATCTTTGAGTGTGGGGAGGAAGGGGAAGCGGAGAAGGAAGATTATTTGGGTCCGGTGGTTGTTTGGATTGCGGTTCGGCCTGATACTGCTGATGCTGTGGCTCTTCGCGATGCTACACCCGATATTCTTGATATACTCGCTGAGGCACAGATCACTGTTGTCGTTATCGGATGGTATGAAGGATCCGTCGAGAGGATGGTCGATTGTAAGTGATGAGCGTGGAGGATGACGGTACGAGTTGGGCGAGGCTCACCGTCGGTACATCCCAATTTGCGTCTCACTCGTGCCGTTGCTGAGATCAAGACATTTTTCTTGCAGTGTTTCGTGATGCTATTCCACTTCTTTCTCGATCGATTTTGGATTACGTTTGGGGATACACGCGACCCGACTGACACGGGAGTGTAAATCTCCAATCTCAATCTCAATTCCGATTTCGATCAAAGAAAGGAGAGGTCTAGGGGATGAGTCGGAGATTCCGGTTTGGAGCTTTCAGATCTTGACTCGTGAGGTTGAGCGTTGATACAGTTTATCGAGTTTGTTATAACTTATCCTTAATATCGATTCAGCCACTGGACTGATCATCATATATCTTATAGTTCACTCAAACATAATTGCAAAGCTTACTATCTTTATGTGCTATACGCCAGACTGAAACCGCCATTGAGCAGCCTGTGTCTGAGTGCAACTCATATGCGTTGCACCACCCTCATTCCCATACCGTCGCCTGTCGAGATCTCGGGGAACCGCAAGATCACACTGTCAGCCCTAGCCCTCAACTTCGTCCGTACACGCCTAGCCCAAGTATAGCAATACACACGCCACACACGAATCCGAAAGACACGGGAGCGGAGCGGCTGTCCACAGGAGTGTAAATCGATCTGATCGGGTCCTAGGAAGGACCTAGGTGAGGAGATTCCGCTACAGGAATCTGCTAGTTATACGGACTTGACTCAGTGGTCAAAGAGAGTCGCGCGTATTTCATTCTCTTAAATCGGAATTCACTACATGTAAACGAGACATGAAACACGAGGTAAGTCCATCCCTCGCCACAACCATTGACCCAGCCATTGATTAATTCTGAAGGATGAGACATAAAAACACCGGTCCGCCGCTAAAAACACACAAACACGGTCCCCGAAAGAAACGGATCCAGGATCCCATATGTATAGGGCCATAGCGTAAATCGCTGATTCCTGATTTAGCCTCTACTTAGCACATGTAGAAAGCCATGGTCCGGGAATCTAGTTGTTCCCTGGTTAGCGCACGGTGGGGTTTGGTTGGTCGGCGGTGCAGAGAAGCGGTGACGGTGTTTGTGGTACAGTACATTAAGCTAGTGTGATGGCGCTTTGGGTACTGAGAGCTTGTGTAGACTTCACGAAGATGTTACTAGGTCTACTAGTATTCTTGCAATCACTGGCAGCATTTGTTATCTTGAATCCACTGCACGCAAAGACGTGTAAATAGAAACCGTCACGCAAAACCAAGTCTCACCAGGACGATCAAACGACCGCACTACCGGCTCCGGCGACCGGACCCTTTCGCACATCCGATCGCACATCTCCTTTCCGGCAAGCACGCAACCTTTGGCCCAGGCTAGACCTCTCCTTTTCGCCTTTTCAAGCAAGGAACCCGGACAACGCGATCGAAGGGGTTGGGCGGGTTCGCTGTCACCTCTCACCTGTCAAATGTCATCGCGTACGGCGGTCGGCATGGTATTTAATTTCTTGTTCGTGGACGGCAATCAAAGACCCTCCGAGGGTGCCTTGAGCCTTGAGGACTCTCCAGCGCGAGTCACCTGGAGGACGGGTGCTGGTGCTTAGCGCTAAATTGCGGACATAGAGTATATTCCGGGATCGGCGGGTTCTCGCAAAACCCGCAGCGTACTCCTCACTCCTAGTCAAGATCCCAGCCAGATCTCCCCTACTCCTAATGAGCAATGAAAGGAGGGAGGAGCGGAATTGTCTCGGAGGATATAGGAGAAGAAGGCGAAGTGGAGGGATGATCATGAGAATCCGGTTTGAACGGGTCCTCGAGATCAGAGTTCAGATCGGGATCTAATCTCGCTTCTTTGCCTTGGGGGTTCTGCCACGTGTTGATCATCAGTTCATTCAGGGACGTAGACTTTTACATTTCTCCTTCTTTTCTTGATATTTTCAAGATGCTGAGAGTTTGTGGGGATAGGTAGCAAACTCGTAGACTGATAGATCGGTGTAGGTAAGTTTGAGTGAGCGAAAGGACTAGGAGGGGAAGATACGTCACTAATATTAGCGCCGGGTCGGGTGCCTGTCCGAATCCATCGATCGCTTCACTCTTCTTCCTCGTCCACGTCCTCGCATCCTCTACCGCATCCTATCCAAAACATATCGTACGACTCGTCTCATCATGCCGTCGGCACCACCACCCTCCCCTCACCCTTCTCCAATATCCCGAAAAAAGAAACTCGCAAGGCCTAGGGTGTCGATAAAGCAAAACCCGACCAGATCGGAATCTAGTCGTTGTGAATGAATAAATAGGAGACCAGCGCTATCGAGTACTCCACCTTACCTTACCCTCTTCCATTCCATCACTTTGTCTTCCATCCATCACATCGATATCGCGTTAGCTTCCGCGTCCGTGCAATGTCATCTGTCAACCCCCGTTTCCGTCTCGCAATCGTGTAAGCCTTCCCCTCCCCCCATTCCTACCTACTTCTACTATGCCCATCACTATGCTCAATATGCTCACTACGATGCTCACTATGCTAATCACTCTGCTAATCACTATGCTCGCTCCGCTCACAGAGGCGGCGGAATAGGCGGTCTATCACTCGCCGTAGCCCTAAAACACGACCCCTCAATCCAAATCCACATATTCGAAAAAGCACCCGATTTCGTGCCTATGGCCGGTGCAGGAATGAGCGTATGGCCACGCACTGTGAGCGTCTTTCGGAAGTGGGGATTCGAGGATTCGTTCAGGGGGATCGTGACGCAGAGTCCTGTTCCTGGTATGTCCCTCTTCCTCAGATAATATGGGATGAAGGCTGAGAGGAGGAGATTTGGCTTGGGAGATGAGGAAGAGCGATCAGAGGGAGGGTGTTTTATTTCATGTTTGGAAACTCGCCGGTGCGCATACACCCTCCATTTTTCCAAGCGGATAATCATATCAATGGTATGTAGGCGGCCTACACTCATTCCACCGCGCCCACCTCCTCTCACTCCTCTCATCCCTCCTCCCTCGCTCATGCTACACATTCTCATCCCCTCTCAAATCATACACTCAATCACCCTCCTCAAACTCCGTAACTCTCCATTTCGAAAACGCCCCTTCGCAGACGTTCGATGCTCTAATAGCAGCAGACGGACTATGGTCTCCTGTCCGTACTCAAATGTACAAGGAACTCTCTAGTACTGGTTTTACTAGTACTAGTACAGGTCCTAGTAAAGCAGGTGGGGAGGGCAAGGTGGATTGTTTGCCAAAGTGGACGGGTACGACTGTGTTTAGGGCTTTGATACCTTTGAAGAATTTAGCGGAATTCGATCCTTCCCATCGAGCTTTACGAGCTCCTCAAATGGTACGTCCCCCTCCCCCGCCGACCGCAGGGAGGCCCCCTTCCCCTTCCCCCCCTCCATTCACTGACTCACATCTTCTAGTATTGCGGACACAACAAAGTACTTCCCCCCTCCTCCAAATCCAATCCGAAAAGTACTGATGATGGGACAGAGAGTCCTAACCTACCCAATGAACCGAGGCGAAACAATAAACTTTGTCCTCTTCCTCTCATCCCCTTCCAAAGAAGGTACATCATACGAACAACATTGGGCATGGCAGAAGGAGAGTGATGTCTCTAAGGCATATTTGGGGGAGTTGTTGGGGGGGTGGGAGGAGGAGGTGCAGGTTCTTGTTAGGGTGCGTTGTGTTCTCCCTGTCTCTTCCCTTCCCCTCTCCTTTCGTCTTCTTATATACCCGGGAGCTGCGTCTCGTGATTCATGGCCGTTCACCGACTCTATCGACTTGAACGTCAATTTTAGATTTCGAAATGTTGAACCGCGTGCTCATTTGCTCATTTGCTGATGCTGATGTACTATAAAACAAAATAGATGATCCCCGACCGCCTCGGACCCCCAGGCCCAACACGCTGGCCTCTTTACGCTCTTAACCCTCTCCCGGAGTATACGAATGGACGTGTGGCGCTTTTGGGTGATGCGGTATGTACGGGTCCGATTTTGGCGTGGGTTTTGCTGATGAGTTTCTGTTTCTTTGTTTTTCCCTCTTTGTCCCTCCTCCTGGCCTTGTTTTCTTTGTGGTCGTTGGTCGTTGGTCTTGTCCTTGTCCTCGTCATTGCGCTCGCTTGGTGATTTGATATGGTGATACGATGTGATGTATTGGTGGACAGGCACACGCTACAACACCCCACTTCGGCTTCGGCGCCTGCTCCTCAATCGAGGTCCGTCCCACCTCTCCCCTCCTTCACACCACACTAACAAATCTCCCCATCTCTTCCGAATCCCCCCTCAAAAAATTCCCCTCCCGGAAACTACGAAAATTTTCCCTTTGGAAAAATAGGACGCACTAACACTATCCACCCTCCTCCTCGACCCCCGTACAACCTCCCAAACACTGCCACTAGCACTGGACGTATATGGGAAGGTGAGATGTGAAGAGGGGAGGAGGATTATTGAGGGGTCGAGGGAGGTTGGATTTTTATATGAGTTTAGTGCGGCGGGCATTCGACGTGGTCCTGATGGTCCTGATGGTTCGAGTTCGAGGAGTCCTGGGAGCCCGGAGAGTCCTGTTAGCCCTTTATCGAGTTCGTCGAGTGGCGGACAAAGTGGGGGTGGGGAAGGGAGGGGAGAAAGGGAAGAAGGAGAGGTGGATTTGAAGAGAGTAAGCGAGTTGATAGGGATTAAGACGAGGTGGATTGGGGAGGGGGATGTGTGGGGGGATGTGGAGAGTGCTTTGAGGGTTTATGGGGAGAGGTTGGCAACCATTGGCTAGTTATCAAGCGAGCGGAGATGGTGGGATTGGTAGGAGGGACGGGGGTGGGACGGTCATGGAGGGCTTTGTGTGGATTAAGTTGGGTTTGTCGGGGGCGAGGGTGAGGGGAGATATTACATGGACTTGGGTTTACTCATTGGGTTTATTCATCGGGCTTTTGGAGTTCTTTTTTCTGTTGTTTTTCTGTGTCTCTGTGCCGACATGACATATACATATAGACTGGATTCTGAGTCAGGGACGAAACATTATATCAATATCACGTCTCAAAGCTTCGAGTTTCGAATTCGCGCGTGGGTCAACACTAATAGTACTGTGGGAGAATAAATCGTGGAGACCATGAAGGCCATTGACATGTGGGTATACGTACTGTATGCCTGTATGCATTGACGGTGTATGGAAATAGAATAATAGTACAAGGAGTCTTGTACCCTCTTTTCGCCGTCCTTGTTTTGTCGACGTCTTGTATTGTCAATGAGGATAACATTTTAGGGTTGCTTTGAGCCTTGATATTTTTCTAATGCTTCTGATCTGCGTCTTCTTGATGCTTGCTTCTTGATTCTCGTATTCGATGTTTCACCTTTCGCGTTTACAGTAAGTGTTTCAAGTAGACTCGCGTGGAACGAAGTCCGTAATTTTCATCCAGTCGTCCACGATCGGAATTGACACAAGCCTGAGCTCGGAGAACGGACGGTAAAGACAGAAGGAGAGCTACAGTAGAACCAGAACCAGGAACAAACCCAAAAGGACCAGATCAAAGCCCAAAGCGCCTCGCGAACTCGTACTCTGAAAGCTCAATATTGAACTTACTTCGAAGTTGGAAGAGAAGCCTGAGCGGTGAGAAGAGTGTCGTCATATGCATGACATCTCCATACCCTTGGACATCCCTATCCGAATCAGGCTCAGGAGGTGTTGATTTCGGCGTTGAGTTCGGTGTTGATGGCTTCTAAATTCTGACTGAGGCCTGAGGCCTGAGGGTTCTGCGGATCACTTTACGAATTGACGTTTTTGGGAAGGGACCTCGTGCTCACTTGACTTCTGTTGTCGGATCAATGGCATTGATCGTAACTGAAGGAGTTTGGGGTGTTATGCGATTTGGAATGATCATAAGTTGATCATACGTTATCATGAGGACTGGTGTTTCATCCTTGTGCTGGATTTGGAGGATGGATGGAGTGACCATGCGGTTTTGCATATCCCGTCCGACAATCAACAACCTACACGCGGTTTCTTCATTATAATATATCCCAATCCACCCCCTCCACCTCAATCTAGCAGCCCCGCGAGTCAAAGCCATCGTAAACTGAAAGTGAGAGCAAAGTGAAAGGAAAGAGAGTCCCAGTCGGCTAAACAGGCTAAACAAGCAAAATAAGCGCCCAGCCAAGAATCGTCATGACAGCGTGCGAAGATCGACATCCTTCCCCCATCTCCCGCATCGACTCCGACTCTGCATCGGGGCATCGGTGACGTGACGGCGGATCGGGGTGTCACGCTCGGAGTGACATCCGAGTTCTTGGTTCGAGTGCTTTGATTTGGTGCTTCGTACGCGGGCTGGTGTTGGGGTACTTAACCTAAAGAGAATTCTGTCGGTGTCTATTCCCCTCCTGAGTCTTAGGTTAGACTTACTCTGTTGGAGAGCGGAAGATCTGAAGCTTGAGGGATTGCTGGTATTGGGATGTCGGCGGGATATACGACGGGATATCCGAATGTTGCGGTGAACGTTGGCGGTCAATCGCAGCAGAGACGACTTTCTATCTCTTCCCAATCTCAACCTCAACCTCCACCCCAGGCGCAGAATCCGGCACGCTCAGGTGCTTCCCATCCCTCTCATCCACACCCGACCGCGAACCCGAGCTATCAATCCTTCCCCACTCATCCTCATCCTTCGCAAGGTGGAATGTCAACCTCAATGTCGATGATGCCCCCTCCTCCTCCTCCAGCTATGGAACATTCAACCTCCACAGGGACGTCGAAGGATAAGAGAAAAGGTGTTAAAGTGAATGCGTGTCAGGAATGTAAACGGTTCGTCTCTCCTCCTCCTTCCTTCCCTTTTATCCCTTCCCTTCCTTCTTCTCTTTCTTCCCTTCCTTGTGTGGCTGGCGCTGGAACGACGATTTGGCGAGCGGTGCTTGTGGGGACGCGTCCCCGGCTGGGGAACGATATATGATAAGCGCCCAGTTCCGTGCTTATAGGCTTTTTCCTTTCTTGTCTAGTCCCTTTTCCTCATCAGTGCCTGCTTCCTGATTTCATCCGACCCGAATGCGCTTCTGACGCGACTATCTGTCTGATAGGTTAAAACTCAAATGCGATAAAAAATTCCCTTGTTCGAGCTGTGTCAAACGAGGTTGCTGTACGTCCCCGTCCCCCTTCCCATCCCATCCAAAAATCATTAAAGTTCGTTAACGCGAAAAATAGCTGCAATATGCCCCGACGGACAATTCGTAACCGGCAAAGGCTCCCGCTTCATAATGGCCGGTACAAAACGTCTCCACACCAAAATCGACGTTCTATCCGACAGAATTCGAGCGCTCGAAGCGGGCTTGGAAGAATTACAGAAAGTTGTGAAGCCGGGGGAAAGACATGTGCTTTTGTCGGAGGAGTTGATGAAGATTAAGAGTTATCAGGATTTATTGGATGATCCTGAGGGGAAGTTGGATCATGGGGCGGGATCTTCTGGGGCGGGAGGAGGGGAGGGAGGAGGGAGCTGGAGTTCGGCGTTGGATTCTGCGGCAGGAGGGAGTGGGGATTATGGAGGGGCGGAGAGGATTGATTTGACCGATGTGGAGGAGGAGAGTGATAATGAGGGTGCGAGAGTTACCTCGGGGACCTTGACTATTCGAGCGAGTGGGTCGTCTACTTATTTCGGATCGACAGCTCGAGCGGAGGTACGTCCCCTCCCCTCCTCCTTCCTTTCTTACTAATGAATCTCGTAGTATTTCCTCGTGGTAAGCCCCCTCCCTCTGTGGTGGAATTTATTGATAAGGTTGGTAGGGCCCGGAAGATCTAGGAATTATGGGTTCCCCACTACCCATTCCTATCCATCTATTAAGCCATACGTTCCCACTTGGTACACTCGTCGATACGGTCGATGCGCTTCGTTCAGAACTTCAACAACAGATCCCGACGCCGCATGAGACGAAGCGTCTTTCGGACCTTTATCATACGCGTGTGAATTGGTACGTCCTCCTCCGTTCATCCCCTCCTCCACATCTTCCTCTCCTCCTTACCTGTCTCTTACTCTCAATGATCCGGAAACCAACTGACATCGTCGCTATGGCAGGCTCTACGACCCCCTCCCCGACTCCTACGACTTCATCCAAGACCTCCGCATGGAGCTCTACTCCGCAAAATTCGGCGACGCAGACCCTCATCGCATGTCCTTGTTGTTCATCATCCTCGCCTTAGGGTCCCTTGTTGATTTAGAGGAGAGGCCGTATAGTGAGAGTGCGAATCGGTATTATGAGCTTTCGAGAGCTAGTTTGAGTTTGAGGCCTGTTATTGAGATGGCTAGTATTACTGCTATTCAGACGCTTGTGGGTCCCTTCCTCCATCTCCTTTACTCCTTCCCTTCCTTCTCCTCCCCGCCCTTCCTTCTCCTCCCCGCCCTTCCTTCCTTCCTCCCTTCCTCCCTTCCTTCCTTTCTTTCTTCGTCGTTTTTTGGTTTTGGTTTTGTGTTTGTGTTTGGGTTGGGTTTGGTTTGAGGGTGGACGCTGATTGGGGATAGATCTTGAGTTGTTATTATCTGCTTCTGGGGAACAAGAAACCCGATCCCGCATGGACAATGATGGGTCTCGCGATCAAACTTGCGCAAAGTGTACGTCCTTCCCCTTCCCCCCCTCTCTACCCTCTTTTCCCTCGTACTAACTAACTCACAGCTCGGCCTCCGTACGTCCCCCTCCCCCAGCCTTCGATCAAAGACTGAATGATTGGATGGATGAATATGAATAGATCGAGACGACTGGAATCTCAACACGGACGAAGCTCAACAACGACGCGTCCTATGGTGGGAAGTCGTAACTCTCGAAGGATGGATGGTACGCTTTTTAGTTCTACTGAAAATCTCTTCCACGTTGACTGACTGACTGATTGGTTGTTGGTGGTGGTGGGTATGTAGAGTCTTGGATTTGGAAGACCGCCTTCGGTGAGGCTTTTGACTGTTAATAGTAAGCTGCCGAGATATTCGAGTGATCCGCGGGATTCACAATGTACGTCCCTCCCCCTCCTCTATCAATACTCATAACTGATAACTGATAATAATATGAAGACCGATCATGGATGCACGCATTCGGCAAAGAAAACCTCCCCGCCGTCCTCGAAGTCGCCCTGGGCGCCAAATCACCCGACTACCCCACCATCCAACGCACAGAAGCTAACATATCCAAATCATTCGTACCCCCTGCTCTAAGGGTGATGGAAGCCAGTCCTGCGCCCGGCGAGATTCCGCTTGCGTTGACTTTTCAAAGGTCTATGGTTATCACCGCTCGTACCCTAAGTAAGCCCTCCCTCCATCTCTCGGACCTTAATCTCAATGTTGATGGGTTGCAGCGTTGCTGAAGTTACACGGAAGTTGGTTCACACTAGCTCTAACGGAAAACGCGAGCGATCTGACGAAATCGAAATATTTCGATTCGGTAAAGGCGACGTATAAGAGTGCGTGTATGTTGATTGCGTGTTTGCATCATCTTTGTCAGGAACATTTTGATGTTGTGTGTCGGTTTGGGTTGTTTTGGAGTAATGCGCTTAGTGCTGTCGTAAGTCCCCCTTTCCCCTTCTCTCTTTGCGAGTTGAATGAAATGCTGATTGGGAATTGTGTGGTGATTGTTGGGGTGTAGGTGTCGCTTTGCTTGATTGCGACGAAATCGCCGAGTTGTGAATTTGCGCAGGGGGCCTTGAAAGAGGTTGAGCTGTGCTCTGAACTGTTCCAGCGCGGAGCTGGGATTTGTCATTTAGCAACTATCGGCGCCGTACGTCCTCCCCCCTTTCCCACTTTCCTCATACTAATTTACTTCCAGCCCGTGATTCGAAAGCTGAGCGATAAAGCCCGCCTGAACATGCACGTCTACAGAACAGGCTCTCAACGCCCTCGCGAGCCGCGTCAGGTGATCGACGACGATGACGACGAACTTGATCGATTAGGGGCACAGACTAAACTTGTTTTCGAGCAAAAACCGAAATTGCCGACTCCGCCTGCGCATCTGCAGCCTGCGCCTGCGAGCTCTAGTTCTAGCTCGAATCCGATGGGCAAGTTGATTGAAGGCTTCGTGGATGTCGATCAGCCAACTTTCGTCTTGCCGCATCTCCCTCCTGGGCCTTCTTCGTCGTCGTCGGCGATGGGAAGTCTTACGAGTCCTTCGGGAGATGTGGGCGGAGGATTCGGACATGGGTACGGTGGTGTTCAGATAGGAGTGGGCTCGCGACAGCAATTTGTGGATCATTCGCGCGGGTCTGTACCACAGCTTTATCCACCACAACCGATGGGCAGTCAACAGTTCGGAGATCCTGCGAATGCGGGGTATTATGGATCTTCACCGACTTCGTCGAATGCTTCGCAGTATAGTGCTCCTCTGAATCCTCCCCCTCCTCAGCAGCAGCAGCAGCAGCAACATCAATACTACAGTGCGCCCAATCCTGGATCGCATGGGCATCACCATGCACCGCCGATGATGCATCCTTCGCATTCTCAACCACACACTCATCTCCCTCCTCAACCCCTCCAACATACACTCTCCGATCCCTACGCTCTCCAACCCCCTCCTCCTCCCCAATCGCATGCCACCCAACACTGGCCCGTCCACATCCCCGGCCAACCAGTCTTCCCACCATACCTCTCCGCATCCGCATCATCCTCCATCCCAGAGTCCACGTCCGCAGAAGCATACTACGAGCAAATGGACTATACCGCCGATCCAGATCCACCCAACAACACCTCTGGGAATACCGGCAATCCTGGGTCTGGCGGGGGAGGGGGAGGGGGAGGTGGAGGCAGTGGGGGTGATGCGATTGATGCGATTGATGCGATTGATATGCATAGAAGGGTCTATGCGGAACATCAGATGAGGTGGAGTGAGATGGTGCAGAGTTTGGAGATGCCTGCGCCGTTCGTTACTGCTATTGGGGCTGGGCAACCTCAGCCTCAGTCTCATCCTCAGTCGCAGCCTCAACCTTCGATGGGTCAGATTCAGTCGGGTTCGGGTTCGGGTCAGCTGCAGAGGTATGGGCAGAGTCATCATCCGTCTGGATGACGTGTTTTCGTTGTCTTGTTCTTCTTTTTTGGTCGGTGGCATTGCGCTGTGCTGCGTTGTCATCTAAAATTGTCAGTCTTTGTTGAGGTCTCATATCGTCATTTCTTGTTCTTGGTCAGCTTGCAACCTTGCATCGTTCGTGAACTAGTGTAACCAATGTATCAAATAGCAATTTGATTATTAGATTTTTTGAGCTATATTGTTATCGTCGAGTGGTGGAACTCCAGAATCCAGATGCTCGTGTTATTTTTGTTATCTCCCGCTGAGCAGGCTGAGTCAATGGCTGGGTGAGTGGTGGGACACGTGGTATGATCCGAGGCAGCGGGAGCAAGTCAACGCCGAAATCCGAAGTCCGACTGTTCTTGTTCATTTTTTGATGTTGAGATCGAGAGAACGCCGTAACGCGCTACACTTTTGAAAACTAGATGTTCGGGGTTCAACAACTGGAAGAATTCTGTATACCAATTTTCACGCGTAGCGCTCGAGTGCCGCTCGAGCTATTGGTGAATGTTGATTCCGCCACTCGCTGTGGCCTTCGGAAGCGGACCCACAAGACCCTTGGCTGAGTTTTAAGTTCCATTCGGTATATAAGATCGCTTTCCCTCTCGCTTCGCCTTTCTTCCATTCCCTCCCATCATTCCCCACTCCCCCCACTTTTCTCCCCCACTCCCTTCCCTTCTGTCCTCCTCCCCCCTCGCCTCTTCCCTCAAGACCGTCCACATCCTCCCACCTCGCAGGCCCTCCTTTCTTCTCCTTCATGTCATCATCATCCCCACTCGTATACTGACTATCCTTCGTCTTTCTCGCTCAGAGGTCGACTCTGTCCCTTCCTACCCTGACCCGCTGCAGTCCCGAGAGCGGATATATGTTCTAGTCGATGCGTCCTTTGTCGTGGAAGGACCCAGGCGTCGGTCGTGATGATGGCGACCGATACGGACCGATGACGCATATCATCACTCGGACGCAAGACGCAAGACCAAGACGCAAGGCCAAGCCGCAAGATTCAAGACTGAAGACCAAGCCGCAAGACCAAGACGCAAGACGCAACACCCAAGACGAGATCGATCAAGATCGACGAAGACCTTCAAGCCTCACAAGATCATGGTAAGCAGCGTAAGTACCCGCGAGCTGGCTGACTAGGTCCCCCAGAGGATGCCGAGGTCAGGTATCAACAGCCATCCGGCGATTAGAGCATGGTCTTGTCGGCAGTCGTATGGAGAGATATCCCGCGCGCGAGATGCGAAACCTGGAGCTTGCTCCAGGGAGTAGTACTCTCACTCGATATCTCTTCGTATTGTGAAGGTCGGCCAGAGGATCCTGTACCAATGAAGGTCGGCCTTCACACGTGGCCCCTTCTGAGCCGTCTCTCCCTCGGGATCGAGACCTAGTGCTTCACAACAGGTGGCCACCGTGGCTTGGATAATCGGTCGGAGGTTGGCAGGGAACCCCATACCCAACTTTGCCTGTTGGCGGCACTCCTGAGTTCATCCCCACGCGGACGGGCCGGCGGTATGTCAACTGGTTTACCTTGACTTACCTGCTCGGAGACCGCCTCTCCCTAAGCTTCATCGGACTGCATATAGTCGATTTTCATGCTCCGCGTAATGCTTGTCGTTCGCCGAGGCAAAGCATGAACGGGGAGCCGGTGGGATCGTGTGTATTTGTGAGTCTTCGTCTTGTTTTCTGGTTTCTTCTTCTCTACCCCCATTTCTCGTCTTTGTTTCGTGCCTGCGGGGTGGTTGGATTCGAGACAGGTGAGTCATCCTTTGTCCTTCGTCCACCCGATCACCCTTCGTCGTCGGTGCCACTCACTTTGAAGGTCTATTCGTCGAGCATCGTCCTGGGTATCCCGTCGTACGTCCTTCCCTATCATCCTGTATTACGAATCCGTTGATTAAGATACTAGCTATCTCCACAAACCCATCCCAAGCTTATAAGTCACCTGTGAGTCTATAACTTCGTCCCTTCGTTTTTTCGTCAACTCGCTGGAGCCGTCGTCAGGGACTCCGGAGGGACCTAGAAGCAATCATCACATTCAGCGCATGCATCGAGCAGGAGATATTGAATATAGAAGGGGGATTAGCGAGGGCTTTCTGTGTAGGGATGACGTGCAGTATCTTCCCCTCCTCCGTAGTCAATCGCGCTTCCGAGTCATGACAAATGTAACTTGGGTTGTACTACTTCCTATCTAAACTGAATCCAATCCTTTCACGTTATTGGAGATATGTGTGCCACAAAATCGAAACCTTGAGTCGAAGAGAAGAGTTGAATCGGGTATTACGTAATGACCGGGATCCCCGAGGTCGTACTTGATATCTGCCCATGCGTTGTACTTTCCCTCTCTCCACTGCCTCAACCTACGACACATAGTCCAAAAGTCTAAATCCCTGGCAACAAAGGTGGCTTGTCTCCTTCGTATATCGGACAAAGCGATTCCCACCCTGGAGGAAATACGATAGAATTATTCCCGTATAACATCTCGTATCGAGACTCTGCAAACACTGCAGCCATGCCTTGACTACATCGATTTATGAGCACAATTCTAATCTTCGGATGAGGCTACTGACTCGAGATGCCAATCAATGTGACAGTGGAAAATCCAAGGTCCAGGATTATCGGTGCGAAACCTGACTGTTACGTTTCCGTCGTAAACTGCGATAGTCTATGTGGAAGAATGAGTAAATGAGAAAGTCAAAGTCAAAGTGCTGACATCACGCCGAGGTGGGTTCCGGCAGTCGGTTTTATAACCTCTAAATTGGAGCACAGAGAACTCATGCTGGTTGACTGTAAGCATTCATCGGCAACGGAAGATAAATTGGTCCCTACACCGTGTAAATGGAGAGGATGCTGTCATGGTTGGGATTTCAGTTATGTCATGAAAACAAAATGCCCTACTCACGGCTCCTTCTATCGAAGAATCGTCCTCGGTGTTTAAGAATGTAACGTCGATAGTCTTCCCGAACTCGATCGGATACGTATTTCCTGGAAGAGCCTCGCCACGAATAACAGATAGAAGAACGGGTAGGGAGGGCGGAATCCATGATCCGTTTCCGAGTTGATAATGAGCTGAGTTGTGTGATTAGATGGTCTCGAAATAATTCATAAGTCATACGAATAGATCTGTTCTGTCTTTCTTCCTCGGTCTGGTCATTGATAGCCACTATAGGAAGGAAAAATTCTTGGTCCGCTTTGTCACATTCCGACTGAATTTTTACTGAGCCCCCGTCATTTAGATTTGAGGCAACCTACCTGCGCAGGAGGCACTAGGGGCTTTGCAGGTTTAGTAAGTCAAAAATAATGCGTGGAACATAAAGCCTTTTACCTTTAGTTTCGATTCGTCCATGGGACAGAGGGTGGGAATCTGACCGGGCTTAGGTTCCTCTATCGGTACAGATTCATATCGAAAGATAGCATTGTTTAATCCCGGATCCCCTATCGTTTGATAAATATAGGTCAGTCGAGACATAACAAAGACCCACTCATTTGCTCTTCCGGAGACCAACCATTGATGTCTGGAAAGGGATTCGTCCGGAACCAATAATTTCCTGGTAGCTGATCCGCTTTGACCTAGAGGAGTTGCTATGCATCGACATTCAAGTAACTACAGTTCGCTTACCACTGCAGAATATCTTTCACCAGGGAAAATAGTGAACGAATCCACCTCTCGATTTGCATTGTTTATGCTGAGTGCCACGCCGTCCGCTTCAATGATCTGATTTGGGTGTCATTGTAAGCTTATAAAAAGGAAGGCTCATCAAAGCTCACCGTGAATGTATGATTATCCAGCGAGACTCGGAACCATGAATTACAGGACATGTTGATGATCCTCAGGCGATATGATTTTCCAGAGTTCACAGGTCCGATGACTGCTAGAGGAACGTCGTCGGGGTCCGCACCAACATACCTTCCACGACCATTGACCAACGTAGAGTTTGGCTCTCTATATCACAGTCTGTGGTTTAGCGTTATTGAATCTCAAATCCGCCACCTCACTCACGGTTCACCAGACAGATCGTCAAAGGCTTCCCAAGAAGGAAGGTGATTCCAGTCCCGGAGGGTCACGATGGTCGAATCTTGACCGAGCGATGTTTGGATTAGAACCAAGGATACAGCTAGTAGCCACTCACCATCGTCCACATCGTAATATCCCGGTTTGCCCACCCAATCCTCTGAATCGTCGATGAAGAAAACAATCTATCATATGCGAACAAGCGTACCCTTGGAGTAGGGATCGTTTGGATCTTCGGAAGGAAAGGTTAATGAGATTTTGAAAGAATGCAGCCTATGTGGAATTACCACGGATAATCAGCCCCCCTCTGAAGATAGAGTTTAATCAAAGTTTGGATTGAAAAGAGCGAATCTACTTACTGGAGGCCATCACAATATTGAGTTCCAACATGACTGTGATACCAGAAGGTGCTGTAAACTTGTTTAGGGTGGTGAAACCAATGGTCGAAAGGATTACCCTGCTTGGCCATCAGTGCTGAAACGATACTTGAATGAATTGAAGGGGTTGATAGGGCCTATTTTATCCTAGTCAGTGACCGACGGTCTATAGGGCATCATCTTCGTTACATTGTGTGACTTGAGCGGTTCCTATACACAGTGAATCATTGGCTCGCGATAAGGAAAATAAGCAACGCTACCATCTGAACCCGCTGTACGGTGTTGAAGAATGCCGTGCCAATGCTAGGAAGAATATAATCAGCGTCATAAAATTATTCAGATGGGAGACGTACGATGGATGTGTCGAGTTCAAGCCTTTGGTCCGTCATCTGGTTGACGACATTGATCTAGGTTTCATTTAACGGCGTCCGTTATGACCTTATTTCGTTTATGATAAAAGATGGATTCACCGAGAAATTATCAGCGGTGTTAGCAATGAGGTTAGGGCCTGGAAATGTGCCGTTGATCAAGACAACACTAAGTTACACTTAGTTTTAGTGAAAGGAAAACGTCTGATGCTTACGGGCGTTCGAATCCATCGGGGCTGAAAATCCCGGTGGTGAGTATCAATGTTTCATTGACGATCTTTCTCTGAGGAACAAGTTGTTCAGAGGTCTGGGTTGTTTGGGAGGATATGGACGCGACGGCGAGCGACGGTACAGGGATCTGAGGTGACTCAGGCTTCTCAGAAAAGACCCAAGTTACGAGGCTGAAAACCGTTCCAAACAACATACTGCTGAGGAGGCAGCTGTCGAACTTGTGAAAAGTGTCTATTATATAGGATAAATTAAAGTCAGTGTTAATTTTGTGAGAACGTTTTTGGGGCGACTTCGCCAACGGACGTCAGCACGAGACCTTCGATAACACTAGCCTCGATTCCAAATGGTATGTGGTACTCTCTGCTGGGGTCAGATTTTCGTCCCCCTTGTCAAATGGAAGATGGAATACTGAAGCGTGATTCGTGAAATGACCGGCTGCCCCTGTCGACAGGGAGCCAAAGGTGAAGTTCCGTAGCTGATCTGATAGTTGGATCACGGGAACACCAAAAGAGGGACGAGAAAAGATGTAATCACGTATGTGCACAGTGTTCCAGACAAAATTCCACAGTACTAGTGAGCCAACTAAGAGTCAATCGTGCGAAGTTCTCGCTACTCTTTCCCAATTTGAAGCCTCCTCCAAAATCAAGGAATCCTGCAAGATATGTTGGTGTACAGTAGAGCTCTCTCCGATCGTTTACCACCAGGACATAGAAGATGGATAACAAAGTCAAGGAGAAATGGCGGCAGTGGAAGATGATCGAAACCGAGTCGATCGACGCGACAATCACAAGCTCAATCACGGAATGTTTGTGCCTGGCGCCCTTCGGAATCATAGCAGTCCGAGCGCTCTTGCCTCGAGCCATAATTCAGACATAGGTCAGCCTAAAAGTTTGATCGGACTCGACTCTGCAACTTGTTCGGAACTCCCACTATCAAGCTCTACGGTACTTTGCCCGATGGTCTCTTTGAGACGCTGCCTTCAGTATTCCTGATGCGAAGGCACCTCTCATGAATGCATGAAAATCGTCGCCGAATTCATTCGTGAAGATTTAGAGCTTTCGCGGTGCAGCGCTTTGTCAACGCTTACGACGGACAAGAAAGCCAGCACTTGAGCCTATCTGGGCGTGGGCCTACTCATACACGTTTGCATTGGCGTGTCGAGACACTTTGGGGCTGTCGATGATATAAAACGCCAGCCAAGATCCAGCAAGGGACTTGCACTCGCGCCGTCAACTGGGGTCATGATCAACTCCTCGAATTCAAGTCTCTCACCCACCGAAAGTCTTCCCTCTCAAACACCCCGCGCGTTATTGAGAAACATTTGTGTCAATCAATGCAGGCATCCGGTGCGGACAACTGTCACGTACTAGTAACAGAGTTCATTTCTGCATTTTATGACCTCAAAGCATTGAAGCTTCGCACTAGGCCTCGCCGAGCAGGATAGTCTGATCGCTGCTCGTGAATCATAGATCTTACCTTCTGCCGATATCTTCGATCGTACCATTGTTCTCATGGATGCCGCCTACTTTGAGTTTATTTGGCGGTGTACAATATGAACGGGTCGACATTATCTACCGACATGAGCGCACAAGATGTGTTTCAAGCTCTTGTCCACAGGAGCGCCTCTCAAAGTCTCCGAGAAGGGACCCACCGCCCCTGTGATTTACGCCGGTGGACCAAGCAGAGGCTCATACAATACCCTCATCCCCACCCCTTTCGCCACTATACCTTCTTGATCGCCGCCGCGGGCTTCTTTCTCCCTTTGTTTTGCCAATGCGCTCATATGGCCCGTACTCCTGGATCTCGAAGGCCCGGCCCGTAGATTGGCAGGCCTTGACCAGGGTTGCAAGATCGCTCTACACTATCTCGGACAAGCATTGTGGCGCCTTCAAACGTGCAGATGTGCTCTTTAACGCATATATTCCAGCACATACTAGTATATATTATAGTTCTGAACCTTGAAACCCGAAACCAAAGCCCCTATGAAAATGCAACGCCGTGCAAAATTTTACGCCTTGACTTCACCGGAGGAGATCTACAAATATGATCAGCATTGCACCAGTCGACAAGATGTTATACGTACGCTACCGCCCTTTCTCCGTCTGGGGAAGAGGGTAAGGAGTCCGCCGAACGCGAGGACGGCCAAGATGACGGCCATCAGAGCCAAAGTCACACCGGCTCCAATGAAGCCAGCTCCAACAGCACTGACATGCGAACCAGAATGAGCAGCCGAGGTGGGGAGTGCGCTCTGTGCGGCGAAAGCAGCGCATCCACGGTTAACAGAGTTGTTGCATATGCCACACCATTCCTGGGTATTGTTGATCCCCGCGGGCTGGGAAAGGCACACCATGTTGAGAACTTGTGATGATCGTGTGAGAATTAGAAGGAGAACATACCGTGAGGGTGTTGATGAATTGGGAAAGGGGGATATCGCCGTTAGAGCCGAAGAGGTTGAAAGTCGTGTATTCTGCATCGTCGGTACCGTTCTTGAAGCGGAAGCGGAGGAGAGGTTCAGAGGATGCGTTGGAAGTTCTGACTTCGAATACAACGGATGCGGCGTAATTGACAACGCCGGCGAGTTCGGGGTTAGACTGAGCGACACCAGTCATGTTGAAAAGGGACAAGAAAGGCTTGTAAGAGATGGCATTGTAGGCCAGCTTCAGGGGGTCCGAGGAGTTTGAGATGCGGTTGAGAGCCGAAAACATCGTAGGGAGAATAGCCTGGCCGACAACTATGACGAAACCGAATAAGACCACCGTGCGGACCCAAAGCGGCGAAAGGTGGGAAACTCCACTCACCATTTCCGATTCCGTTCAATTGAGGGGAAGTAAAGATTCCGTATTCATGGTAGTTGGCAAGAGCACGAGCCTGGGCGAGGAAGGTAGGGGGGAGACGATCGAAGAACGTCTTGTTGTGGATCGATTGGACATTCATGTAATCGAAGACCTAGGAGCATGTGTTACAAGGGTTCACATCATAGAAGCAGCGGAGAGATACTCACGTTGAACTGTCAACATGAAACAATAGAATGGTATTCTGAGTACAGGGGGTGATAACTGAGCAGGCGACGCACCATATTCTGGAGAGTAACGGGACGTCCATCCAGGAAAGGAGGCAAAAGAGAGAGGAAAGCGGCACTCTCGTTGGCAACTTGGAGGAAACCTGGGGAGTTGTAGAATGCAGTGTTGGAGTTTGCCCAGGTCTGAAACGAGCGCGTTAAAATGACACCACGACTTCTCAACAGTAACGAACGTTGCATTGTGTGTTGCCTTCCAGAGAAATGTCCTCATCAGCGTTGATAGTCTGGACTGGAAAGTTCGGCGTCAGAACAGGGATCTGGGTTACAGAATGCAAGCTTACGAGGGACGTATTGGTAGCCGTTGAAGGGTCCAACGACGGTGGTTCCGTTGGCCAGAGTAGTGTTCCAGGCAGTCGTAGGAGGCCACAATCCAGCCAGAAGGGACAATGCGGAGTCGACGATCACACCTCCCTCATCGCTGCCATCAGCCCTAACGAGGACCTGAGAGTCCGTAAAGATGGTTGGATTGACTCCAGCGATCCAATCGGGGGAAGAAGCGTTCAGGTACATCGAACGGAGGAGGGCACCAAGCTGCTGCTCTTGGACCTGTAAGAGAAGATGTCAAGATCACGTTCCATAATGATGAACATGATACATACATTGCCGAGAGGAGTGATGCTGGTCGCAGACGCAGTGTAGGTGGTAGGGTCTTGGTAGAAACCTTGACGATCACCGTGACGAGCGAGCACGAGAACACCTTGAACAGTCGAGTCGGACATGATGTGGATAGAGGAGGCAGCGAGGGCGAAAGATAACACAAGCGAGCGATGGCATATTTAAGGCATTTTGGGGTTCCAATGGTAAACGAAAGTCCGCGCAAAATCGCAGGGATTTTCACATAGGCACATGGACGGTGAATTCGATGGAAGTCAGGTACTCCATCGTGGATTGAGCGCCGCATTGGCTTCGAGCAATACATAGAGTCATATAGCCCTGACTGTGCGTGTCTAGAAAAGATCGCTGAAAGGAGACATAACCCTGGCAGCAATTCAAGTGTCCGGAAATCGAGGTCACCGAACGCGAAGTCAAGGCACGGGTCGGCGTAGCGTGGCATTGCGCCATGCAATTACCTGAGTAAGGTGGGTATCTTTATGTCTCATTCAGCGAAAGCAGCACACCTCTTCCAGTAACTTTTCCAGCCCGTCGTTGGGATGGCAGGGACCTCGGAAAATTTTTATCAGGGGAGTCGATAGATCATGGGTGGGAAAGTGCGATCATCTGGCCAGCTTATCTCTATCTGAGTATCTCGATCGTTTCGCTATCTTGCTCCACGAAGCACGTTTCCGCTCGACGTCGCAACATTAACCAATTTAAGGCCAATAGATGCCGCACTTTATGGTTAGACGGAGAGTACAAATTAGGCAAGAAACTTGAGGAGGAAGCCACCGTGGCGGAGCGCTAAAGCGTCACGAGGTTTTGTCGCCGGGTCTTTCACGTTTCACGTCCACCTTATACTTTTTCAGAGCACAACTCTGCAGTCGCTATAGCTGGTCTCATTTCTGCAGGGCCTGGTGTCGTCTAGCCACAGGATGTGGCCGATAGATCGAGCTTGGTAGGGTTGGGAGCAGAGGTGGTGACGATCAGTCACCCCTGGGCGCGAGGAGGCGTGTCGTCGACTCACCGGGTGGGTCGGGCACGCCTCTCGCTAGCTCGCATCTATCGGATACAAACAATGGCTAAACAAACCAAAAAGGGCGGGTGAGGGAGGGCATTTTGAATCAAATCGCAAGAAAGAATTTGACTACTAGTCGCAAATATAATGAGACGGGATGAAGACTTAGCAATGCGTAGCGCGAGAAGGGCAGCTGTATTACATAATCGCAAATCACAATATTCGTACGGTACACTCCTCTTCGCCCAGCAGAACTCGGACTCGCTCGGCGCGAGTCCTCCACGGAATTCAGCACGTCGACTTTCAATCTAATCTTCAACTTCGCTGGCGATATTTCTCTGACTGGATTTTTTTGCTCTGCTTCTCATTTGATCGGTCAATTGAGCGGCTCTCCTAAAGCTCCTCGCTTTCTGCGTTCGGCCAGCAATTTGGAAATAATTGGACATAGTCTTGGTCGCTTCAAGGCCGTGTACGCTTGAAATTGCCCCCTAGGTCTCCCCTGTGAAACCGGTTTCCTTGCTCATTTTCAAAATTCCATGATGAGGCCGCTTGCGCTGATCATCTCGGGCTTCGAGGTCAACCTAGAGGGTCGCGGGCGACGGCGGCCATCCTATTCGTTCATGATCGTTTCAGTGGATAGCTTTGGGCCGAATGTGTTTTTCTGCAAGCACTACGGAACTTTATTCCTATATTAGGAATGCCGATCCCTTCTAGATTTGGGAGTCCGCCGGCTATAAGTAGCTTCTCTGAACTCGGAAGCGACCGAATGTACTCATCCATTCCTCATCCTGAAGCACTTATGTCGACCACTGTGTTAGCTTCCGAAATTCCGGATTCATCTCCTTCGACTGTCGCAGGCACGCCGACAAAATCTCCTGCCCGAACGCCGGCTACGCCGATTGTTAGACAGGACGATGAGAGTAAATGGCGCAAGTCAAGGATTAAGCCAACTAAGACAGTGAGTCTAACAAATAATTGGGGGATCATTATCTGTACGCAGCTTAACTTATCCTCTCAGATTAACAGAACGAAAGCTATGGCGTTGTATAGGCTCCACGTAGAAGAATTGCCAAACTCCTATGACATCGACTAGTATGTCTCTTCCATACCCCTAATCCCGGGTAGCTTATCTGGAACAAACCTTCACAGTAAACCTGTCTCTTTCGCTCGAGTCACGGAGGCTAAGACATACCTATATTTGGAAGTCGACGTTGAGAGAGCTGCGTGGAAGAAACACGGTGGGCCGGAGGCCTTTGAGACATAGTGAGACATTTCACAAAACAAGTCTCCTATAAGTCGCTGACGGTGCATAAGCATGAATAACTTACGCACTAGGCATGAAGAAACACGGAAGACGAAGTTTCAACAGCCGTTATCTTATAGACCCAAACGCGCAAAAGCTGCCAGTGCTACAAATCGTGCTCCAGCCAGTAAACCCGCCACTTTCATTCAGAGGCTTGAGGCGATTCGATAAATACGTGGAGGAAGGCAAAGAAAATCTCTTCTCACTTTCATGAAATCTCGGGATGGTCGGCCGGATATTGGACTGCTAAGGATGGATAACATTCAGATTCCGGTTTCCTGTACATGATTGGTATTGACTGTCCAACCATGATCGTATTTATCACGGACCCCTATATTATGACATATGTAACAGGTAATCTGCACGGTCTACGCATGAGTCGTATATAATATCATTCTTTCAGTTGGTACTCTCTATTCGAACCTACGCTCGAGTGGACGTCGTGGCCTACCGGACGGCTCAAGAGACCACTTTTCTTTCTGGCAAAGACCCACTCACCTTGAAATTATTGAATGACGAGATCAAGAACAACTGACTGACTCGATAATGAGCCAGAGAAAATATGTAACACTCCAATGGTCCACCGGTCAACAAACACAACTGGTCTCTATGATAGGAGACTCAAGGCGTATGTAAGCAGTAACATCAGACACAACCATATCTCAGGCACGACATCTGCCGGTTTGAATGCCGATGGCTCAGCGTTCGAGCCCCGCTGAAGCTTTCTCCTGACACTCATGTCCCCGACTACTCCAACCAAAGCCAGAGCTAGCACGTCTTCCTCCGCCTCCTCTTCAAGTCCAAAGAAAAGATCGCTGACAAAGTCGCCCAAGAAAGCTCTTACAAGATAGTCAAGCAAGAAGATGAGAGCAAATGGCGGAAATCCAGGATTCGGCCAGAATGGGAAATGACGGTGAATGTCAAGTGACAACCCACGATGCAATCTCTTACGAAGGAGAGGCGCACAGCTGGGCCGGACAGACGCTATGAAACTCTACAGACTGAGCAAAGCGGAATTGCCGGACTCATTTCAGACGTCATAGTCAGTCATGTTTCACCATATCCTCTGTCAAACGCAAACTCAATAGTGACTTTTCGCACCTCGACCTAATAGCGTGACAGTCGCTAATGTTCCCACCCCAGTCCCAAAATACAACTACGACGAAATTGATGTCGAAAGGGCAGCGTGGAGGAAATACGGCGGACCGGAAGGTTTTGAGGCATAGTAAGACATTTCTCACATGATCCTACATGATTTGACACTTTTAGTCTTGAATATCTGTACCAGATCCATGAAAACCGAAATACCGATGCAAAATTCCTTGTACCTTTTACCTACGCTCTGAAGTATTCGGCGGGGTAAGCTAGCCAGCTTCCAAACTCTTCCAGCTTTCTGACTCTGGATGTAGTAATACATGGGGACGATCCAGAGCATGCGCGGAAATGAAAGCTCAGTTCCCCAGCTGGCTTTGGACCGCATGTAATGAGGACCTGGACTGGTGGGAAGCTAACGTCGAAGAAGGTGCATCATACGACTTCAAAGAAAAGCGAGCAGACGCCCTCCGTCTTGCCAAGAGGAGGCTCGTAGATCGGGAACGATATCCTGCGCGTTCTGCTCTCCTTCCTCCATCTCTTTCTGTCTCCTATTTGCGTGCGGTCTTGTCACAGGCACCGACGTCCGCGGGACTATCTGAAGAAGAGAAGGACGCAAGATTCTCTGTGGTACGGGATAATATCCATGATTCCTGGACGGAGTATTATTGGAAGCAGGATTATCTTACGCCCCTTTTCGAAGCTTTGATAGGAGTGATTGAGGAACATGGGATCGAGGGATGGAAGTCTGTCAGATGGGAAGTTTACGACAAAGTCAGGCTTTCTTGCTATAGGCGTCGTTTTTGTGGCTGACCCGCTTCTTTCAGTTTCGAGAATGTCAACTTGCAACGATTCACTATAGGCCGGAAGGTCGTCACGGTCCCTCTTGGGAGGATGAAGCGTGTGCATGGCTCAAAGGGTATATGGAACCCTCGCCGGGCGCATACTTGCAAAGACGGAGGCAACATCAAAAGGTCGAGGCCGGTAGGAGATAGAATGATCTGCTACCTCGCCACGAGCTCAACTCCTACTGCTAAATGTTTTGGATCGCTGATCGAGGACTTGTTTTTTTTTTTTGACCTGAAAGAGCCAACCGCCAGGGTGGGCTCGCTTATTATTATTCTTGCATCTTAAATTAAACCTGCACTGTACCCTTGTATCTCTATCTGATCTGTGTATAGTATACATTACTGTTCCAGGCACGTCCACTGAATAATATTCCTGGATTATATGCGCTGCTCGGGATCGCTGTTCTGGCTAGTTTCAGGGTTCGGACCCTGACCTTCGTTCGTCTCGTATCGCTTCCTGGCACATCTGGTTCGTCTGGTCCCTCATTTCGACGTCGACACTGTTGACATGATTGCACAAGTGATTGAATGAGTTTGGAATCAACCGATATCTCCGGTACCACCCCCTCCCAGATCAGTTACCGTACGCAAGACCGCAACCTCTCATCCAATGTGCTCAGTGTTGTCTCGTAACGAGAGGTCCGACCTGGATGTGATTGCTACCTTCCTACGTCCCTGAACGCATCGCTGCCCATCAAGCCCATCGCGGGGCGAATGACTCGAATCATGTCGAAAAGTGTGTACAGTAATTTTATCTCGAAAATGGAATGGATGATAAGAAGGCTGTCCAGGTTCATTAACTTTCTGGCCTTAGTCTCTGATGGACTACTAGGATGGATTCCTGCCGCTGGAAATCTCGAGACGCAGCCTTATCAGCCAGCGAGATGCAACTGCTGACGCGACTTATCTGAGGCCTGGAGCATGACCACTGCCGGTTTGGATGCCGCCGCCTTGTCGACCGGCCCCGCCCCCTGAAGCCTTGTTCCTTTGTTCTGACACTCATGGTCCTCGCCACTGCAGACAAAACAGAACGCAAAAGATCTTCCTCCTCCAGTCCCAGGAAGAAAGCAACTCCAAAATCTTCCCCAGCTAAGACTCCTGCGATACCGCGAGAGGAGGATGAGAGCAAATGGCGCAAATCTCGATTAGACCCAGGCAGAGAGGCAAGTTCCTAGCTTATGTTGGCTCATCTCACAGTCCTCAACCAAGTGGCATGCACAGATTGGGAAGACCGACGCCAAAGACTGTTATTATATCACCGAGAATGAGCTACCAGAGTGCGTTGGAACCCGACCGTAGGCACATCTTTCTGGCTTTGAGCATTCAGAAGGTGACTGATGTGGCGTCGATCCACGACAGTGTCAATATCTCATCCCGTGTAGTTACGAAATATCTGTATAGAGAAATCGAGGTTGAGAGGGCTGCATGGCGGAAACACGGTGGACCAGAAGCCTTTGAAGCATTGTGCGAAATCCAGCGCGGCTTTCATCTGCGTGGACTAATTTGTTTACAAGGCTTGACTCTAAACACACGAAAGAACTCGCCAGACCAACAAAGAAAGGTTTCAAGGCACCTGAGCAATACTGGACGAAGTACGGTATGTCACAAGCTTCCAACATTCCTCCTACGCGACCTCCTGGCTTTCCGGAGTGGCTCTGGACAGCCTGCAACAATCATCTGGATCGGCGGATAGCCGAGCTTGAGCCCCCGGAGTGCTACATGTTGGAAGACATGCGAGGCGATCTACTTCGCGGCGCTCGCGCTTTCATACAGCAAGAACGGTATCCCACCCGTCCACCTCGACTCTCGGATTCGCCTTCGGTCTCCAATCTTCGTGCGGTCTTGCGTCAAGCACCGACTTTGATAGGGAAGACGGACAAGGAAAAAAAGGCTCAATTTTTCTCTTTCCCGGGAATAACCCATGAGGGAGAGGACTGGATAGAGTATTATTGGAAGAAGGAATATTTGACCGAACTGTTTGATGCTTTGATCGGAGTTCTGGAAGAACAGCCTGAAGAAGGATGGAAAGCAGTCAGATGGGAGGTTTACGACAGAGTAAGTGATTCCGTCAAATCATACTGATAAAAGTGAGCTCATCTGGCTTATTTTTTCCAGTTTCAGGAATGTGGACTTGGTGGCATCCATTTCCAGGAAAGCGCTTCTGGAAAAATCACCTGGTCCGACGATGCCTCTTTCTGGCTGAAAGGGTATATGGATGCCTCATCGAATCGTTTCCTAGACACGTACTTGGGGAGACGAAGACAGCATGACGTCGTTGAGAGTGGTCGCAGATACAACGATCTGCTTCCCCACCATGATCTAACTTTCTACTTGTGAGGAAGCATGGTGCATGGTGCATCGGGCAGTCTGGACTAGTGAGTTTGACTTGGGCAGTGGGTGTCCGATCGCGATCCAAGGGAAGGACGACAGCACTCTTATAGATAATCAGAACGGTCTCAGAACCCTTCTATTTTTATATCATATACTTGTACCTCTATATCGTTTGATATTCTCTTTCGCCTCTGATCCACTTTGTTCATCAAATTAGGTCGAGGTCGACACTGTTGACAAAAAAGCATGAGGTCGAGACCGATATCTCCGTTTACACCCTTGCCCCGCAAGACCCCAACGTCTTATCAGATGTGTTCATGGATTTCTCCCAACGAGAGTCTGATGTGCATCTCATATCAGTTTCCTATAGCCTGAACATGTTGCCGCTCATCAGATCCGTCGTGGGCGAATGACTCGAACCGTTGAGCACCATGGTGAGCACAGGCCCAGCCTTTTTTTCGACAGTGGATTGGATGATCAGCAGTCTTCCGAGATTGATTGGCCTCTGGAGGTACTCTAGGATGGAGTGTCCTGTAGCTGGAAAACGCGAGAATATTGACGATGTCCAAGGAGTCAGCGACAGGCAACAGCTGACGCGAGTTACGTATACGTAGCTGAGGCAGTGCAGAGGCTCCCCTTGAAGCCTTGTCTCAAGACTCTCAACCTTCTTCTAACACTTATGGCTCCGACCACCCCAACCAAGACAGTAGCCAGAAAAGCTTCGTCGTCAAGTCCGAAGAAGAAATCGCCCACCAAGTCTTCTCCGACTAAAACTGCAGCAATAGCGCGACAGGATGATGAGAGCAAATGGCGCAAATCCCGATTGAACCCAGAGCAGAAGGCGAATTAATAGCTCACATTCGCTCAGATCACAGCCACTAACCAGATGCTACGTATAGATTGGGAAAACCGACGCCAAAGACTGTTATCGAATCACCGACAATGAGCTACCAGTGTGCGTTGGGACGCAAACGTACGAATATATTTCAAGCCTGGAACATTCAGAAAGTGACTGACATTGCGTTGACCTACGACAGTGTCACTATACCTAAAACTGGTGAAGTCCTGAAACATCTGTATAGAGAAATCGAGGTTGAGAGGGCTGCATGGCGGAAACACGGTGGACCAGAAGCCTTCGAAGCAATGTACGGAACTCAGCACACCCGTCTCCGTAAACTAATCTTTTAACAAGTCTTGACTCTAAACGAGCGAATTTTCTCGCCAAACCAACAAAGAAAGGTTTCAAGGTACCTAATCAATACGGAGCGAGATACAAAATGCTCTTCATTGGTCGAGCTCCCAACAATCCTCCTCCGCGACCTCCCGGCTTCCCGGACTGGGTTTGGAGAGCCTGTCATCAACA
Source organism: Sistotremastrum suecicum HHB10207 ss-3 (assembly GCA_001632355.1). Taxonomy (NCBI): domain Eukaryota; kingdom Fungi; phylum Basidiomycota; class Agaricomycetes; order Sistotremastrales; family Sistotremastraceae; genus Sistotremastrum; species Sistotremastrum suecicum. The sequence continues at coordinate 104,716 of KV428030.1, forward strand.
TGTGGAATGGCGGGCAAGAATGTCATACTCCTTCGGCAGCTCTGAACCAACCGAATTGCGAGGGGACTTACTTCGCAGCGCTACTGCTTTTGTACAACAAGAACGGTACCCAGTGCGCCTACCCCTACTCCCTGAGTCGCCTTCTGTCTCCAATCTTCGAGCTGTCTTGCTTCGAGCCCCGAGCTTGATAGGCCTGTCCTACAAGCAAACAGAACTTCAGTTTTCATCATTCACCGGAAACGATCGAGGAGAGGAGTGGACAGAGTATTGTTGGAAGAAGGAATATTTGACCGAACTGTTCGACGCGTTGGTCGGAGTACTGAACGAACACGGGGAAGAAGGATGGAAAGCTGTTAGATGGGAGGTTTATGACAAAGTCAGTGATTCCTTCCACCCATCTTGATGAACGTGATCCATCTGACCACCTTCCCCTAGTTTCAGGAATCTGGACTCGGTGGCATCGAGTTCAACAAAGAACGTGGCGAGATCACTTGGTCCGACGATGCCTGTGCTTGGTTGAAAGGGCATATCAGCAGCCCAACAAAAGGCTGCTATGACTCGTACTTGGCTAGACGCAGACAGCATGAGACGCTCGAAAGTGGTCGCAGATATAATGATCTGCTTCCTCGCCACGACCTCAATTTCTACTGTTGAGGGTTGTGGCTTATTGAACAGTCTGGACTAAGGAGTTTGACATAGGAAGTCAGCGTCCCCTTGCAATCAAAGGAAAAAACCCGAGAGACTTTTTACTCAGAACGATCTCAGAACGAATTTCATGTACTACTATATTGTATACGATTTTATCTTTGTACCTTTATAATACAGAAACAACCTTGAATTATGCGCACTCCGTATAAACGCTCTCGGAAATGTAGTCCGAGCTAGGAGCGTGGCCCGGACCCTACCCTAAATCAAGGTAGGTTTCGTCTCGCTTCCTGTCCGCTCTGTTGGTCAAATCCCTCACATAGATCTGGCAATGTCGCTTAAGATTTGAGTCAGATGCGAGCCATACTCTAGACGAGTCGGTGTCCGAGATAGTGCTGATCAGGTAAGAACGTCATAATCAGGTGCTGAACTGCTGATAAAGACGCCTTCCGCTATCTACGATTGTCCCATATCCTCGTTCAACTCATGCAACCTTCACTAGGACGTACCAACTTGCCATTGGAGATCGTCTGCGAGATAGTGGAGGAAATTGTTGCTGGAGATATCTCTGAACATGGTCCAAATTCCAAAGCACCTTGGAGAGATCTGGACGGCGTCTCACGGGCGTCCAAGACGCTACGTAGCGTTGCGATGAGATACTGGCTTCAGAACTTGGCTATTCAGGAGGATACAGATTGGAAATTCCTGGCGAGAAGGAGCGATCTCTGCCAATACGTGCGGTACGTGTAAAGCTTCGCATCCTGGCGGTGATAAGGAACGTATGCTGAGTCTCTGCTGCAGACAGATCCGAATCATGCGATACGACGCTTTCTTGAACCTCTTCCATCTCTTCCCGCTCCTAAAACGGACGCATCTGTGTTTCCTAACATTCTCGGAGCATGTATGTTCAAGACTGGACTGGCTTCCGCCGACACTGCAGGAGCTGGAGATAGCACTGCCTGACATCACTGATACTTTCATCCTCTCCACCATCTCGACGCGATTTCCGCGCTTGAAATCGTTGAGACTGGTCCATTCAAGAGCGTGGTGCAGTCCGCGAACGCCTGAAGGTGTTTCCGTGAGTCACTCCTTGCGTTTCAAACTGCTGGCGCTTACCAGTTCAATAGGACGATATCATCATGTCCGACCTAATTCATCTTTCGTCGCTGCGACATCTGGGCCTGGGTATACAAACGCAGCGGTCTGCGGAGTCTGAGGAGGCCAGTTGCACATCCGCGGAGTGTACCTTAGAGTTGGCAAAAGCCTTTCCCAATCTGGCCTCAGTAGAATGGACTCAGTGGTCATCGCGTGGAAGATCAAAACATAGCCGGAGATTTGCCCTGAGACGGCATCTTGCAAGTAGCGACGGCAAGACCGTCTCTATCAAATCAGAGAAGTTGATAGTGCAGGGTGCCTAATGCTGCTTAATATTGATCAGTTTAGAAATGTATCATAGACTGTTAGACATACCCTCGGACATTAATATACTTTATAGTTATGGCATCCGTTGCCCCATGTGAAATATTTCGAGTTGACTGCCAGAGCCCGTCAACAACACTGGCTTACCAGTCGTCGGTTCAGGATACAACGCCAACGATGTGATCGCTGACTCAAATGTTCGATTGCAGGGACTTTGAATGGACAAACTTGGGTCGTTTGAGTCAGAAGGTGATTGCATCTCCGGAAAGATGGGATCTCCGGAACGAAGCGACCACGCTCGGACAATTCGATCTTGCCCCGCAGCGGCTAGAAAGTCAAAATCGGGATCTAAAGCAAGACCCTATGGGATGAATAAGATAGTGAAGCCAGGGGAATATTGATTGTCTCGAGCTTACGAGATTAAGCGAATATGTGTTGATGTGTCCTGGATATTGAACAACGGGTTCTGCGTCCTCGGGACGACTAAACCGAAGGTCAAATGTCTTAATCTAGACAAAGTGAGTTTAGCTATCATCTGACTTGGGATGGAAGATCGCACATGTCCTGAAGATGCAGCTACGAGTAACTTCCAGTCATCAAACAACCTGACTTGAGTGATCCCACTCCTGTGCGCATTGAAACGCGAGCCGAATAGATCCTGGCGTGCATCGGACGGTAATCGAACGTCGAAACGGCAGACGGATCCATTTCTGGCCCCGGCATATGTTAGGAACTGTCCGAAAGACAATGAGGTGAGTGTGGTCTCGTTGCGAGCAGGCACGAGCTATCACCTTATCCTGACACACGCTCAGAACATCGCTGTTCATCGGAAGCGACATAGGCGAAATTATAGCTTCAAGGTCGGACATATAAAATGCTCGCTTCTCAGACCCTTCATTGCCCAGATTAAATACTGAGGAGCAGGACGTAAAATACGACACTCACCCAAGACCACAGAAGACCCCGACACATCCATTGAATGAACTGCTAGAACGGGCGGGTGGATCGAGATCATCCTTTAATCCAAAAAAATTAGCAGAGGCCCAATACCTAGCCATGATAATTCAAACCTTCGGAAGGGGTCATTACAAGCTTCTGCCCACAACAGTTTCGGACCAGGTCCGAATGATGAAGATCTAGATCGGTAATCAGAAGAATAGTTTTCGAGTCAAGAGGATTGGCGCGCACATCCAACCATTTCCCAGTTTGCGGAGAGAGGTGATCTGTTCCTCTCGTTAAGAAGATGACGACACTGCAATAGACAAGCATACAGTAGACATTGCAGTCGTGATTGCAATCGTATCCTCAGCCGTAGAATGGTGAATCCAGCCATTGGAATCGCCTAATAGATAATGCTGTTCGTTGGCTGTGGTATCTGGAAATGACTGGCAGATTGCAGTTTATGAGGCTGGCAGTGGTCCTCCGAGCACACAGACATACTAGAATGGATGTGATGGAGGCAACACTGTTTTCGAGTTCGAGGTTTTCGCGAGAAGATGTCAATGTCAAACTGTGATGCCACAATGGTCTGAAGCCGATAGAAGTTTAGAACAAATGTGAATGAAGAAAGACTGGAGGTACGTTAGGAGTCGTAGCCTTGTAGCGGCATTGACCGTCTTATTGACGTCCCTGATCTGTCGATGTAGTTTCTGAAGCCGTGGTTTAGAAGTGTTCTCTACCGCAATAGCAGGCTTAGGTAGCTCTAGAATCCTAGGCCGTGAACTCAAAGGAAAGTATTTTTGTTTCTCTTCGTCCCAGTAAAATCCGGGGAGCTGTCGTGGTGGCATGAATTGAGCGTGTTGGTTGTGGCAGAATCGGATTGATTGATAGGCTCAAGATGCAGGAGACGGTGTCCCAGTCTTGAATATGTTCCAGTTGCCGAAAGGGAAACGACAGAAAGGCGACCTCGGTGATAGCGGTCATCAAATTCTGCTTCCGGCGCGGTCTCGGCACAATCGGCACAACTCTTATTTTTGCTCTCGTTCATGTACATGTAGTATTCGACTATTTTGAGATCCTAGATAGATCATACATAGCTCATGTATCCTCTTTCCACACACTAAGCTGAAAGATAGTCCGGGCCCTATATGAATGACATAGTCAGTCCGCCAAGTATTCACAATCTCACAGTTATGTTACGTACCGATAATTCAACAACGCCAGTCTTACTTCTTGGTTCGACCCAGGTGTCCGGAATGAGAGCAAGTGTGAATTCGCCCTCACACAGAAAATCAACCGAAGCCAGAGCTATTCCGAATCCGGATTTAGCAAATATGTCAAAAACGGAGTAGGCAATTTGCTCTGTGTCAACACTGATATCATAGGAATGAGCATATGCAGCAACGGGAGAAGCGAGGGAGACTGACGACGAGATATTGAGGCCCTCGGCGAATAGTAGGTTGAGTGGGTAAGCACATAAGAGAACAAAGGCCCCGAGCGCTATTGGGGTGTAGAAGATTCCAACGCGTTCGTGTTGTCGTTTGACATCTGTGACGCGATTAAATTGGTATAGTCGGATCTTGCTGAATAACCCACCTCTCCGCCCTACCACAAGCAACATGTAAGCCACCCATGCGACAAACAGCCATGAAGATCCCCACCAGAGAAATTTGCGGCTTGGTAAAGGATGGACCGTTAGCTCTGGCAGATCATGCACTGAGAAGCAAAGTTATAGATACCTGTTGTCGGCACTCAACGCTGCGATCCAGCCCGTTTGAGAGAGAGCCTGGCTGCCGAATACGATAAACCCAATGTTGACCCAGGACATGCCAGACAGAAGGCCGATTTGAAACATATTCAGGAACATTGCCGCCGACCAGTCGATGTAATGTTGGTGGAAAACTTGTCGGAAGGGATAAACGTTCTGCGGATTTTCGTGCCAGCTGAGAGGGGGTTGAGATACCCATGTCCATCCCTTGCCGGCGGCCATATGATAATAGTTGATCTGTTCCATAGATGAACGAACTGGGTTGCCATAGGGTCAATGGCATGACTGACTGCGCCAATAAAGTTGATCAAGGCTCCAAGGTAGAAAAATGCGCGCTTCCGAGCAGGTGCCTTGAAGCTGACGAGAAGGAGACCAGCCCAAGTCAGGGCGAAGATAGCGGAAGCAACCCATAGCGCTACTTTCCCAGATTTCGCTGAAGAACGATCTCGATCAAGTTATTGACGCAAGACAAATCAAGGACGTACTGATAGAGAATACGACGGTGTTACTGTTCGGAGGGCTAGCCATGGCAGGATTCAAGTCGAATTCCATAGTGGGATGCAAAGGGGAGCAGAGTGGTCCTCGAATTAATCTTCAGATTGGGCTGCAGTATCGCTTCTGTCGACATTAATATTCGCTCCCTGTGTCCCGGACTTTGATGCTTCCCGTCCATTCACAGATCATCTCCGTTCCGGTATTCCATCACATCGCTTGCAGCAGCATGCTCACATGCATCCTTGGCACACAGGGAGGGATGCAAACGAAATTGAATCGTCGTGTTGTGTTTGCCAATTTCGAGTGCGTTGAGATCGACGCGACCGGTTCAAGAAGAGCGCAAGGAAGAGCGCGCCTGTTCACTAGTTCACTTCCGGTCGCTCTTTGACGATTTATTGGTACCCGATGAAACCTCGCTATCGCTGAGCCTGTCTTCACGCTTTTCTTTGAGGGATGATGACTATGTTTTCCGAGACCCCTTCTCTTCTTCCAGCAGCCCACATCGCGGTTGAACCTTGAACGCTCATTCTCTTGCTCATTCTAGCCTGAGACTAACATTCTGGTGTTTGTGTTATTGTCTTTCCCAAGACTCTGCCCACGGTCATCTGGACCCTTCAAATCACGGTAAACGCCCGTTGGGTGTACGACCTTTACTCTGAAATCAAGGATTTGTCTCTGTCTGCTGCAAACTGCCTCTCATGCCTCTGGATAACGGTCTTTACACAATTCAAAACGCGTATTCCTCAGGATTTCTGAAGAATACGCGTGTCGATAACGAGGTTCTTCTCTACGATAATGGATACGCTGACCAAAGCACAGTGTGTAGTTGATTTCCTTCTCACTAGCGAACGCGTCCATGAATTCTGACCATAGTCAACATGCTTATTCGTCAGGTCTTCAAACTCAAGCGAATTGCAGGGAACTGTTACACGATCATGCTGGACCATACAACACTTCGTCTCTATGTGGCTGAAGCTCCCACCGCGACTTCGGAGAGTGGAGATATCGTGCCAGTCTGTGTTTCCTTGAAAGCGATTTGTTCCCCATATCTCATTTAGCTGGACAGGGTCCAGTTGTCGCCATGAGTAGCTCTTACTCAGAAATTGAGCTACAGGATGCACAGGCTGGAACCTTCAGGTTTGCTATCTATCCTCTTAATGCATGATAATGCTATAGCTGAGAGCTTGATGTAGGATGGGAAGCCCATGCAGTGGCACGTACTTCACCCTTGCGAAAGATGCTGGCAACCCTAACGTCAGCGCTACGCTACCTCTTCCTTGTGTGTTACTTACCATTGATAGACAGGTAGAAGTCGCAGCACCGGATGGACAATCTAAAGACCTTTGGGTATTCATCAAGAGGATTAGGCTCAGCTCCCCGTCTGCACCTGGATCTCATAAGATGATCGAAATCATGCTTCCTTCTGACTGATGGCTTCCGCCCCGCTCAAGATCGTCCAGAATAAATAAATCATTCAGTGATATTGTCGCGAGCTGGAAAATTGGGACATTCCGGATGGCGCCGTGTTTGGTTTTTGTCTATCCCGTCCTGTTCATGAGACCAGTAATACAATTCCAGGCTTCATCCCGCTGTTTGGTCTTCCGTACATAAACACATATCGACAATCTACGTCCAAGTAGTTCCCGACCCTCTTATTCTTTCCCGATCATTCCGGTCCAGTCATACTTGTCATATTGTTGCCGAAACCTCCTCACTCGCTCCTTATTTGAGGCAAAATCGATCTTTTTAGGCCGCCTCCACCGTCGTGGCTCTAATTCCAGTACACCACCAATAATCTCCGCCGCGAACCATCTATCAGAAAGTGTCAACAACTACATCATCCGAGAAGTTATAACTCACCTTGGAAATTCGCCTCCTCCCTTGTCGCCTTCATCAACAGCGCCGTCTCCTTCACCTGCACCAGCAGCATCTCCAACACCCTCGATGACGTGGCCGTACCCTTTTTCGCCTTTATAGTCCCATTGTACCATGAAATAAGGCAGATTAGGGACCATTGCTCGTCGGAAACCACCCGGACGGGCGGAGAAGTCGATGAGCTTCTTGTGGGTAGACCACTCCGCTTCAGACGAAAGGATAGATTCCTGCAAGAGAGCGGTTAATCATTCATTTGCCGTAAAGGACAGAAAAGTTACCTTGAAGTAACCTGGGAGGAGTTCGAACTCGTCCCAAGGGACTGGAACGCATTCGATGACTGTATGCCGCTGCCATTTGAGACTCAAGACAGTTTCGTAAAACACGACCCCTTTATCTTCGGCAGCGAACATCTTCATGAGGCACTTCATGAAGTTCTATGGATAGGCTTTAGAAAGGCTTGATGCACAATGGGTTGAGACTCACCCGGACTTCGTCCCAAACGTCATCGTCAGCTTCGAGCATCGTCAGATGATGCTGTATGGGCACAATATGAACGTGTCCATCCACCAATTCCTGACTGGTTGTACAGGCCAGATAGGCTCGTGTGCCCATCGCGATTACGGCAGCAGAAGGAGGCGAATCATCTTCCTTGAAACAATGCGGACAGGTGGCCATAACCTTCTGCGTCTTGGCATAATCTGCGACAAGGCTGAGTGAATGCAGGTGAAAACGATCAGCACGCACCATGGATGGCGAATTGTCTTCTCATAGCGTCTGTTCTCATCTTTCTCCTCCCGAGTTTATCCGCATTATCATCCATATATTCAAGATCATCCTCAAACTTCCCGTCGCCTGCAATGGCCCTGGCCATCTGCGCATCCAGATTCTTCTCGTCTTCAATCCCGGCTCCAAATCTCTCCTGCCTGACCAGGTCTCCGAGCGTCGTCGAATCATCATCCGCGTTATATCGAACGACATCGCCCGTTTTTGGATCACGAGTTTCGACTCGGGCGGGTTTCTTGCGTCGATTTCCTGGTCGATCAGAGGCCTCCTCGGAGGTGCTCGGGGCACTGACGCCATAATCATAAAGTCGTCCGCGGGAATCGAGGGTAGGCAGGACTTCTACTCGCGTTGCTGAAGATTCATGCTGATGAGAACGTTCAAGGGCTTCTTCGTATTCCGCTTGAAGCTTCTCCGCATCCGCTCCTCCCATCAACTTTGCTCGGAGTGCTCGAGCTTGCAGCTTATTGAGATCTGATGTAGATAGAACATCTTTTGGGAGACTAGGTTTGGGCAGTTGAGGAGTAAGGACTGAGGGGATAGGGGTACGGCCGTGTGCTCTGGGAGGAGGAGTGGAGGTAGATGATCGGAGATTTTCGATCGTGCGGTTTGAGAAAGGTGGAAGTGATGGTCGACCAGTGCTCGGCGTTGATGGCGTACTGTCAGTCCCAACGACTGGACGACGGAATGATCCACTTCGACTAGGTGGACCACTGCCAACATCGCTAAACATGTAGCCTGTCTCGCCGAGCGATTCTCTAGGTCTCCCTTTTCCTTTGCGTCCTTCTCCGCCCATAGATGACCGTCTGCCCTCGCGCTCGTCGATAAGCTTTCGTTCTTCGAGGGCCTCACGAAACTCGTCCAAGGAGCCGTATCTTTCTAATGCCATTTCTTCGACCGGCTTGCCCTCTTCTTCGGCTGCCTCTATCGTTCGACGAAGTTTGGTCATTCGCCATTGGGAGCCGGCACCCCCTGGAACGAATTTTCGCTTTGGGGTCTCGAGGGAAGCCGGTGTAGTGTCAATGAGAGACCCTGCTTGAACGGCGATGTTTCTGTTAATCTCTTTAGAAGAAATCTGGGCCTTGATAGCAATATAATCAGAACGAGGGAACGAATCAAAGGATACAACTCACCTCTTGAAGTTCGCGTAATTCGGGTGCTTTCTTCTTGTGTTCAGTTCCCAAACTCGAGAAGAAGTCAATGCCCCCAGCCATCGTTCTCTTATCTCCCGTTTGTTCTCCGTACTCTTCAGTTAGATCTCCATCACTCGAGATTAGACGGGAAGATGACGAAGGGTTCTCTGAGAGCATCCATTCATCACGCTGGAGTTTGCTCTCTGTGGCGTGGCTTGGAGGCAAGGGAGGCGGATTTGATGCATTTTGGTTGGACGTGAGATCAAGATCTCGAGCTGATGGGATGTTCGTGACTGGCTTAGTAAAGGTTAACTAATGAGCATAATAGTCCGAGAGATATGTTGGCCACGAACCTCTGTGTCGATGTTCTTTTCGACCCACATGTCCTCGTCATCGTCGTCTACAATGTTGAGCCGGCTCTTTGACTTATGTTTCTTCCTTTCACCACCTTCATTATCATGCTTTCGACGTTTCTTTGATTCCTTGTCCTTGCCCATGTGAGTTCAGGTGACGTCGGCGTCTAAGTCGAATCCGATGTTGCGACTGACTTCGACGTTCAAGTCAACCTCTCAGGCCAGAAATATTTGTAGAAATATTTCCACTGTACCAAATGCATACTTTGATCGACCTCGGCGTTCTTATCTCTATGGTATAGTCTTTAGTCAACTTTTGGCAGCGTTGCTCATGCATGAAACCCACGCAGTCCCAGCATCGTCTGATCGAATGCTGAACAAGTCATTGCAGACGGATGCAGATACGATAATATACGACCTTGAGGACAGCGTGGCGCCTGCATCTAAATCCACTGCTCGCTCAGGTCTGGTTGATTTTCTCCAGGTGCGTGTATTATATATTTCTTGCAACTTCACACCTGACAGAGGTGGTAGTCTTCCGCCCATCTGCCACCGAGAGATCGGGTCGCTGTTCGCGTGAATGACTTCACTACTGAGAACTTTGCCTTCGATATCGAAGCGTTGAAGACAATTCATAAACACGTCTCCACTATCGTGATACCGAAAGTTGAAGACCTCGGCCCATTCGAGTCCATTGCTGGTCATTCATGGAATGTTGTGGCGAGCATAGAAAGTGCGGCCTCTATGTGGAATATCGGCAATATTGCGTCATGGAATAAAACCAATGTCGGTTCATCAGTCTCCTTGGTTGCCCTTCTGGTGAGACTCGAATCATCGTATCCTGGCTCGTCAATAACATTGGCAGTTTGCTGCTGAGGACTGTCAGTGATGTCCATCATCATATGCCTGAGAGCCTCAAACCTCCACAGATTGTGCCACCGCGTCGATCCAACGATCCCGCTCTCGGCTTGAGCTCTTATATCCTCGATCTCAGATGGTCACTGCAGCCAAAGCATTTGGGTTGCATGCTATTGACATGGTGTGTTCCATCCATCCTCGCCCTATCGCAGCCTGATAGCTCTATAGGTCAACGTCAATTATCAAGACGAAGAATATATGCGGGATGAATGTGAAGATGGTCGTCGACTGGGTTTTGATGGCAAGGTTCGCTCATGTGATTCTGTCTCGCGGCGTTCATTGATGGCAGAATAGCAAGCAATACATCCTTCACAAGTGGCATTGATCAACAAAATTTATGCGCCGTCTGAACAAGGTACTCATTTGAAGATCCCTCAAGGTTGAAACTGACGCTAAGGCCTCCAGCAATCCTTCGAGCGGCAAAAATCGTGCACCACATGCGCAGGTTTCACGAATCTGGCTCTGGTGCTTTTGGCTTGACCCTTGAGGGAGACTACAAGGGCCGAAAAGAGATGATCGATGCGCCAATGCTTAAACAGGTATGATTCCCTCCGGCATTGCGTCCTGTCACCCAACAACGCGCTCGTCGGCGACAGGCAGAACAAATTTTGAAGATGGCAGAAGTTGCTGGTCTCAAGATTCCAGATCTTGATCACTAGGCCTAAATTTTTGTGCTCCACTCAAGAAGCGATCGACGGTGGGGCTGGACCCAAAGAGCTACCCAGAGCCCTGCGCCTCCCACACGGTTATATCTGCTTCCAATCAGTGCCGACCGCTGGATATCTAGCCGGTAAACCCAGGACAGCTCGGCGAAACATCTGCGGCATCTTTTCCTCCGTTGTATTTCGTACTCGGCATTTTCTGCGAATCTCCTGGTTCGACCGCATTTATACATGATCATTCTAGGATCATTGCTCGACACGACACGAGAGACGCGACTTCGCTGTATACTCATCCACTGGTCCACGCGCCGTCGTGCGATTAGAACTTCGAGAACGCACAACGGCGCTACGGGCAGAGGTCACGTTGAGGGAACTTGACGTGCCAGGCACGGATCTGCAGCCTTGGAAGTCAATGCCGGTTCCGAAGATTTCATGGTTCGCGCTCCACTCTTCTAAATATTCGCGTTCTGCGACAAGTGTAGACCTTGTACGAGGAGTTTCGTGTATTTTTGTAGATGCCTGTACGTAGAATGGGCAGGGTCAAGCATAGAAAAGATATTTTGTTGCTTGAGATGACGGCGGGGAGTTCGGCATTGACCGGTTCACTGCCGGAGATTTTCCTTCACTCCATCGCGCCGAAGTCTACAACGCAAAAAGTCGAATCAATGCCTCGGGATCTGGTTAAGTCTAGGCATCCCCCCTGACACATGGCCCCGTCAAAAGTGCTCTGTCTTGTTGGTAACCCAGAAAGATGTTTTCGTCGACGCTTGTAGCTCTCTCGAACTCTCTGGGTCTAGCTTGCTTGCCACTTTCTGTACTGGCTCTATCAGACGATATACTGAGTACCCAAGCCCTATTCAATGTCCCAGCTTTCGGAGCGAATCAGGGCGAATCAACGCAAACGTGGAACTATCCCCCATCTCGCGAGGCCCCACATAATCTCGTGTTCAACGCCATCGATTCCGTTCTAAACTCATGGGCTTCAAAACTCTATCGCAACGGGCATGCTTTCTTCCCAGCTACTATTCCAAGAGGAACGGTACTGTATCACGGCAAAGATGCACACGCACAACCGACGGGCCCAGAGTGGCTCGCATTCGATCCCGAACATTCGTACATGTTCAGTACCTTCAGTTCAAGATCTTGGCTCTTGACTTACGAGGTCAACGATGCGTTGAAAATGGGGATGTTTGATGGGAGCTCGGCAGCGAAGATGGATGGAGGGAGCATGGACTTGCAGGACATGCTGATATGGGGCTGGACGATTGAAGAGAATCTTGGATCAAGGGAAAATGAGAGGATTGAGCAACTGTGCCAATGGGGAGAAGAGCTTGGATTGGATGGATTTATTCGGTAGGTCGCACCTCTTCATATTCAAGGCCTATGTGCTCATCCCATGCTTTCAGGCTAGAAGTTTCCTAGTAAGTCTGGTTTCATTAGAACTCCCGACGTGTGTTAATCTCTTTTTCAGTGAAATCATGCTCTGCGATTTCACTAAAAAACTGCGCGTCGTATCGCAGTCAAAATTAACTCCTTCAAACATCGCAGACGTTGTTCCCCAACCTGTGCCACCAACTTTCGAGTCTACCAGCTTAGCAGAGAACATCTCAGAAGGACGCTTACCGCCCCCAGGGTGGATTGGATCCTTCCGGTCGCTACCGTCAGTCATCACCGAAGCCCTGTTAGCTGGTCAATGGCATACTCCCGAATCGAGAGTAAAAGTTGACATGTCTCGCTACGTCACATTCCTCAATCCCAAATTCACCTCCGTCACAACCTATCGAAAAGAGAACCCTAGCCGACTGGGGTTCAGGATAGGAAACGCCACCGCGGAGGAGATCTCAACGTTCAAAAGCGATGTGGTCACCGCTCTGCAGGCCGCGCCTGATGCTGCGAGCGGAATCGACTGGAGAAGTATCTCCAGAGTCATTGTGGAGAGATTCAGCGACCGTCTAGAGCGCTTGAATCATACACTTAGCCGTGTCGATGACGGCTCAATCAACGCATCGACTGCTGCATCCAGCGTCCGATCCCAGCTGCAAGTGATGTTGATGCCATATCTTCTCACCCACGCTGTCCCCTCCAACGACTCGAGCGCTTCTCCAGATGCCGATATCGCCTGGGCAAAACCAATCCACGACATGTGCTCTATAACACTCATTCCCCGATTGGGAGACGATGCTCTCGAAAGCGAAGTCTTTCTACGCGAAAGTATTCACGGAGTGACCAAGGAGATCTGTCGGGTTGTCACTCTCCTTTGGACTAGTGCATACGATATCGAGTTTCAGCCGGTCTCGGTGATCGAGAGTCGGGTTTCTCGATGGGGTCGACAGGTGCGCGAGTTGATGACGTGGTTAGGTTGGGCTAGTTGGGTACGATGTCGCCCAGCATGTTCGGATGATGTAAGCGTTATCAAGCTATCCAAATTGTATGCTCTTCACTCATACAATGCACGCAGAGCTTTTGTTATTTACCTACTTGGAGCGCGTCGCCTGATGCAGAGCTCGCAAGCATGGAACCTAAATGTATGCGCTGGGACCACTCATGAATGTTCTTTAAATTGTACCCGCTTACTCCAACTAATGCTTTGTTATCTCCTTACACTATGTGTTTGGGCCTCTTCTTACGGCATCCCCTCTTTCACGATATGTGGTAACGTTAGTCAGGATATTGGCTGATTCCTTAAAGTTTCATTTTTGTGTTGGACGGGACGACATGTGGACGAACTTGAAAAAAATAGATTCTGTTTCATCCTCCACATCGATAACTTAGTACATTATAGGAAGTTATGGTTGGTGTTCGACTGTCAGAACCACGACTCATACTTTATGGAGCTCAAATCTTGTCGAAACAAGAACCCTTCTTGCTGTCGGCGTACTCGAGTAACATTCTTCCAGAGCCATTAGGCAGATTGCATCGCATGGTTGTGAGCTCAAGCAGAGCAAGCAAATATATCGAGCAAAAAGACACGTTTATACATCGAATCGCACCAAAAAAGGAAAAGGAAAAGGAAAAGGGAAAAGAAAAGGAAACAGTGTTATACTTAAGACACGAATCAAGGTAGTACAGAGTGCAGTTGGTCTGCAAACTGGAAACTGAGTCGATGGAATTGCCTGCCATGAAATGCATCAGTCATATGACAAAAATGAAAGTGAAAAAGACTTATCGAAAGAGGAACCCTTGCCCCCCCTCCTAATAAAACAAGCGTCAGACAAAAGAAAATGAGACAAGGAACGGCTTAGCTTTTAGGTTTCAGGTGACCACCTTTTTGGAGCTACGATACCTGTCGGCAAACAAGAAGTGAAGTCAGCATACTGAAGAAGAGAGACAAAGAGAGAAAAGAGCAATTATGCTCTATACTTTGCCCCCTACTCCTCCTCATCCTCCTCGTACTCCTCCCCTTCCTCCTCCAGCTGAAGCTTTGACTTCCAATCCCGATGAAGCATCGAGGCGTCCACACAGTCAGACTGCGCGTCCCATTCCCCATCGCGCATACAGACACCATCCCAAAGGAGGTCTGCCGCGACGGGACTAACCTCGAGTCCAGGAGCCCACACGAAGATGCTAGGCACCTCAAGTGATCGACTCCTATCGACACCCCAGTCGATCCCCTCGTAGGCGGCGTCAGGAACTAAAGATCTCCAGTGGGAAGTAGAGATCTCTCGAACCTCGGCCAACTCCAAAAGGGTCACAACTTCGTCCGACGTGCGCTTGCACTGCTTCTCAAGCCCGACCGCATCACCGGTTTCGTACTTGAGATCGGACACCAATCCATCAATGCGAGCCTGGAGGCGAGAGCAATCGCGTCCGACGCTCTTGCGCTCCAGCTGCAGGATCGAGAGCCTCGATTCCATCCGGGCCCTAGAAGACCTGAGTACCTCCGCCTCAGCCTTCAGCTGCGCCCTAGTGCCCTTCCCAGCCTCCAAGGCACGCTCGAGCTTCCCCCAAAGCTCAGCAAGCTCCTCCTGCTTGCCCTTCATCCCCCCCACCTCCTCTTGCCCCCTGGCGTTCTCCACCTTCAACGCCTTCAACGCCCCCAGACGCCCCACCAGCGTCCCACTCGCCTCCTCAACCTCCTCCACCGTGACCGCCCCCGAACGAGTGAACATGGAACCACGTCTTTTGGCTCCGGCAGCCTCAACGAATGTTCCCTTTGAGAGAACACGTGTGGCCCGTCGAGCATTGAAGACGATGAACCCAAGCGCAACAACGACGGGGATGACCATCAACACATCAACCCCTGCGGTCCCCCAAACCGCGGCGATGAACAAGCAAAGCATTGCAAAAGCAACGAGAGCATAGTGCCAAAAGGCGAACAACTCTTGATGAAACTTATCGGAATTTCGGACAAAGCCGAGAATCTGATGTAAAGCGCTCATCGTAGAACAAAGAGTCGTTGGAAAGAGCGGAGATTGAAAATGCTCGGGAATATATAGGCCATCCGAACATCCGAACCTTCCTTATTAGGATGTTCTCTCAGTAAAAGACGACTGAACACTCGAAAACTACGAAGTTTGGACGAGGAGCACGTCTAGCGAGAAAGGAAAGTCAGTGGCGAGCGCCAGAAGTCACGGGGATGCGAAATGATGCAATCAGGGTCCTCATTTGATGGCTCAAGGGTTACCCCGGTGATTGGCGCTAGCTTACCTCATGGTTCATTTTCTGCCCCGATTTTTGGCCCATTCTGCTCCCATCGACTGTATCTTTACAAGCCGAAAGATTTCATTGCTATACATGTTTTCCAGAGCTCTGTGGGTGCTCGTCGTCGTTTCCGTGTCGGTATCAGGATCGGTGTTACCTAAAATAGTAATGGGGCGAGGGATGTTGGAAAGGCTGGGGTGCTATATATGAAATGCAGGGGTTGTCAATTCGTGCGTTCAGCTTGTCAGACTCGTGAAATAATGCTCAGCTTAGTATCCTCATTCATATTCTGCAAGAAATCCGGTGTAAAACGGTCGAATAGCTGCGATATAGCAGATGCTGCTATCGAGGCCATCCAACGACGACGAACCCTTACTCAGCTAAGGCCCACAACTCCCATGTTCCATCGAGCTGTTATATGTGCTTTCTGTGCATAACTACTAATTCATTCTATTCTGATCAATCGACGATGCTCGCCATTGTGGACGCCCATGCCCCGACCTCACTGTTCAGCCCGTCCATCTCACCTGACAGACGTTCTTTCGTGTCATTCCGCCTTATTCACTCCTGAGGTCTCAGAGATTGTCAAACCGCCTGGGATATCAATGAACCGTAGAGAGCCAACCGATGGTTGGCGAGCAATCGGCCCTGAAACCTAGCGTCATCCAACGCCCAGCCTGGGACCCTTATTCTTGGAACCATGATTGCATCCAGAGATGTATCTCTTCCGCGAATGTATCTTTCCTCGAGATAATGATGCCTAAACCTAATGGCAAACTCGAACCACCTGCATCGGTCGACGAAGTAATCTATGTCAGTCTGAGACCGATGCTCTCCAGCTTCCTTCGCCTACAAAGCTGGTTTCTTCTCCTCGAAGATTCATTTTCTCGGTCACAAGGTGTACATATCTCTATAATTCATCACCTGTTTCGGATGTTCCCTCGTGAGCTGCCACGGACCCATCCTTGACGCAGACGATTCATAGTGACCCGCGTCGCATAGTCACTTATAGATCTACCACATGATATTAAATTGGTTAAATATGAACGACACATCGAAAGAAGTGTGGGATGAATGTAGCAAAACCAAATTCTACGCCAAAGGAGCGAAAGAGACGGTCGAATCATCAAAGCTGAATGCAGTGTAGACATTGCTCATGAAGACATCCCCAGCAATCCAACCATCGACTACAAAGATCACGATCAGTACATTCACGCTACTGTCTAAAGAGTGAACTTACTGCCAGTATCCGCAGCCACAACTCCGCCAACGCAATCGCTGGATCCGTCGGAGGCTTGGCCGAGGCTGAAGGTGTTGCTGAAATCGAAGGCTTGTCCACCGAATGTGAGGGAGACAGACGGAGAGGAGCTGCAAGGGACTATAGCGCAGCCGCATCAGATGCTGCAATGATGAAAGAACAAAGAACATGATCTCACAAGTGAAGAATCCATCGCCGAGAGTAGAGCTGGCATCTTTGGAACCTTTGATGCCCTTGTAGAACTTGGCGACGTTGGTAGAGTCGCCGACGATGAGAGTGGTACCGGAGTCGATGATGGCAGAGATACCCTTGACTACGGCCTTGCTTCCAACATTGACCGAGTCCATATCAACTTGCCAGTATCCCTGTTGAGTAACAGGGATAGTGGTGAAATCACCACCGACGAGATCATCATTGACGCCGCCGAGGAAAAGCTCGGCGCCATCCGCAGTAAGCTTGAAGCCGAATTCACCAGCAGAGACCGAACCCTGCTGGATGAGAGTGTTGAAGAATGGGGTGCTCATGACTGCGAGCTGAGGCCAGGCCAGACCCATCAGACCGTCCGCTGGGAATTGGGAGCTTTCGAAGCCGGAGGAGTAGGTGGTGGCGCTTCCGAGGATCTGATTGTCGGCGGTGAGACCGGCGACGGTCACCTTGTCAGTAAACTGCTCGCCGCTGACGGTAGAGCCATCGCCGTATGCGAGGGAGAATTTCTTCCCTGCGTCGGAAGCGGTGGAGCTCTTGGATGGGTTGTATTTGGTATGCCCAGTGCAGGTGGATCCGCACTTGGATGAGGGAAGGAAGAGGTCGGAGGAGCCGGTGTCGAAATCTACGGTGTAGGTGGTAGCGGGAGTACCGACGGAAATCTTTCCGTACCATAACTGGGAGTTGTCATCGGTGAGAGAATCGCTCCCAGTTTGGCGCTTTTTGGTAGGAGCAGCAACAGCAGCGGGGTGTGCAGAGCCCGTGTTCTTCTCGAAGGCAGCTAAGGTATTGGTATATTTTCTTGAAAACATTGTCAGTTAAATGGCGGATGGTGAGAAGAGCAGAGCATACCCTTCGAGATACGCAACATGGCCTTGCAAAGCGGTTGCGTTGACAACTCCGTTGACGGCGAAGTTAGATTTTTTGACGAGCGGGATGACTTTTCCGGATCGTTTGGAGGACGGGGCGGCGGATGCCAAGAGGGCAAAAGTGACCAAAGAAATGATAGTGGTGTGCATCTCAGTAGTGAGCAAATGAAGGAATTAAAGGACTGTAAGTGACACTGGCAGATATCAAAGGACTTTTGAAGGATGTTGAAGATCGTACGAATGGCCAGGTATTTATATCGTTACGATAGAAAGGAAAGCGTGCAAAGACACAAGATATATTTTCACAAGACATCAAAGAGCACATTGTGAGACGAGTTCGTCCAGCGAGTGCAGGAAGAAAAACCACAAGGTGCAGAGCTTAGCGACTGAGGTTCGTCTCTGAGGACAGAGAAATCGCATGAGCAACAGAAGCAATCCATTAGCGATTACAGGCGAAACTGAATAAGTTAGCATGCGAGGTGATGGCCCGGGCTAAGCATGTGTCCTCGAAACACGATATTTTTTGAGGAGTTGCGATGATGTTCATCGGGCGCAGCAACAAATCGTCATCGAAGGCCGGAGAACCATGCGTCCAAAGGAAGGCCTTCCACAAGCAGTGATCAAGCACATTGCTCAAAAGAGATGATGAAATAGCAACATGCAAGCATCAAGCCAGCTCCTGCATAGCAACGTCGAAACCAGATTCTGTTTAGATATCTCGTGTTATTTTCCGGTTAAGTTCTATGTTCGGCCGCAGGATTTGGGGAGCTTTTGAGTACGTTAAACTCAACTGCAGAATTACGACATTGAATAGAGCAGTACCTTTCAAGGAATAGCATGATGGTCCAGCTCCGAGTCGAGGCTAAAAATCAGGCGATCGTTTTGGCGCCCATGAAAGACGCCCGCCGCTCTGTTCTAAAGATCTTTGAATTATGAAGCCTATACGAGATCATTCGTAAACCTCGATAGCCCCACAAGAACGATGCCCTCGGGAGTCGCGAGCGATGATATAGATAGCTATTGGACGTGAATTTATAGGGCTTGTATTAAACTCAGGCAGGGCTGCGCAGTGCGCATGACATTGATCGCAATCGCTATTTAGTTTCCCCCGAAGGAGGTTTATCTCACAGGCGAACAAGACGAGCGGCATGATCATATGACTTGAGAATGGTAGCATGATGCCAAAGGCTTGTCAAACAAAGCGCACGATCAAGATTGGGATACAAGCTGAAGCAAGGGCCTGAGGCACTCTCCTACCCAGAGGTCACCTCAGCTTAAGTCGCTATAAATCCGAGGGCGAGGACAGCGGAGATCAGAGAGGGCAGACAGCGGGTAGAATATATTCTTTATTTGTACATTGTTTATCTGAGCGAATTAAGCGAACAAAGAGGCGACTAGCTGAGGTGACCTCTGGCGAAAGATGTCAGCCGCGCTCCGATCCGGATTCTCACCCCTGAAGTCACACTCCGACGAGAGGCCGGTCACAGAACTTTCACCATCCAAGCAACGAAGAACGGAATGGAACTTCGCAATCCGATGGAGCGTGGATAGGATTTAGGAAGACCACTTCAAGTTGATGGTGTTTATTTTAAATTTTTAAGACATTCTCACAATATCGATTTGAGTTTTTATTGTGTCTCTGGTGCTGTCAGATTGGAACCCTTCGAAGGCTTCAGGAGAGCTTGAATTTCTGATATGTCGGCTTGGTAAATGTTTCTCTAGCATTCTCAGCCTACAACGTTGGTCTACACGTGCCTCAGAATATCCAATCTCGAAAATCGAGTAACTTCCTCCAACGTGAGAATTCGGATCGGTGAACGGCTGACATCTTTTGCCAGAGGTCACCTCAGCTAGTCGCGTCGTTGTTCGCTTAATCTGTTCACATAAACAATGGACAAATAAAACTTATATTCTACCCGCTGTTCGCCCTCCTGTCCTCAATCACTTGGTCGCCATCTTCCAAATTCCCAGCTCGGATTTACAGCGACTTAAGCTGAGGTGACCTCTGGGTAGGAGAGTGGGCCTGAGGACGGAAAGTTGCCACTGGCAATACAAAAATAATTCGGTAGCATAGCTGATCTGATAATAACGAGCAGCGTTGGTACAGCATCAGCGTCAATATAAGACTGAGGCCAGGATTAGGTTCATGACAAGAGGTCATTTTGGTACGAGACTCGGAGCAGGGATAGAATATAGCACATCATTGGGATTGTGCGACAAAAAGGGCACTGGGATCTCCAGACCAGAATTGCCATTTATAGGAGGACATAAATGATTCAGACGGCAGACAACTGAGCCTCGCAAGAGATACTGAAAGAGCACAATGCATCAGTAATCCCGCTGCGGGCAGTAAGCCGTTAGACCCAAGTGTATAGTACCGACAACACACTCAAGGACGTTACACACGGCGGACGGTGCCCAAAGACGTTCTCCGACTGGAAGTGGACGTAAGGTGGCGAGAGGCAAAAGATGCCGAAATCCGACGGGAGCCCCGACTCAGTCAGATCAACGCATGAGCTTTCCTTGACTCGTTTATAGCCTTTCCTCTCCTTCGTCTTCAGCTCAGGTTGATTCGCATATCTTGGCTACATTATAGACCCACCATCCCCCAGGTGGGGATAAGCCATGTCTTCTGGTCAGAAATGGCTAGCAAACAGCGTCATAGGTGTGCCGAACGCTCGTCTCCCACACATGTCAGACGACTCACCGTCATTTACAGCCGGTGCGGGAGGAGGGCTAGTTTCGAGTATAGCAACATGTCCTTTAGATGTTATCAAGACAAAGTTGCAAGCGCAGAGGGTAGCACACCATAGTGCAAATTATTTAGGCGTCCTAGGTGCGTCATGCCTCCGATCTCGGATATGCTGGTGCTCAAGCTCAACGAATATTTTAAGGCACTGTGAAGTCAATCATCAGACATGACGGTTTACGCGGGCTTTACCGTGGTCTTGGGCCAACGATCCTGGGCTATCTGCCCACCTGGGCCATCTACTTTGCGGTGTACGATGGGATCAAGACGAGATACGGGGAAGCTCCTCTCGGTGTCGTTCAAGTTGCGGGAAAGGTATATCCTGCTGCCCAAGTGAAAGGATATCAACCAGTCATGAGAGAACACCCGTGGTCATTACATATTTTCTCGGCCATGGCAGCCGGCGCGTGCAGCACCATTGCCACCAACCCTCTCTGGGTAATTAAAACAAGATTCATGGTATGCGCCCAAGCTTCACTGCGAGAAGGATCTTCTGAGATTTTGTCCAGACCCAGCCCCGAGACGAAAGTCGCTATCGACATACGTTCGACGCATTCTGGACAATATGGCGGACGGAAGGACCGAAGGCATTCTATCGAGGCCTCGGTTCAAGTTTACTGGGAATCACACATGTGGCTGTCCAGTTTCCTCTGTACGAAGAGCTCAAATCTTTAGCCCGTGAGTTTATCCTTCCCTATTCTGGAAAGATGCTAAGTTGAAATTATGACGCCACAGAGAAGAAGACGGAAGGCCCGATAAGCAGCGGCACAATCCTCATATGCTCAGCCGTGGCCAAAATGACAGCATCTATAGCAACTTATCCTCATGAAGTCGTTCGGACGAGACTGCAGATCCAACGGCGTTTGCGAAATGGCGGTCCTGAAGAATTGACAAATGCTTACAATGGCATCATTCATACGGCCCGTCGTGTGGTATCTGAAGAAGGGTGGAGAGGCTTATACAAAGGGCTTTCTATCAATTTGTTCAGGACCGTCCCTAATAGCGTTGTGACTATGCTGACGTGAGTCTTATCCCGATGTTTCTCGATGTTCTCGTTCTGACAAGATTCTTTGGCAGATATGAGATGCTGATGCGATACATGACGTCTTAAAATTGCTTCGTTTTGTCCGATCTTGCACGATACCTTATTGTATAACCATTCACTGACCATCTTTCCTGTCTTCTTTCACACTACTTGGCACCATAGAGGCGACCAAAAACATCCATATGTAGTAATACAATATAGACGTCCAAATCACGACGTGTGCCCTTTCCCTGCTATTACTTCATACGAAGAGGGCGGACAAACATTCTTGTCATACACATGAGAGATTTAGCGGAGGGGCATTCTATCGGAGACGCCGAACCAGATTCTTAGATCCCAGATCGAGTTAAGGCCGCTGTTGTGCTACAACAGGGTGGTGCGGGTCTGCAGATCCAGGAATAGCCTTTCCATTATTGTGAGAGCAAATACACGAGCCACGAGACAGTCGGTGGTTCGGGAAACAGTTTTGGCAGGACCGTAAATGAAAAACGACCGAAAGCGTGACAATAGTAAGACAAATAACATGAGGTCGAGACCGTGCTTGGAATACAGGGTGTTGAAGCCAAAATCGTGACTGCCGCTAGGACGGCGCGAAAGTGAATGCAGCGAGTAGCCATGCAATGATACCCCCAGAATGTTTCTGCAGGTTGAATCCCGGTAATGACAGTAATGACGACATGCGCGCACCAAGCTGCCACAATCTTGGGCACTAGAGACACACTGAGTCTCCTTCTTTTCCTACTGCTGGTCGCACGGGTCAGCTGAAGACCTGCTCCCAGTGCCACCCTGAATGAGCAGATAACGCGCGAGTAGAACACAGGAGAACACCTTGCCGCGTGGCTTCAGCTCTCTTGGCCATTGATTCTGGTCTTGCACTGCTTGTACAACGTGTAATGAGACATCGCGAAGCTCAGCGTGACCTTTTTTGAGCCACCGAGCCTTCGAGATGTTCAGATTTCGGTTCGGAGCGGGGTTGGGTATGGTTTTTGCTACACTCGACGATGACAGATCCAGAAAATACGCGTTCGCTGGAGACGCTTTCGAGTGCCTGATTTCACAGTGCTGGTCAGAATGGAAGAGTCGATTCGACTGTAAGCCGGACCGGCGATCTAGGTCCGGGATAATTGAAACCCCGATCCGTGCCGAACGCCGTGCCTCTCACCCCATTATCGGATTTACTTATCCGCTATAGCCGACATAATTGCTTTGCCGGGCAAAAGGGGTTACGGCTATTTTAGTCGGCCCCGGGAACGTTCGCTGCCGATAGGATGCCCGCCCTGGTCGCGGTGATGCATGTGCTGGGCGCATGCTTGGAGGACGGAAATGAGAGTGAACGAAAGCAATAGAGCGAGAGCGAGAGCAGGCTTGAACATCGTATACGACCCCGACGACGAGTTCGGGCAGATCGGCGGTCCCGAGCGCGTTGGCTATAGCTGGACCTGATTTTATTCTCCGTTGCTTATGTCAGCCCCTCATAGACTCTCCCATCACAGACTCCACCCTCGCCGTCACCCTCAACGTCCTCAGACGAGTACGCCGTCCGAGGCATCGTCGACAACGTCCATGGCCGTTCTCGCTGCCCCTTGGCCTGGCCCAACTCCTCCCCCTCCTCTTCCTCCTTCAGAGAAAGCAAAGGGAAAGCGCAAGTGGGATGGCGAAAATGCTCTGGCCATTCTACCCAGGCAATCACCAGGTAAGCACCCTTATCAGCTTCGCGCCTCGCCCTTTCATTCGCTCACCTCCCGCCCAGATCCCTCTTGCGACGATGTTGGAAACTTTGTCCTATCCTGCGCCCCCGTCACAGGCCAGATTGTCGTTCAAAATACTTCCATGCACTTCGTTTGGAATAGGAACGAACCTTCCTTCGCCCAATTCGAGGTTGTCGACGTATACCTATTCCATGCCGACAACCTCGCTCAGGCAACTAATAAGACTGGTTTACAAAACCAGGCTGGTCGAACTGCATTCGCTGTTAATGATTCGTGGTGGGGCCCGCGCGGTGATCAATGGGACGGTCACAACGTCAGCTTCCCTATGTACTTTATTGTCGTACCAGGGGGACATGTCCTCACTGGTGGAGAGCCTCCTCAATCTACTTTCACGGCTATTCGTCAGTCGCGCCATGTTGTTTTCTCTAAGCGCGCGCGTTGCTCAATCATATCTCTTATAGAAACTAGATTACCTGATTCAATATTAGCTGCTCAGGCGTCGTCGTCGGCAGCAGCATCATCTTCCTCCGTTGCCGCCTCCCTCTCGCAATCATCTGCATCATCCGCATCAGCTGCGTCAGCATCTTCCTTCGCTTCAAGTCGCTCTGGCGGCTCCGCAATACCCTCTTCAACTTCAACCTCGACTTCTGGTTCGCGTTCCAGCGGACTGCAGAACGCGGACAACGACAATAGCTTCCCACACTGGGCTATTGCCCTCCTCGCAGTCCTCGGCACACTGGCACTGCTGGCAATCCTCCTCGTGTTCTTCCTCTTACTACGAAGTATCCGTTCGAGAAAAAGAGGCGCTCCAAGAAGAACACTCAGCAACCGCGGTAGCATTGGAAGTTCCACCCCTATTATGGCACAGGTCGGTTCTGGACCCGCGAGTCCCGTGCAACCGCCTCCCGGTGGCGGTGTCATCGGCGGCGTACCGAAGCGCGCTCAGTCTTTGGGAGGCGTTTCGACAGCTACTTCAGCAGATCCGGGTCTTATCTCCAACGCCGACGCTGCGATCATGGCTGCCGCGTTCCGCGATACACTACGTAATCCCGCATTCCCAGATCGACCAATAGAGGAAGGCGAAAGCCCGGACAGTCAGCAGCCTCAGAAGGAGGTGTTACAGAGAGAGTTGGCTGAGGAAGGGCGGGATATCCGGAGTGTGAACTCGAGCCGTGTCAGGGTCGAAGGGGATGAAAGCACTATCCAAGGTCATGACAGGGATCCTGATTACGAACATGACGAACCAGAGGTGGACCGGGATGCCGAGCCCTATCGATGATCCACCGCCCTCTCATGCAACCTGGAACGAATCTCCTTCACCTATTTCAACCCTTGTTTTGTGACCATATATCCGCCATGGAGTCAAGTTTTTATCTTGCTGCCCTTCTGTCATTCCTCCATTTCATTATACCTGGCAGATGGACACTCTGAATGTCGTCTTTCAATCACAGGGATACTTGCGTTGTTTTATTTTCATTGCCCCCCAAATTTGTCCCATCTCCTCTTTACCCTCCGCATTATTTCCATGGCTTGTTATACTTCTTTCCTTCTTCGCCGCCGCTCTCTGTCGCATCATCACGTTCACTTATATGTCCATCGTTCATCCTCACACATTCGTCATCTGACTCTTCTGAGTTCTCAGATAGCCCGCCTGCGTCGCATCCCATGTCCGTGTTTGAACGGCAGAAGGCGCGAGCCACGGTGACGAGCATCCTCTACTAGAAACTGTAATGACTGTCCGAATTTACCCATTTTCCTCTTCCTTCTGAATGGCAGACCAGAGGGATTTTGGAGTCTCCATACCTGTGCTTTGTCGAACATTTGTCTTACTGCCTTTTTTCTTCTATATTCTCGCTGTTTCGCTCCATTTACTCCTTTTAGTTGTAGTGATAATAAAACGGCACTCCTGGGCCGAGCATTTTCAGATTCAGTTCATTGGTTCATTGGATGCATCTTATGTTGTTTACACGATTAATTAGAATTGATTCCCTTGCACATGCGCAGCCTGATGCCTGACTCTTCCATTAATGAAGGAATGAAGCGCGAAGACAATCTAGGTAGCTTGATATCAATAAGGGTAGCAACGACAAATATGAACGGTTAAGTGAGCGCGCGAATGATCAAACGAGTTGATTGTGTGCCCAAAAGGTCGCCGGAGGCAACACATGGTTACCACGGACCTAGCACGTGAATCATGAAGTTGAACTCGTGTTCTCGAGCCATTTTACAACGGTCTCGCGACCCAGAGGTGGACCTTCTCCTGCCTTACTTGAAGACGGGGAGTAAGCTGCTAGTATTCTTTCTGTTGAAAGCTCATCCAACAATTTGAGATGCTTCTCTGAGGGCGGTGTTGTTTGCGACTCAGATTGCGAAGCTGTAGATGTTGACGTAAGAAGATCTCGGACGCACTGTTATGAATGAATGATTAGTTTGGTAATTGGGTAGAAGGACGTTTAGATGACGATCTGGACTCACTAATTTGACTCCGTACCACGCCCGCAGGGTGGGACCCTCTGGTCGAGACGGTGTTGTTCCTGAAGTAGGAGGTTCATCGAGCATTTCGACGACACGGAGGTAGAATTTGAGGGCTAGAGGAATATCGGCGGCGCTATATGCTGTTTCAGCGGCTTCGAGAATATAGAAAGCATTTTGAGGGGCGAGGATCATGGCATGGGAAAGGCATTGAAGGGCTGATGTATATCTGGTCGCGATGGTCAGGATTGGGATAGTAGAAGAGGTAAGAGCGAAGCACACACTGGTTACAGGACGAATATATTGAGCCGAGTTCTAGCCAGCCTTCCACGTCCGTGTAAAACGTATCCAGTAGTGTTGATAACTCCTGAACGGCGGTCTTGATGTCACCCGACGACTTCAAGACAGAGATTTTTCGTTTCCAAGCCGCCTAGAAAGGAAAGTCAGTGTGAACCCCAACCTGAGCGGTGCCACGGACAATATTCGATTCATCCGCCTCCAAAAGCGTGTTATAGTATCGGATGACAGTTTCCGAGCTTTCAGTCGCCTCCATTCGAATTCCCTGAAGAACGTCAACCCTCGGAGACTCGGGGAACTTGGCTGCGAGCCTCTCTAGGCATGCCTGAATCGCGTATCCGTCCGTTATGTCCTTGAAAGCGGGAACGGATATTCATACGTCTGCCACATCAAGTTTTCCTGTGTCAATTGCTGCAAGAGCTAGTTGCTCGAGAAAGGCCCATTCTGCAATCGAGTCAGCCATTGACGAAGCGAGTAGTAAGATGACATGGACAGACCTTCGTCACCGAGTTTGGTGAGGCCAGCTTTTCGCAGGACGAGCTCTCCATCTTTTACAATGTCCGCTGAAGCTCTGCTCTGCTTTGCTCTGTACGAGGCCAGCCTTTGAAGAGCAGAGGTTAAATCCATTGCCACTGGTTGCGGTGACCAGCGTTCGGGAGCGGAAGTCGGAAGGTAGAGAACGTGCCTGACATGCTTTGAGTCAGATGAAGCTGCTTTTGAACCTTTGACGACGCCGACGAGGCTATGGATCGACGATACTTGGAATGAATTATGACGGAGTCTGCTTTCTGTCGTGATCGAGTCGGAGACTGGTCAGCTGACCTCAATGAAGCCGCATATATAAAAGCCTCGATTCCATCGCTCTCCTGGCCGCTCGTCTCCTATTCCCGCCAATATGCCATCAGCTAGTGTCTCTGTGAACGGAACGGTCATTGCTCAGTCTTCAGATACTGTTGTTGTGGAGGTACAGGCTTCCTTCCTTTTCACAACGCCTAAACTCATCATGGAACTCTCTACAGGGCAATCATTATTTCCCTCCCCAGTCTTTGAAGGAAGGCATCCTTGGGGACTCCAACACTCAGTAAGTTGAACTGCTTTCCGACATGACCTTGCGAGCTCAACTGTCCTTAAGATATACATGTGGTTGGAAAGGGTCAGGCGACTGCTCCGACTTGACATCCATATGAATGATCTCACACTCCATTCATATCATAGTGATGCGAAGTATTACAATGGTACCGTTGATGGCAAACAAATCAAAGACATAGCTTGGTAAGCGCTGCCCACTCCTCGAGTATCGTGTCTGACCCCCGCCAAGGTCATACCCCAACCCTAAGCCCGCCGCCCAAAACATCGCAGGCTACCTTGCATTCGACAAGGCTAAAACCACCATCCAGGTGTAAATTACATGTCGTTTCGAGTGATAACGCTATGTACTAAGTAGCCAAAATAAAACATCATGTATCAATATGACAGTATCCACATCATGGTCTTTGAGTGGATGAACTCGCCCCGATCGCTTTGGGCATCTTCTTCTCCCCAGGATTCAATTGTTCCAGATCCGCTTCCCTGCAATGAACGTGTCAGAATAATGTGCGCTGATAAAGGCATCAGTGAGACTCACTTGAAGAAATGTGGCGCGACCTCCAGCAGCCACGCTGGCTTGATTTCCATCACCGATCTGCAAAGCACGTCGGTCAAATAATTCGATACCTATCAATGGAAACACGTACCTCAGATACGACTTTGATGTCATAACCAGCTCATAATAGAGTACACATTTCACAGGAGGTTGGAACTGGAACAAGCTGGATGATGGGTGGATATAAACCGTTTGATGCGTCTTCATAGTTCTGTAGGAGTCGCCGCTCTTCTGCAAGTAGGCCTAGGATTCTTTCAACTTCAGAAGCTCAAGTGCAATCCAAGAACGAAAAACGTACGGTATGATAGAAATATCCTGCAGTGAGAGCTTTCTGTATAGGCGTGATGTCGTTCGAGTTGGGATTGCTTTGCACGACGACTTCTACACGTTCGCAAAGACCTGCCAGTTGATCTCGGATATCACGAGCCCGACTGAGCGACTTGAATTGCAAAAATTGCTCATAACAGAATTGTTGCGAGTAGTTCGTATCTGCCCATTGGTCCCAGACATTCAATAGAGTGAAGTGATCACCACCCGGCCGAACGAAATTCTGCCGGGCTTGATCTGCGTGTAACTTCTTGTCCTTCGGTCGATAGAAGATGGATGAGGATTCGGATAACATGGATACGATCGTGAGAATCTGAAGTTATGTTAGAGATTTGAAAACCAGGCATAATGCAGATGCTCACCTCGTCCGTACATGAGTATTGTTCGCTAGCAATTATTGCCTTCGAAAGCATAGGGTCCACGGGGAACTCGGCCATCCGACGCCCCAATTTCGTCAATTCGCCTCTATCGTTTAGAGCACCGAGTGCATACAGCAACTCAAGAGCCCGCATCAGCGTTTCTCCGGGAGGAGGGTCCATGAATTCGAATCCGATCAGGTCGTTAATCCCAAGGGATTTTAGGAGAAGGACAACCATGCCCAGGTTGGTTCGTTGGATTTCAGGCACGGTATTTTCTTCCAGTTCGTTCGCGAATGCCCATTTGGTGTATAAACGGAAAGCCTTCCCTGGTCCTACACGGCCCGCACGACCTGCTCTTTGATTTGCCGAAGCGCGCGAGCACTAGCAAAAATGAGAATCTCCACTATGAATAAGTAAATGGGCAAACGACTCACGGGAACTACTACCAAAGACGCCATGCCCGTCCGAGGGTTATACGAGTTCTGTTTCACGAATCCCGGATCAATGACGAAAACCACGCCGTCGATGGTGATAGATGTTTCTGCAATGTTTGTCGCAAGCACCACTTTACGAGCACCCTCAGGCGTGGGCTCGAAAATCTTGGCTTGCATATCGCTTGGCAGATTGGCATAGATGGGACAGACGATGAGTTCGGGAACTTTATTCCCCAGTGCATACATCGTTTCTGACAAGTTTTCTTGTGCTGCTTCGATCTCTTCTTGGCCCTGAAGACATTTTAGCATCGAGATGTGTGGCACTGCGAGATCATGACGTACCGTGAAGAATACCAGAATGTCGCCCTTGGGCTGAGTGGTGTGAATTTGAAAGACGGTGGTGATGGCGGCGTGAAGGTAGTTTGCTTCGGGTTGAGGGGTGTAATGAATATCGACAGGATATCGACGACCAGGGACTGGATTGTGACGTCAGATCAACGTTCAGGTATGCATGAAATCGCGAACGTACCATAGAACACAGGTGCGCCGTCAAAATATTCGCTGAATTTCTCCGCGTCCATAGTGGCACTGGAGATCAAGAGTCGTAATTCTGGTCGGAAACGTACGATATCCTAGGACAACAATCAGGTGACAATCAAGAGCGATTAGCAGACGAAAAACTCACCTTCACTAAAGCGAATAGGATATCAGTGCTGAGCGTCCGTTCATGAGCTTCGTCGATAATCAAGGCCGAATAACCAGCCAAATCCGGTTCCGTCAAGAATTCACGGAGCAGCATACCGTCCGTCATATACTTGAGGACGGTCTTGTCGCTTGTGCAATCCTCGAAACGTATTGAATATCCAACTTCGTATCCGACTTTCGTACCCATTTCTTCGGCGACACGTGCTGCAACACTCATCGCAGCGACTCGACGTGGTTGTGTACATCCGACCTTCAGACCTCCTTGTGTATAACCTGCTTCATGGAGATACTGAGGTAATTGAGTGGTCTTTCCCGACCCAGTTTCTGCAACAACGATAAGAACTTGATGTTCCTTGATCGCGTCTAGAAGCTCCTGGCGGTATGTGTAGATCGGAAGAGATTTGCGCGTTTCGTCTATCGTCTTGGCTACGAAAGATATCAGAGAATATACAGATGGAGGAGGCAGAAGATACTTACCGCGCTTCTCAGCTTCATCGATCTGCTGGGTGATAAGTCTATCCGCTGCGCTCATTTGTCCTTCTCCACCCAGCGTATTCTCCATGACGAACGCGATGGTTTGACTTTCATCAAAGACGTACTCGTATTCGTCCGGGACCTCGACTTTGTCCAGAGCTCCCGACTTGAACGTAGAGTGTTTCGTCTGTGCTGCTTCCCAATGATCAACGTCTGTCACGAATTGCTCCTTGTCCGCTTTGTTCTCCTCGTAACGTTGGTACAGCACGGATTCCTTTTTCTTCCTGTCGATCTTGCCCTGTTCCGTGATATAGTCCTCTGGGAGTTGGTAGCCGTCGTATCGATCGTCGATTTTCATTCGAGCCTCAGCCAGTCGAAGTACTTCTTTTTTGTACTCCAAATCTCGACGTTCGCGTTTCGAGATTTTCATGCCATGAAAGAGAGCCTCGTCGTCCGCGATTTCTTTCCGAAGAAGTTCGATTTGCTGGAGCTCACGCTTGGTGAGATAGTCCTGCCGCGATCTTTCTCGAAGGGATGGCATGGCAGCAACACGAGCAGCGGTGTCATCGGCCAGCTGTCGACGAGCAGCCGCCTCCTGAGCTGCGACGCCCCGCGAAGACCGATCCTCGACGACTTTCTTCGTCTTGTCCAAGTCTCGTTTCTTGACCCGCTCGGCGAAGTCGTCGCGCTCTTTCAGGTCCTGCAATCGTTCCCTCTCGATTCGCGCTGCTTCGTCCTCCGGATTTTCTTCTTCAATGGGTGGTGGACTTCGTGAGCGAGAGACATCCTCTATTCGAGCTCGTTTCCGCTCCTTTTCTTCCTCGTCGCTCTCCCAGTCTCGACCATCCGTATCTCGTTTCCGTAGATGTCGATCCTTCTTACTGCTAGAGCTCCTTTCCGATTTATCCTTCGACTTGCTCTTCGATTTCTCCTTCGGTAATGGTGCGACATCCTCGTCGTCGTCATGCAGCAGAGCGAATTTTTTGGACTGGAGGGCACGAGACTCAGTCTCGGCCTGCCGCCTAGAGGAGTCTGTAGAAGATTGGTGTTTTGATTTTCGGGGAACACGACTGAAGACTTCATTTACGAATGAGTGTGCAGCCGGTGTGTCTGGCAGACCCGCCTGGGTTAGGGAGGAGAAGAGTGCACCCGAGTTCTTTGCAGACGTTGCAGAGGCGACAACAAAGTCGACGATGCTCTTGTCTGAGAGGCCGAAGAACTGTAGTATCGTCAGCAAACGAGTTATCTGAATATCATGCATTATACATACACGGAGAGAATTGTCGCTGATGTATCGTTGAAGCTCCATAACGGCCGTTCAAGACAGGGTTTGTATGCACTTGAGTCACAATGGCCGTCGATGTCGACCGTCAATACCTCTATCTCTTGATTCATCTACGACGCCCAAGCCCTGCAATTCCTGTCAAAACAGTCGAATCTGCCACACCCCATTATCTATCCCAGTTATCATTTGAACATGTTACATCTTTCACTGCGACCGTCCTGAGCTCGGCGATCTGGCAGCCGGCATCTAATTCCTCCATCTCTTCATGCTCTCTCATCTTCAGAAATGCCGTGCATCTCAAGTTACAACATCTCGAGACAAAGCCGAAAGGCATTTTCTCTCGGTCTACTCAAACTAGATTACGACAATGGCTAGACGCTGTCCTCAAAGGTGCTCGAGAGGGTAACCGATTCCTCCGGGCAGCACTTCTGGGAGGATTGGCAGTTGGTTTCAATGAGATAACTACGGAGAATAAACAGCTGAAATATCCAGCTTCTCTGGAGGATGAATTATTGGTTGCTCTTGCCGAGGTATTGGATGTAGCTGTTGCGCCGTCCTGGGGTGGTGAATTCCAGAGGGGACAAGGCAAACAAGGTGATCAGAAGGAGCCGTATATCCTGGCATAGGAGCTAAGTTACATCTAGATCTCGATTCATTATCGACGATTCTGCTCACCGATTTCCTTCTCTTCGTCCCGGAGTCGAAGTGGCATGCTCTGGATCTGGATGTGAGTTCCGCGAAAGCTTCTCCAGTGATCAATCTAAGACGTTTCTAGTCACTAGCCAAGTGTTGCATCAACAGTATACAGAAAGCCTTTCAGGAAGGAAAGATAATACGCCAAATCACAGTCGAGCGTACGAACGAAGGACTGTGTCTGTCCGCTGAGTCACAGAAATCGATTCAGGCTATCACATCCTCCACCACCTTCACTCGTGTGGCTGCGTTCTCCAGAATATTGGCCCGCCTGATATCTGTAACTGCCGATGTATTGCCATCTCATCTTTGGGACATCATCTCGCACATTTCCATTGTTCTCTTGGATATCGCCCGTTCTGTGGAATCCGATTGGGCCCAAAGCCCTCTGTCTGGCGTAACAACAGATGATGCAATCGGTAAGTAGCCACTGCTGACATCTTTCGCGCTCACTTTATTGAGTTGCTCCCTTCAGCCTCTGATTCGCAGGCAAGTGCGACGGCCATCTGGACAATCTTCAAAACATTGCTATTCGTCGACATTATGGTGTCTCAGTCCGTGCTTGATGCTCTCCTCTACATTCGCCCGCCTGCGTCTACAGCGATGACAACATCCGGCGTCACGCAGGACATGTTGAAGATCTTCTCATCCCTGTCCTTCGTGGTCTCAAAGTTTGGAGGCGTCACCTCCCAATCAGGCTTGACAGAACTTCGAAGAGCAGTCTACACAGCTGTTGATTTATTGGCTGCTGATCCAAATGCGACCGAAGAATACGTCGTGCAGGAGTATCACGCCTTGCAACGTGAGCATGACTTTGGCATATTCTTCTGCGCCGCTAAAGCTCACCTATAAGGTTTTTCGGACCCGAGAAATCTATTCGCGCAGTCCAAAGCTAGTTTTGCCATCGCGATCATTGAACAACTGGTACCAGTTCTGAGCGAGAGTACGCTCGAGACGCACGTTGTGCCAATGTGCACGATGTCAGTCATGTTTCTGGTTCGCTCGTAGCCTATACTAATCTCGCGGAGTTAGTTATCTTGATCGCAACGAAGAACGCGAGACCTACGAGGCTTCCCACTCCCTTGTGCTTTCAATTTTCGCTGCGCATGCAAAACAACGAACGGAGGAAGCGCTCTCCGAGGCTTCAACGGGTAGATTGGTAGAAAGATTAGTCCCTTTCTACTGTGAATGCCTCCTGAAAGTAAGCTCTGGACCGGCCTATCAATTCAAGCATTTCCTAAGTGCTTGCTAGAATTCTTCGGAAGGCAAACTTAGCACAGAACAGTTGCGCCTAGCATATTCCAGCTTGGTGCATAGCGCTAGTGAAGGGCGGCGCTTCCATGACGAGCTGAGCCAATTCTGCATCGAATCATTAACGAATAAATTGGCAGAGTCCAGCGCGTCGAGCACGAAATCGCCTGGCGAGACCGAGCGGCTGCAGCTGACTCTGATTTCACTGATGCATTGTGTATCGCTGCGATTGTTGCCTCGATTATTGGACGAAATCAAGAGTGCCATCGACGGTTGCAGCGACCTCGCACAAAAATCTGTGCTACTGGACGAGACTCTTCAGGAGATCCAACGGAGAGTCGGAGATAAAGAAAAGGAGGTTTGCATGACTTGGTGGGATGGGAAGATGAGAGAGTTTGGAAGCACATTTCAGCACCAGGCTAGGCTATAGCCGTCAACGCGATTGTATGAGCAATCTTTTAGTTTTAGAGACTCAATGTAGCACGTAAAAGGTCAGATGCGCATTGTATAAGAAGTTTCTTCCGATATCCGACCCGTTATATTCCTTTCTTGGTCACCGACAGCTATGACTCTCCAAGTTTTTCAACTGGAACGCAGAGACATCTCGAGTTTAGTATCAGGGGCTGCCCCGAATCTAATGCAAAATGTTCTTGAACGTCACGATCACGTTCCGATACACTGCTAATGAGTCATATGTAGAGTCTCCACAGTCTCCACGACGTTGCTATGAGGAGCGGCTTGGACTCGTGCAGTGAACTCAGCTTCGGTTTCTCCATGAGGATTGCCTGGTCCGTCCCCGAATTTGAAATGGTCTCCCAATTCTGTGCTTCTGTATCCCGTGGGATTCTATTGTCGCTTGAAGACGACTGGCAACACCGTGATTCCGCAAGTCATACTAGACGGCTGTTGTTGAACTCGAAGCTGGTGGACATTGAATAGGTTGCTTTCCATGCTGCGGATGGCTCCCTTGTGTGCGCTGCTCTCGGCATGCTGAAATTTAACCCTTTCGTCAACATATGCATGCCGCCCCACCATTCGTTCCGCCTGAGTCGGGAGAAGCACTATTCTTGGAACAATGAACATGACGACGACAACCTGCGTCTGAATGCCTCGTTCCACTTTGTCTTGTATGATATATATCACGCGCATTGTCTCGTGTTCTTCAGTATAAGAGCAGGCTCGACTTCGCCACAGCATTCTCACTCCCAACTTATAACCCTCTTCCTCTTCGCAACTCTCTTGGACTCCATACCCCTAAGCCTCAGTAACTAAGATCTTTCTAATACTATGCACGCTTTCTTCATTTCACTCCTCACGTTTACTCTTCTCGCCACTGCTGCGCCGTCGCCCAGACGTGCCGTACAGACCATTGCGCTGACGAAAA
Organism: Sistotremastrum suecicum HHB10207 ss-3; assembly: GCA_001632355.1. NCBI lineage: Eukaryota > Fungi > Basidiomycota > Agaricomycetes > Sistotremastrales > Sistotremastraceae > Sistotremastrum > Sistotremastrum suecicum. The sequence continues at coordinate 139,501 of KV428030.1, forward strand.
GGTCCAAGTTTCTGAGCAATGGATTCGTTAATATCACCGCTCTTCGAGGCCACATTGCCTACATTGAAGGGTCAGTAATCACTGAAACGTACTCCCTCCAATCTGACTCACGTGAACAGAAAATATGCCAACAATTTGGCTGCCTTTGAACGCAACACCGGTTCCAGTCATCCTTCCGCCATTGGTCCCTCAAATACAAAACGTCAGACTGGAGGTGATTCCCTGACGGACGACAATGGGCAGCTTTGGTTTGGTCAAATTTCAGTTGGGACGCCTCCTGTCACCTACACGGTCGATTTCGACACCGGCTCCTCCGACCTTTTCCTCCCTTCCGTCGATTGCGATAACACATGTGCTGGTCACACCCCATACGATCCTTCCCAGAGCTCTACATCTTCCGATGTAGGCAATCGTTTCTCCCTGGCTTTCGGCGATGGATCGACAGTCAGCGGGCAAGAGTTTACGGACTCCGTCACTATTTCCGGCCTCACCGCTCAAAACCAAATTCTTGGTAGTTCCACCACTTATTCCACCGGATTCGAGAGCTCTCAGTTCGTGCCCGATGGCCTCATGGGCCTTGCGTTCCCTGAAATCGCTCAGATGGGCACCCCTTTCTTCAACACACTTATTCAGCAGGGATCCGTTTCTGCTGGAGAATTTGGAATGAAGCTCACAGAACAAGGCGCGGAGCTGTTCCTCGGTGGTGTCGATGATAAGCTCGTCGGCGGTGACTTCACGACCGTGCCGGTCACCCAGCCTGGTTTCTGGCAAGTCGAAATGGATTCTGCCAACGTGAATGGACAAGCCGTTGTCCAAGGCATCTCTGCAATCGTCGATTCAGGCACTACACTAATCGTTGGTGATTCTAAGCGTGTCTCCGAATTCTATAACGCCATCGAGGGAGCGAAGGATGCTAGTGCCACTTTTGGACCAGGTTTCTTCAGCTGTGAGCTCTACTTGACGAATTCTATGTTACATCTTGCTAAGAAAATTCAAGTCCCCTGTAGTTCTTCGCCTTCTGTATCCCTGACCTTTGGCGGAACGGCATTCGACTTTAGTAATACTTTCAGTCTCGGACCTGCCCAGCAAGGTTCCAGCGATTGCATCGGAGGAGTCATCGCTAGCGATACTGGCAGTAAGTCTTTGCATTTTGCTTCTATGCCCTTCTCACCATTACCATCCTTTCAGTTGATGGCTGGATCACGGGCGATGTGTTCATGAGCAATGTCTACACTGCATTCAGCTTTGACAAAACGACTGTTTCCTTCGCTCCTTTAGCGTAAATTATTCCATAATTATGTAGTGCTAACTTATCAGGGATTCGACTGTGCCGAAATCACCTTGCCCCAGACCTGTATCATGTTGTAATTCTTCGTCGATTATGTATAATATTGCTCTGACCGCATCGGAATTCGAAAAGTGTCCAAGCTTGCGCGCTTGCGTTGCAGTAGAAGCCTTTGGTAAACAAGTACAAAGCGCTTGCATTTCGTCTCCTCGCTGAGGCGGATGCTTCGGTCTAGGTCGATCCCCACGTCATTCCGTCATAAACAATGCAGTCGGGCATCAGCCCTCCGGCGTTCTTTATCGACGTCCTCCGAGAAGTCAGAAGAAACGAGGCCGTCTAGCTCTAGCTCTCCTCGAAATCAAATCCCCGACTCGCCACGTCCACTTGCTGGCATCGACCGGCTCCAGCAACGTTGGGCTTCTCTATATGAAACTGGACAACACTCTCTCCGAGTGCGATTTAATGGTCTTGCAACCAGCGCAGCCACAAATTTTGCTTTGCTCGGGGGAAAATTAAACAGCGTCACGGGCTACGAGGAGATCGAAGCGCTCAAGGCAAGAGTTGCAGAAAATGGTACGCCAGCAATCTCGTATACAACTTTTTGATGGACTCATCACTTTGAATAAGCATAGAAAAAAATATCGAAGCTACTCGTCAGCAAGCGAGAGATGCTAAAGCTGCTTATGAGCTGGCTGTTGCTCGCCGGTCGGATTCTCAGAAAGAGGTCAACGACTTACTACAACGGAAATCGACGTGGCAGGATGGAGACGTTAGCCGCTTCACGAATCTTGTTCGTGAGGATCATCTACGCGAGCAGGAGGAAGTGAGAGCGAAGGCAATGGTTGCCGCCAGCGAGGAAGCTGTGGAACAAGCTTTTACTCAGTTGATGGGCTCTATTCTGAATAGGTATGCACCTCCTGAGATATTTAGTCTAGTCCCACTGACTCCGGTCCAGATATCACGAAGAGCAGATATGGAGCGATAAAATTCGCTCGGCATCAACGTATGGCTCGTTGGCCGCACTGGTGATGAATCTGCTCGTATTCATTCTGGCTATTATTGTCGTGGAACCTTGGAAACGACGGCGACTCGCCGAGACTTTTGAAAAGAGGATAGCCGCGATGTCAGAGGAAACGCGTGAGCTTGTCGCGAGTGGGATGGCTGATCTGGCACGACACCTGGAGACTCGAGACGTTGTTCTCGGCCATCTTGCTGAGAAGGCGGACTTGATTATAGAGCGAGAGAAGAATGGTATCGTCCGAGTTGAGGGAACAACTCTTGTTCAGACACCGGAGGAACCCCAGCCTCGCGTGTCTTCGGGATGGAAGAATGTTTGGCGAGAAAATGCAGAATATCAGGCTCTGGCACTCGGGGTCGGTGGTGCAGCCATTGGTGCCCTTGCGACTGTAGCCTTACAATTTATGGTCCCTAGATGAATAGCACATTTAAAATAATTCGCCGGCTTTCACGTTACTTTCCGGTCCGAGAACAAGCGCTCAAGATCGCCGCGGCTTGGTCACCGACCGTGACACTCAGCGAAGTCGTCATTCACAGGCTTTCATGAGAGTCGTCTCGACATTCCATCAGCCATCCTCAGTTGTCACTTCGTTAAAATGCCGATTATCGGCGCACGAGACTGAACATCTTATTATCGTCAAACCTAACAAGCTCGATGTTCACACCTTAACGGCGGATGGCCTTGTCTTTCGATGCTCTCTGGAAGTATGGGGATGCATTGTGGATGTTAAAGCTGTGAATAGCCTTGTGAGTTGAGATATACCTTAGTGAAGCACACTCCAATTACGTCAAATTGCAGAAGGATTCATTGTCCAGTCTGGTCCTGATTACAGACCACCCTGAACCAAGAATTCTGTTGATAGACTATGTGTTATCAACTCCCGACTCCCAACCATCACTTGAAGTTGTGCATAATGAATCATTGGTATCCCGTGGATTCCGTCCTGCAGAATTCTTCCACGGCTTGGCGGTTTCTGACGACAGGTGTCGCATTGTCGCGTCTCCTTACATTGGGAAAATGACACTCGTATGCCTTGGAAAGACCGCCGGAGACAGGATAGAGACCTCCTTTGAATTCAAGTAAGCCGCAGTGGCGTATTGACCTCACAGACTGACATTTTCGTCAAAGTGTTCGCGAGCTGAACATCCTATCACTGGCTTTCCTTCCTGACTCAACATCGGGTGCAGAAACTCTTGCAATCCTTCACATTGATTTCCGAAATAATGTCAGACTTTATGCCCGTGACGTATCTGCAGACTTTAGCGACATTTCCATGACTCTGTCAGACCGACTTCCGGAAGCAGTCGTACCAGAATCATATGCAGACCGAATTATTCCAATCCCTGCATCTGACGAGCGATCAGGTGGTTTGATCGTCTCAGGGGGACAAAGTATCATATTCTATCCTGTTTCTCCGCCGAGCAGTGGCAAGCGAAAGGACAAGAGCGTGGTTAGGCCTTCATCGTCGGTGAACTGGCCCTACTCGAGTATCACCGCGTGAGTACGTTTACTTTGAAAAGACAATCAATGGCGATAAACTCTGCGTTTATAGGCATCATGTGCTCGACGCTGAAGGATCAAGAATATTGTTTGGCGACAAGTATGGCCGCTTAGCTATTGTCTGCATTAAATCCTCGCCTCTAACGTTCTCGGTCGATCTACTTGGAGAGGTAGTCACGATCATGACCGTTCATACCCTGAAGCTAATCGTCGATCCCAGACATCGCCTGCTAAGTCGATAACGTATATCAACGCGGGTATCTTCTTTGTCGGCTCGGAACAAGGCGATTCTCAGGTCTTACGTTTTACCGAGGAGAAAAATGGTTCTCACTTCGAGGTCCTTTCGACATTTGATAACATAGCCTGGGTCAACGATGCCTGTCTGGTTGAAAGAGACGGGACAAAAGAGGTAAGCATCACATGAGCGAAGATGTGTCAAATTGGTAACTTTTGTAGATTGTCACTGCGTCAGGTGGCGGAAACACGGGATCGTTACGAGTGATACGGAATGGCGCGGATTTTGAACACCTCTCTCACATTGATGAGCTTTCTAACATCACCACTTTGATCCCTTTCCGATCGAGGTATAAATCAACGTATGTGGACGCTCTAGTCTCTTATGACTGAGCACTGGATGCTAAGGCAGCCTCATACAGCGTCGATTCATTCCTTCTGGTTTCATCGCCCATTGACTCTCGCATACTGTCGTTCGAACACGTTGAATATGTCGAACAAATCGAAACATTCCCCGGGTTTCAGCGCGATAGTCCAACATTGGCAGCAGGCAACATCACTCCTTTCAGTCGGGCCTACAAAAACGCTGCAGGAATTACTGAGCCTGCAGAATCCACGCTTGTCGTACAAGTCACGAAGAAGGAGGTCACTTTGGTAGATTTGCTCGATGGATCGCGTGTCTCGTATTGGACCCCACCAAGTCCTATCCTAGTGGCTAGTGTCAATGCCACTCAAATATGTGTTGGCCTCAAAGGCGGAACTCTCATCCGTCTTGACTTGGATACAAATGAGCAGCTCCGGCTAGCCAGGTATGTAACCGTTTTTGCTGGCGATATATGCTTCGTCTGAGCGTTCACAAGCACCACACGGTTTGGGACATTCAGCGAACCCCGTGAAATTTCCGCCATTTCATGTACCCCTCTGAAAAGTGGTCATTTGATTTCAAAGGCCGTTGTGGTCGGTTTCTGGGACTCAAATGAAGTCATAGTATGCAAGATCACTGATCTTACCCAAATCGGCGAAACGATACGTCTATCACACGTCCCACGATCACTATTGATCACTGCATTTGGCAAACATGATAAGCCTCATATCATGATTGGTCTCGGAGATGGATCTTTGGTCCTTTGTGCAACAGATACGCAGTTGATGCCTCAGGAACGACGCGCAATTTCGCTAGGAAGTACACCAATTTCTTTAGCAATTTGTACATCTGGTGATACTGTGGGCGTCTTCGCGTATGGATATCGAGCTGCCATTCTGTTCTGGGAGAGCGGTCATGTTCGGTGGTCACCCTTGGCATTGAAGGTCAGTTTTCCGGAAAAAAATTACTCACTATCGGGCTGAAGGTTATGTCCAGGGAATTGCTGCCGCTTGTCCTTTCGATGCTGAATCCTACGAACGGTCGATTGCTTTTGCATCATCGAACAGTTTGTCCATTGGGAGAGTCAAGGGTGTCTCGAAGCTACATATTCGTTCGGTATGCGCTCTTTCGTGTTTGATTATGAGAATGCAGTATACGATGTCTATACAGGTCCCTCTGGGTCTCGATATCCCCGTCCAAGTGGCACATCATGCGGACCTCAAAGCCTTTGGTGTGGGTATATTGAGATCGCAGCCTAACCGGCCGGGAGAAGAGGAGCGGATGATAAGTTCCTTCGCTCTGTTCGACGACGTGAACTTCGAACGTACGCTCTTCTTTCATTCATGTCCGTCTATGCTCATTCTCTTCACAGGCATAAACAGATTCAAATGCCTCCCATCAGAAGAGATTTACTCGGTTACCAAACTTGATCTGATATGTGATGGCGTACACGAATCATTCTTTGGCGTTGGTACGGTGTTCATGCAAGAGAATGAGGTGGAGCCGTCCAAAGGACGCCTGTTGCTGTTCCAAGGCACTGTGAACTCTGAAAAGGCTTCGAATCCAAGCGACCGACCGAAATCCTGGCTTCTCTCTTCCATCGAGCTTCCCGGTTGTATATATTCGATAACATCATGCAAGGGATTTATCGTCGCAGCTGTCAACTCCGCCGTTAGTCGCGTTCTCTTCATTGGATAAGTATCTAACAATTCCATAGGTCTGTATCCTCGAGCTGAAGCGCAAGGAAACTGGGTTTGGGCCTTCAGATTGGAGTCTCTCCATCATCGCAAAGCATAATCACAACTACATCATCAGCAAGGTCACTGCTAAAGATGATATCATCGCGATAGGCGATACCATATCCTCGATATCAATGTTCCGATTTGCCGACCGGGAGCTGAAGATGTTGGCTAAGAATTACAATCCTCTCTGGCCGCTGAGCATTCAGCTGCTGGATAAGACTTCGGTCATTGGAGCGAACGTATGATTTTGGTCCTGAAGATCTACTTTCACTGATCTGTGAGCTCAGAGCGACTGTAATTTGTGGACTTTTGCGTTGCAAGGCTCCAGTGGTCAACAATCCTTGGACTCCAACGGATGGTATCACATTGGTGAAATCGTCAACAAATTCATTGAAGGTTGGCTTTTCCTTTTCTTTGCTAGCCAATACCCAAAAGCTTCGATAGGAACGTTATCATCGATACCGGATGATAATCCATCGCACCCCGTCCCCGAACAACTTTTCTTCTCCTCCATCGGCCGAATCGGAGTGATTTCGAGTCTTGATAATGAGACATCACTTGCTATGACTAAATTGCAGAATAACATGGCTGCAGTTATCAAAGGTGCAGACGGAACCGACCATACCGAGTACGTCTCCTCACTCTTGATGGACCTATCGTTGATGAGTTCGTCAGATGGAGAAGACCGACGAGCATTCGCGGCCCGTCGGACTCCCAACCCCAAGCTGTAGGATTTCTGGATGGAGATTTTATTGAGCAGTACACCAGTCTTACACCTGATGTACTGCGGGACGTACAGCAGGGTCAGAATGAAGCGGAGAGGCTTGATCTCTCGCATTCGAAGACCGTAGAGATCATCGAACAGCTTCAGTCGTTGCATTAGATATTCTCACGCGTATGCACTTTGTACTGATAGAATGGAATGTACAACAATGACTCGAATGAATCAGCAGAAAACAGAATTGCAATTGGACGTGATAAAATACACCGCTATGTAGTATCCATAGCTTCGGGCTGAGATGCGGGATCAACCGCAGTGATAGGTTTCGCAGGTAAAGTAGATGAAGAAACAGATTCGAAAGGCGTGATACTCTCCTCCGCGACAAGACGTCGTATACGTTCCGAGTTCACATGGAAATCTGTCGTTCCGCGCTCGAAAGTATATTTACGTTCTTTCCTTCCTCTGTACAAATCATCAGCTCAGAGGAGATGGAAGGAGGAAGATGAGGACGAACCGTTCGTTAGGAAGCTCGAATCCGCGGATCATGTCTGTTTTGTCTTTGGTGATGACGCATACATCGACGTTTGACCCTGATCCCAGATCATTGAAAATACCCGCTGAGATGGCCGCCGCGACCAATTTCGTGGCTTCATCTCTCTATAAATCAATTAATAAGTACTTGCGTCTGATATCACGGAGGGGTAACGCGTACCTCCAAATTCGGTCTCCATTGACTTTCGAAAACAGCCATAGCAGCCAAACTTCCCGAACCCATAGTAACATACGGTAACTTATCCGTCGATCCATGGGGCGCGACAGTGAAGAGATGAGCCCCAGTAGAGTCGACTCCACCGAGAACGAGAGCAGCACCGACGTGCCCTTGATAGCGGAATAAATACTGCTTGAGCATTGTCATGGCTGTCACGACGCGCGGCTTGCGGCCTGTGGAGAGGGCGTGGAGTTCGATGCTGGAGGAAATCATGGCGGTTGTGAACTCTGTGTCGGCAGCTGTCCCTGCTCCGCAACATCTTATGGATTCTGAGATGAAATGGATCTATGCGGACGCGTATATCAGTCCGACTTCAGTGCGAAGATGAAGGGAGCTGGGTAGACCTTTTCGCAGTTCTTGTCTGCAACGATGGGCCCTTCTGTTGCTCTCGTATCTGCTCCGAGGACGATCCCATCTTTAAACAGACACCCTACGATCGTTGTACCCGTGCTCGTAGCCTTGGGCAGCTTCACGCCTCTCGAACCCAGGAATTCATTCCTATTGACCTCGTCAAATAATGCTCAAAATTCGACGAGACGAACCGCACCGAACATGATTGGAAAAGTCGAATCCTGATCCTTTGTACACGCTTGCGGTGGCCATTTCTTCTTAGGCTTAGGGAGAGTACGCGTCGTTGCAAATAGGAACAAACATGGCTTTGGTTTTCTATTTCAAGCTCCGAGAGTGCTTTCTTTTCTCATCCGCTTTCTGTTTCGTCTTGCGCTCTCCTCCTCTTTCTCTTCCTTCCAAGGTTGGTGTCTCTTCTATCCTTTTTACCTTCACTTTTGTTTCTTGATGATATCATTGCTGTGCACCAGTCGGAAACTCACGACGACAACTTACCCTGGCTCCATTTATACGCTTTGCGAGTCCTGACATTTATTTTCACCTCGTCCTTATGCTCTTCGTGTACTGACATCCATCCTTCAGACTCTTCTCCATGACTTGAGCTCGTCTCTATCTCAAATGGTGAGCCTCGTTCCTTTACGATTCTCTCTGGTTCCGTTCGAGATGAACACCAATCACATATCAAGCTCAACAGCCTTATGGTCGAACAGACCATCTGATGAGTAACTTCTGCAATTCTGAAATCTTCCTTCGTCTTCGTCACTTGTCTTCGTCACTTTTCTAACTCTCCTCCCTCAGGTTGTCGCTGCGTCGTCTCCATGAAGTTTTCTCTGTTTCCCTCTGCTATGCCATACTATTTCTGTACTTATATATATCGTTTCGAATATTACTGCTATTGCTCGATCACTTCTCAGCTATGGTTTTCTACATCCGTGAGGACAGAACGCGCTGTGCTTGCCGCGTCTCAGTCACGCTTCAGCTTCAACAGTCGCGACATGGATATCTCACAACTGACGAACCCTGTACTCGACTCTCAACAAGAGGACCTCCCGCTCGAAGAACCCAACGACGTCGATGGGCAATCCAACACACAAGAAGATAATGCGCTTGCCGAAGCTGAAGCAGAGGCAGACTCTGCCTCGGCAGATGGCCAAAAGTCCATGGATGGCAGAGTGAGGAATCGTGTGGCCCCTCCTGTCGACAGAATGCCTGGCAAATCGCTCTTCCCGATGGCTCGCGTTCAGCGAATACTCAAAGCTGATGAAGTGCGTGTTTTACTCGTGATCGTCGCGTCCTGGGTCGTGAAACGCGTGTGGCAGGAGTTACCGAGCTGTGCGAGAGAGGCCGTGGTGTTGATATCGATCGCGACTGTGCGTATATTCGTACGCGTTCTCGAGCGTTGAGCTAACTTGGCCTAGGAGGAGTTTATCAAGCGACTTGCGTTGGCCGGGCATCTGCAAGCAAAACGAGAACAGCGTCTGACAGTTGCTCCCAAAGACTTTCGTTCGTCGCTCACTCCATTCCTCACTTCTCTTCGTGACCGCCATGCTCAGACGTCGCATCAAAGCGCCAAGACGAGTTTCTGTTCCTCGATGGTCGACATTCTATCCTCCCCCGACATCCCGCACGACTAACTTCATCCTTCCAGAAATCCTGAACGTAACAACAAAACCCCCACGTAAATACACCAAATCCGCACCCAAAAAATCCGCCCCTGCAGGTCCCAATTCAAATAACTCCGGATACTCAATACAGGCCGCCTTTCAAGTTGAGGATTCGAGCAAACGCTCTTTTATCGTGCTGATTTATCCGCGCAGGCATCAACGTCGACGTCACAAAGCATGCCGCCGATGAGAGCCCTGGCACCCATGCCACCCCCGAGCGTGGAAGTGGGTGGTGGAGATGCGATGGATGTATCATAATATTCTTCGGGTTTGGATCCTGGGTGTGTGCTTATCGTAATGCCTTTTAATTCTTGGCTGAATCGCCTCAGGATCTCGGCTTAGGTTATTTTCTCTCGTCACTGTATTTGTATTTCATTCACATCTCAACTAACGCCATACTACATTCTGTCCCTATATGCTCACTCTTCCGAATGTGAAGTTTAAGGACAGAAGCTTTTGTGATCGACGCTCTCAAGATGACCCTCCAAAGCCCAAGCCCAAGCCAAACAAGTCAACTGATCATCTATATTGAGCTGGGATAGAAAAGGCCTCTAGCATTCCCATGATAACGACACAAGACAGTCGATTATGTACTTGTATGAAGGAATGTGATGATGATGGTAACCAAAGCCTAAGGCAACAAGCCTCAAGCCAAGAATAAAACAATACAGAAAAGAAAGCATAAGGTATCCATACCTAACCCATGCAATATGCACTACGCCCAAAGATCAAAATCCGCAAAGAGATGCTGACGCCATCTAAATTAACTCCAGACGTCAAGCATCAATCTCGATCGTTCTTTAAGCACTTTCAACTCCTGTGCTCCCTCCACTTCTGCAGATCCCCCCTTGGCCTCACCAAGCATTGCCGCCAACTTATCCTCCACAGCCTTACTCATATTCTTTGCATCCCCACAAATATAGACATACCCTTTCAAATTCAATATCGCATTCGAGATATGCTCCCGATCCTCCCATAGCAGATCTTGAACGTAGATCTTGCTCCCGTCCGGTTTGTAGGGCGGCTCGCGGGAGAATGCGATGTGCATTGCGAACTTGTCACCCAGCTCTTCTGAGTAGGTAGGCCATTCGTCTTTGTAGAGGAAATCTTCGTCGGAGCGGCGACAGCCATAGAAGAGGGACATTTTACCCCAGTCTTTGAGAGCGTCGGGGCCGTTTTTGTCCTTGGCACGACGCGCAAGTGCGAGGCGTTCTTGGACGAAGCCACGGAATGGAGCGACACCCTATGAATATATGCTAAGTAAAGATTAAGCACGACAGAGACGGACGTACAGTTCCTGGGCCGATCATGATGATTGGACTCTTGGGGTTCGTAGGCAGACGGAATGTGGAGCGACGAACGTGAATAGGGACTTTGTAAATGGTCTCCTGGCGGTATGCACTTCGGGGACCTTCGATGGCGTAAGTCGGCAGAGAGACACTTGCAGGCACGGTTTCGCCTCCTTCAACGACCAAAGGTGCAGTCTCTCCATTCGCAGCGTACTTAAGGTTCAACAAGAAGTTGGAACCAACGCCGAATACCCATTTACTAGGTGCGACGTTTGATGCGACGGACTGATACTTAAGAACGACAGCAGTGATGTGGATAGAGTTAGGGTGCAGTTTAGGCGATGAAGAGATTGAGAAATAACGTGGTTGCAAACGAGGGATTGCAGAGACGATGATGTCAAACGGGATTTTCCAAGGAGTGGTATTTTCCGGGGTAGGAATGGCGTGCAGGTCGTTTCCAGCGGCTAACTGGAGAACTTCTCCGAGCTTCAAACATCCATTGGCAATAACGTTGTGGTATTCTTCCTTGTCGGTGTTGAGACGTTTCAATACCGCTTCTGCAGCCTCGTTGGGAGCAAATTTGGAGAATGTGCCAAGGATCTGACGACCGGCGACAGCGCTGATATCGATATAGTGACGGAGGACCGTAGCGTACGTGGAAGGGACGGGGAATGGAACCTTTGCGAGCGCGGGATCGAGTGACTCAATGCCGATGACGGTATCCCGCTTTTCAGCTAATCCGAGCGCGCATAGGAGACGTTCAACCTCGACGTCAGGATTAGAGGGCCAAACGCCGACATGGTCACCATGTTGATACATAACTCCAGAGCCTTCAATGTTCAATTCCATATGAACACAATTACGCTCCTTTCCGATGGCAAACAATTCGCGAGAGTGCGTGATGGGCGCAGGATAGGGGTTTTTGGCGTCGTGGATGCCTTTGGTGCGGGTGAGAGCGCGGGCAGAGAGTTCGCCGAGGTAAACCTTTTCCTGAGGGTGGGATGCGAGCTCCGTGACTGAGAAATCGGGAGTATCACCGCCAGAGCCCTCTTCCACATTGAGAGCCTGAGAGAAAGCCTCCCACATGCCGTCTTTCCACTCTAAATAATCCTCTTCCATACTCTTGTCATCGTCTCCCTGGCCAACCGTACCGATGCGCTGGGCACCAGCCTTGGTAAGATGCTGATCAACATACTTTGAAATAACGTTATAGTGTTCATAAGTTTTGTTGCCGAGGCCGAAAACGATGTATTTGAGGCCGTCTAATTTGTGTTCGCCGTTGGAGAAGGCGAACGAGTCGTCTTCCAAGTTCTGCATAAGCTGAACTGCGTTATCAGTGGGTTCGCCCTCGCCGTAAGTGGCCATGACAAAAACGGCGGCCGAATCTTCCGGGATCTGGTCAAGATTCTCAAAGTCGTATTCCTCTGGATCGCAAACGAGGGATGCAATGCCAAATCTAGATTTAGCCTCCTTTGCAATACGGATGGCATACTCCTCCGCGGTGCCCGTCTGAGAGCCGTAGAAGATGACAAGGCGCTTCTTCTATTTCCAAGAGCGCTGGGTCAGAAGCTGCGGAGAACACGCATGCAAAAATGGAAGAAACGTACGCCTTTCTTCATTTTGGCGACGAAATCGCGGGGATCAGTGTCATCGTCGTGGGCCTGCTTTGATGAAGCAGCCACTGGGACTGTAGACTTCTTTGAAGCGGAGAATATGGAGTCTTTGAAGACATAAAGAGTGGCAAGAAGGATGCCGATGCTCAGGATGGCAATGTCGGAAGTGGAGGCGAAGGCCATGAGGGAGGAAGAGGTCTCAGAGTCGGCGGTTGATTTGGGACTCTGGACGAAGCTTGAGGACATGGTGGTACAGAATGAGTGAGGAGATGTTACCACTGAGATGAAGACTTACAGGTTTGGGGAAAACCAAGGAATCGGCCGATCGCCGGTTCCGAGCGCGACTCCTGTGGCTGTGTACACCTGCTTTGCTAGTACAATGCAGACACTACCAAGCTCGGCTTAGCCATTCTGTCCCTTGTCTGGTATAGCTTTCAATTTTGCAATGCCAGATTAAACGAGCATTGTTTTTTTTATCCAGGTGGCCGACTTTCCATTCTGGCTGAGTGCTACACCGAGTCTCTCCTTTCGTTTCATCTCCGAGTGTTGGACACTGCTTGTGATTCTGGTCGTCAAAAAAGTGATGGCGCCACACCGGTACCCTGTGCAAGTGTGTGATCTGCCTCACTTCGGCCCGCGCTCACTTGACCCAAACATGTCCACTCTCCCTGACAAAGATTTACTAGCATAATGAAGACCTAGATCTATCCCTAGCTACCCTTCTCACGGCGTACCATACAAATCGTTAATCGCTAAAACCAGTGCGGTATGATGAGTGCTATATCCATCCACCTCGAGAATGTTTGGGTAAGTGCTCTTCGAGCAGTTAACAAACAAACTCTCGAACAGTGTCTCGTTCCCGACCTCTGCCATCGATAATAGACTGGTGTCGCGCATTTTGGCACGCACAGCATCGGCTGCACTCATTTTGAGTGCCCATCCTGTCAGAAGATGGTTTGTATCAGGATTATTTCGCTTCTCCTTCATGAACCGGATCTGCTCCCAGGTCAGTGCGAGAGAGTTATTGGTGCCTGAATATTTTGACACGAAAGGTAGTCGGTGGGCTTCGTAAAACCCACACGACGGGAAAGAGTCGAGCTTGATCCCTGATGCAGCTCGTACGATCACAACAACCGCAGACTTGTTCCCCGAGATAAACTCGTTCAGCCTAAGCTTGGTCAAGTCCGCAGCCGTCGTGACGAACCTATGATTCAGGTTCTTCAACTTGCCTAGCAGTCTATTCCACTCCTCTTGGTTCATCTCCCGATACCCTGCATCCGCGTTATATCCGTGCGAAACTTCGAGGAACACGAGTTCCTTGTATACTCCTGTGAACCAGTTCACGCTGTCGATCACCTGGTCAATCGATTGACCGTTCCTGCCTTGCCAGCCTACCCCGGCAACCTTGGTATTTCTGTAATGCCCCGTGTAAAGGACTTTGTTCCAGATGATGGGACGTATGTCAAGCCACCGCGACCCTCGTTCCAACTGCGTTGACACAGCACAGTTCTGCGTCTGAGTATTGCATTCATTGGTGCCGACAGTCCCACTTCCAACACGACCCATGCCCGCATTGTGCGAGCCCGGAATGCAGATGTGTCGAAGGGTGCGAGGGCCAAGTTTGGCGAGATTATCATGCATCCAGCTCGTCGAGGGGTAGGTCGAGTTGAAATTATTTTCCGAGCCCGAGAGAACAAACTGTATCTCTCCGTCTTGTTTCCAACCCAATGAAAAGGTATCCCATTGAGAATACCTATGGGTCGAAAGACCATTCAGGTATATCTGGAGTTGGAAGGACATATTGGCTCGTGCCTGAACCTGGAACCTGTATGAGGTTCCTGACAGTGTATACTCAGTCGTGCCGCTATCTTGAACCGCGTGGTCGAATACCCATTCGCCCCACTCAATACAGATGGAGACAGAGGATCCGGGAGCAATGGAGTGAGGGAAAGACCAGGAGTTCATCCGCCACGAAGTCTGAGAACTCCTCGTCCACGTATATGGCGTGCCATTTGTCAGTCTGATAGCGCCGCTCTGGCCCATAGTTTGCTACAGTCGATGTTCTGTCAAAGAAGAAGTGCGGGAAAGAGAGGACCACGCACAAATTTCGACAATAAAGGATGTACCTTTGAGAGATGCTTCTTTGTTAGGTTGGCTAAGGAGGTCGTTCTGCATCCCTTATGAATGTCTCTGAATTACAGATAAGCCTGCCCCACCTTCTCTTGTTCCCCTCAGGAGAATTTCCTGAAGCTTCCATAATGATCCGCGACCAATGATAGTACTCAGACCAACACGGTGCCTAATGTTAGGTTACCGATGGAAGAATTGCAGGCTATGTCTTTATCACAGTTCTCCACATACCCTGGAACGTGTTACTGCCGTCCTACCTCTCTCTTCTCGTGAGCTTGAAAGGCTGGTTCGGTGAGCGGCGTTAGCTTCATCCCGAATGAATGAACCCCCGGATCCGTTAATACACCAAAGAAGCGATCGGCGAGTAAGCAAGTTGCCGAGTTGTGCACGCTTTGTGGGCTGGGGTTCATTTGGCAGCGCAAGATCTGAACGGCGAACTAAGATGAAGATGTTTGTCGAAATACACGAGTTGTGAGACGCTTACTGCGGGCGTATGATCGGTCCGAGGTAAGGGCAAGGTTATAGAAGTGACGGATCAAGTGTCGAGTGGTCTTACTCTTGGGTAAGGTACATGTACCAGCAGTGCAGTCTTGGCAGGTTGGACGAGTTTAAATATGCCACTTGGCAACAGGAAGCTTGTGTTTATGAGTGTGCAGCCGATGGGACCCCCGCGCTCGATAGAACCAGGTGATTCTACCAGAGGCAGCATACACTCACAATAATATAGACGGCCGG
>KV428030.1:155012-199079 GCA_001632355.1 Sistotremastrum suecicum HHB10207 ss-3
TTGAGAGAATTCCTAATGTCCCGCTGGCGGACAGTTCGGGCTGGTAAAGAGATTTAACTAGCGTTCGTATGTGAGCTGAAAAATGCTGCTACGATTACCTTCAAGTACGAGATCAAACCGCTCAGATGACGGGCCAATGATCTAGCTGAATAAAAGCTCAGAACCCAGGACATTTCGTACCATGTTGTTTCGCCACTGGCTGACGGAAGAGACCAAAGTGATAAAATTTTGATCTTGATATAAGTCAATCTGTATCAAAACGTTCTCCACAACACTCCTGCTTAAACGGTCAATAAACAAACCACTATGGTCAGGACCGATGGCAACTTAAACCTGAGTAGAAAGATCCGAAGCTCCGAGGACATTGGGGATAGTTTTCACGGGAGCCTGGAAACTCACAATAGCTGGTAGTTAACTCGATATCTGCGAGGCAGCGTAATAGCTCAAGTATAAGAGTAGAGCTCGATCGGCTGGTCTACTCGGGCTTCCAAACAGTTGGTGCGATACTCATGTCCTCAACTTGTCAGTCCATCTCTCGGTGGATATTCATCGAATAATCTCGATGAGGTCAGAAGCCCCTCCATATTGCTACACCAGGATACGCAAATACGTTGCATGGTCAATTCGCTCTTTTGGTTGGAGTAGCCATATGGAACGGGAAAAGGTGCCTAATGCGGCTACCAAAAGCGATACAAGAAACGTCGCAAGAAATTTCCTTGATTGCGACATACTCTCAAGAGCCGATAAACACTATATAGCGGCAAGTCCTCACGTTGAAGACTATGAGTGAGACAGAGACCTTGCCCGATAACGGCAGAAGCAGTTGGTAGTCTCAGGCGAGTCCAAGGCAGAGTTGTCGCATGGAAGTCCGAATAAAGACGAATACCGGTAACATGAAGCGCAGCCACTCAAGTCATCGAGCTCAACTTCGCGTCATAAATGGCGTCGAAGGCGAGGAAATCGCACTCATCTATTGCTATCGGCTACCTGAGGTCACATCAAAATAGTCATCCAAATCATGAAAATTCTAGAACATAGACATCACCAGTGATAAGGCTGGCAACAAGACGCGTTGAATTTTCGTCAAAAACTAAATGTTCAACGTCGTGAACTGGAAACGGCAACGGGCCAGGACAAAGTGGAGAGGTATTTGAACGACCGTCGGTGTCATTCAATCTCATGAGTCGCATTTCCAACTCTTCTGACGCCATATTCTTCTCAATCCACACCCCTTTCTGTCCTGATGCACCGATGGTCACGGATAGGCATGATTTATCCAATTGCAAGGAATAAGTGCGATGCTTTTTTACCTCCAATCCTGTGATATCGGATGCAGAGATAGTATAGCGATGCGCCATATCTCGAGGGAATGCCGACATCGAAGGTAACCACATAAGCGGGATCGAGGAAGAGAAGGTAGGCGAAGATCGCAAGCGATTCGGATTGCCAACGTAAAGGGTCGGCCAAATTCCTTCTCTTTCGAGCCTCATTTCGCTCCGGGGTTGCGAAACAACCTCCTTGGGGCGAGGAAACAGGGGAGGAACTGAGTACAGTTGAAGCAGGGTATACGACGCCGTAGCGGAGAAGAGGAGGATACTGCCATCGAGGGCAAGGTTTTGAATCTTGGGCCCCATCTGCAACGAATGAGGATCATCAAAAGAAACAAGAGATCAGGAATACAGACATCATTTCTATCTAACATCACGTAAGACGATTCTCTGGTCTTCCGATTTATGAAGAAAAGGCGGAAAAGAGGCATGCCAATCAGAAGCCCGGACAAAATGTCTCCCGATAGTGCCATGGAGTAGACGGCTCCCCAAGATTCTTCTCCAAATAACAGAGGTTCGAGGGTTTTGACATGAGCGGCGTCAATCTCGTATATGTAGAAGATCCTGATGTAATGATCAAAATACTGGCCAGAGATGAATGGTTTGGGCGTACTTTTGTGAGAGAGCTGGCAATCCGCTCGAGGCGACGACCATGATGACATTGTCATCTTCGACAACCTCTATCACCAGTTTCTCGGCCGGGATACGAAAATGGGCAACAAGGACAGGCCGAGTTAGCAAGGATATATCCCATAATCTGACGGTGGTTCCCTTCGCGTTCGCCACAACGTCTTCGTAAAAAGTGATCAAGGAGAGACCATTGTGCAGAAGTCTCATATTCCGAACGAGCCTCTCGCCTTCAGATCGAAGTTGTGGCAATACTTGAACTGATCGCAGCCTCGGCGTATCACGCGCCCAATTCAAGTCGACTTTCAGTGCATCTACAGCCATCTGCTGAAGCGCCGCAGTAGGATAAGATTTGGCAATCTCAGCCTCAAAAGGTCGAGAAATCTGGTAGAATCGAAGCCATACAAGGCGGACAGATCCCAGAATGTTCAGCGAGCGACACGTCTGATGTACATTGGCAAAACTGAGCTGATCAGCTTGAAACAGTCTTCAAAGATAAGCGTTACAAGCCTTTTTGAGAGCAAGAACGTCGGAGACACGCAGATATTCCACAATGACGAGAAAGACATCTTCTGAGATGCTTTGCAGACTCATCGTCCACTGACAACCTACACGTCTGAATTCCTGGAAAGGCGCTCACCAGGGTGGTCCGCTTACATAAGCGGCGTCGACTCCGAAGACAACTGCGTCTCGCCGGCGGAACCTGCGCTGCTAGCTCCTCGTTCCACGATGGAGGCATTATTCTTCAACGTGCGAGGTCTTTTGAGATCTAGGAAATGGTACTGATCACCCTTTTACTTCTCTAGGCCTCGACCGGATTCTTGGAGGGGATTGTCCGAGGGTATAAGACCGGTATTCTGACCCAGAGTCAATACACCAACTTGACGCAATGCGAGACGCTTGAAGGTGCGCCTCTCTACTATTTATCGCCGATAACTCATCGATGGATTTTGAAAGACTTCCGGATGCAACTGTCTTCGACCGACTATGGAAATTTCCTCGCGAATGAGCCCTTACCCCTCTCAACATCGACTATCGCGGACAAAGCCACGCAAGTCCTCGTTGACCAATTCAATTATTTGCGCAGCAACGCAGTAGAGCCTCTGAGCAAGTTCCTGGAATATATGACGTGGGTGGTCCTTATATCCTGCCGCTTCTGAAGCTTGAAAGTCGACGCGCAGTTATGGATACATGATTGACAATGTCGTGTTGCTCATCACCGGTACTCTACACGAACGCGATACGCATGAACTTCTTGAGCGGTGTCACCCCCTGGGCGTATTCGATACCATGCCGGCATTATGTGTCGCTACCAACGTAGAGGAACTCTATAGAAGCGTCCTTGTCGAAACTCCACTTGGTAAATTCCTCCGCTGGGACCTGCATACCGCATACCCACACTCACCTTCGTCTTTAGCACCTTACTTCCGTGATTGTATTTCGGCCTCTGACTTGGACGACTTGAACATCGAAATTATCCGGAATACCGTGTACAAGGCATACTTGGAGGATTTCTATGCTTTTTGCTCTTCAGTCGGTGGCCCAACAT
Organism: Sistotremastrum suecicum HHB10207 ss-3; assembly: GCA_001632355.1. Lineage (NCBI taxonomy): Eukaryota > Fungi > Basidiomycota > Agaricomycetes > Sistotremastrales > Sistotremastraceae > Sistotremastrum > Sistotremastrum suecicum. Next base: position 158,517 of record KV428030.1, read on the forward strand.
CACAAGTGATGCACTCCATATTATCCTTTGAAGCCGATAGGCGAACCATCAACATCACCATTAATTCGCTAAACACCGACCTTGCCAAAGAGCAGCGAGCCAAACTCTTTCCTGCTATTGGACGGCTATACCCAGCCGGCAACAATGCACTTGCAAAAGCAGATGACGTCGATACCGTGCGCCAAGTCTGCGAATACGTACCCGAGTACCGGTCATTCCTCGATGCATCGTCGAACACCCAGAACGGCGATTCATACGGCGGCGATGGCTCGGCGGCAGCAGCACTCGAGGACAAGTTCTTTGCAGAAGAAGTGCGACTCAACAAAAACGCCTTCCTGCAGCAATTCCAGTATGGCGTCTTTTACAGCTACGTGAAGCTTAAAGAGCAAGAAATCCGAAGTATCACCTGGATCGCAGAGTGCATTGCGCAGAACGCGAAGGATAGAATTCACGACTATATTCCTATTTTCTAGTAATACTATATATCGAGTCGAACCGACCTGTGGAATTAATGATGTAGCTTCAAGCCGATGGCTTGAATGGAAGCGAGCGCGTGTGCCTGATCGGTCGGCAACCTTTTCGCAATGCAAGTTCGAAGGTCCGGATATTCCGGAATTCCACCTTCACTTCGCGACTTGATGGCGTGCTAATGGCTCTGTAATTCGTGGATATTCGTGTCATTTCTTTCGATCCATGTGGCTTCCAACGGTTCTCTCACGCAAATCATCGAGCATTTCCAGGGCAGGAAATGTCGCAATCTGCTGTCGCTCTTGCGTCTACTCTCCGCCACATTTGCTTAAGGATGGTTGGCTCAGTTCCCATGCGCTATCTGTCGTCTCTGGGCTCCTTCTCTCCTGTTTCTGGCAGCCTTCAAGCCTTCTCTCATTAAGACCATTAATATTGGAATTATGACCGAGAAAGTCGACAAAATCGCGAGTGAAGGGGCCGTCTCCCCAACAGGCTCATCGCGCAATGCTTCGTTATACGAAGACTATGACACACCGGAGGATCGTAGAATTATGCGCAAAGTGGATCGGCAGTAGGTTATTTATGTTGCAGTCTTAATTTACATTGATGATTCTCTTAGCTTGCTTCCAATCTTGACCCTGCTTTATCTTTTGAGCTTCTTGGACCGGTAAGCGCTTTACCATCTTATCATCAATCAACCCTAAACCTGTTTCTAGTACGAACATTGGGAACGCAAAGTATGTTGCTCGTCGTGTCTGCCGAGTATTGAGCCGAGTTGATGTCGAATCAATCGCTCTGCAGGCTATTAGGGCTTACAACTGTAAGTCACTTGCTCATGATCTATTGACATCTCACTCATATAGTCTTAGCAACTTCATGTTGTCGGTGTGAGTGTCGATTTGCCTATTACATCCGTCTTTTCAAACCGGTTCTTGTCATATTAGGCCAACTACAACCTTTCCTTGGCCATCTATTTCATCGCCTATGTGACTTTTGAGGTCCCCAGTAATGTGAGTGTGGATGAATTATTACACTTCATCGTACTCAATCCGCACAGGTCATGTGAGACACTTCGTATCGAGGCGAAAGGGGACATGAGTTGACAGACATGCACAGCTTGAAACGATTCGATCCGGCGAAATGGTTGCCCTCGTTGACCCTCGTGTGGGGCATTGTCTCCGTGTGTCAGGGCGTTGTCAAGAATCAGGCAGGCCTGTTTGCCGTGCGATTCTGTGAGTGTTTTGAAAAAATCATATACGTTGAGCCTCAACGCTTTCTGCTCAGTCCTAGGGATGACTGAGGCTGGATTGTCAGTCTTGATACAGTGTTGAGATTAACTCGTCGCTCAATGTGCATCAGGTTCCCTGGCGTTATTTTCCTCTTCTCTGTATACTATCGTCGTCGAGAACGACACTGGAGAGTCGCAGTCTTTTTCGGAGGTACTGTCAGCTGTTTATATCCTGTCGACACCGCTGACTCTCTCAAAGGAGCTGCGTTGGCTGGAGCATTCGGCGGCATTCTTGCGTTCGCCATTGGAAAGATGGATGGAATCGGCGGACGACAAGGATGGGCATGGTATGTCTCAATCTCACGTAACCATGTTTGCCGCTAAGCTCAAATCCTTCTGCAGGATCTTCATTTTAGAGGGTATGAGCTTCGTGTGTTATTTCGCGTTCTTCCTTTAACAGGCGATTTAGGTATCCTCACTATTGTCGTGTCTTTGGCCGCCTACTGGATTGTCCCTACATGGTGTGTATCAGGCTCCTGATCAACACGTCCACGATTGCTCACATTTTGACAGGGCCCATAAAGCGAAATTCGTGCGTGTTCAAGACTGCTATGACTGGCCACAATGCTGAATCCGTCATCAGCTTACTGAGCCAGAAAGAGCTCGATTATTAGCTCGCCTGGCTGCCGATTCAGATGCTGGTTCTTATGAGACGTTTGAGTGGCGATACGTGCGCGAGGCCTTTGGCGATCATCTTGTTTGGGCGTATGCCTTTCTTTTCCACGGATTCGCGTGAGTTTCGTTCTCTTAATCCTAGTTCCAGATGTTGAAACTTAGCCCAGATTTGTCCTTTACTCTCTGAGTCTCTTCTTGGTATGATGCCCTTCTCACAATATTGTATACCAGCTCATCGCTTCCCGTACTCAGCCCACAATCATTGCAAATCTTGGCTTTGTCACATGGAAAGCTCAGCTAATGACGGTGCCTCCCAACACGGTCGCAGCATTGTCGATCTGGGCCGCTGCGTATGCGGCCTCGAGATTCAAAAGAAGAGCTGTCTTCATCATCCTTGCTGCTGCCGTGGCAATCATTGGATACATTATTCTCCTCGCTGCGAATCACGCCGGAGTGAGATACTTTGGTGTCCACCTCGCAGCAGCAGGCGTGTATACCGGTATTATTCCACGTTGATGATCCAGATAACTAGCTCACGTCTCCACAGGGAACGCGCTTTTGCTCAGTTGGCCAGGCGAGAATGTTGCTGGACAAACGAAACGAGCTGTTGCGGTTGCCATGCAAATCACGATTGGCGACATCGGGGCCATCGCCGGTGTGTTTGATTCTCAGACCCTTACTGATCACGCTATTCACACTAGCCACAGGTGTTCTGATATATCGACCATCCTTTGCCGTTGATAATTATCGCAAACCTCATATCATCGCGATTGGATACGTCGTCTTTGGCGCCCTATGTGCTTCGTATCTATGGTTCTGGATGGCACGAGAGAACAGACGACGTGACGCTATTGAGGCAGAAGTAGCTGGTGGGGAGAAAGGTGATGCGCGGGATCGTACTGAGTCACGAGAAAATTTAGTTTCGAGTGATCGGAATCTGAGGTATAGGTACCAGATCTAATTCTTTCATGTACTTGTAGGGTAACTGTCACATCCATGCGATTAATATTATTCGATCCCCTGTCTGATCAGTACCGTACCATTCAAGGCACCAACCAGTTCAAGCATGCAAAAGTTCAGGTCATGATCACCGCCGGCAAGCAGTGCCGAACCGCTTATCGTTGGGAAGCGGTTGTTTGTTCCTAATCAACAAATGATGTAACGCCCTGATACGTCAAGCCCATGGTGGCTGATGAACGAGCTTCCTTCATGGCAGAGCCTGCTGTCTACAACAGCAATGGGTCGACTTCTCGAGTCAGTAGTCGCGTTAGCGGCACCCACCCACACTTTCAGAAGAGAGTATTCATTGGGCCAATGCCCGAACGCGTTGTCGCTGAAGCACCAGCAGCTTCATCTAAAATGTGGAAGTCGATGTCACAATCGACGACGGCGTCTGCAACTCAGGCTGACGATGCTGGCGATTCATACGACGAGGATAGATTGCGTCGTTTCTTCACGAGGAAAGGCTCCGAGTCGCAGGACTGGAGCAAGGATGAGGAGAGGAGCATTCGCAGAGATATCGTCAGGAAATGGAGAGAGACTGGTTGGGATCCCGTTCGGTCATCGTCGTCACGGAGAAGGAAAGAACAAAAATCCAGGTCGTCTACTTGGGTTGGAAACACCTTCGAAGTGGGTGATGTACTCGGGGTCATGAACGTGTTCGACCAAGCCACCATTCCTCCTACGAAACCCGCCTCGCAAGCCTCTAGCAGTGCTACTGCTCGGCCTGAAATATCGCTTAAACCCCCCGAAAATCGCCTCTCCAGCTCGACAAACGCTGACACCATCACCAACGGCTCACAATATTTCTCGGTGCAAGAGGCTTCCAGCTCATTGGCAGCTGTAGCAACACAACACAGCTCTACATCTACAACGCCACTACTTCCCCCTCAGCAGGAAATTACAAGGCTTCCGTCATCTCGCACAGAAGGCGCCCTCCCATTACTCTCCGAATCGTCTCCACGCCCCGATATTAACGGCACTAGGAGCGATGGCGCGCTGCCTAAATCGGCAGCAGTTCTCAGATCTGCTGTCAGACGGAAATTCTCTAGCAATTCGTCGAAGGATAAAGGGAAAGGAAAATCGAAGGTAGTGCAGTTTCCCACGTCCGGAAACGTCACCGAAGAGCCAGCTGAGGTTTCTGAAGTCTTGGAACGAAGGGGCTCGGAACTGCAGGGGACTAGCGCCGGCGTTGAACAGGAAGCCCTTGCAGCTCTTGAGGAGCAACACGAGCTGCAATGGGGTGATGTCGTAATGCGAGGTTGGACTTTTGCCCTTGACCGAATCAACGTTACTGACGTCTGCCTACAGATCGAATGTTGTTCAGAATTGCACGTACAAAATATGACGTTACAGCTTACCATGAGAGTAAGCAAGTGTATATCAATGATCTCAGAGAAGGAGAGTGGCAAGAATATCTCGTCATATGGCGAAAAGACCGCCTAGAGTTATACGAAGATCACGTTGGTTTATTTATTCTCATGTCTTTCTGCTGTTAACCTCGATTCTTCAGTCATTACCATTGAAAGAACGTTGGCTTGGTTACAAACACCTCGCCTATGTGATCACTCTCAGGCCGCCGACCACCAAATTAGCTCTTTATTCGTTCACGGACATGACTCTGTGTCTCACGGCCGCTCCTACATCCATTCACAACAAACTTGACGGGCGAAAGTCTATCTCAGATGAACCTGGGACACACATATACCGATTCAAACACCGAAGCCGTTCAAGAACAGTAGACTGGGCGTGGAAAATCTGGTTAGAACGCTTATCTCCTGTCCGCTTTCTCATATCTGACATCTACGCAGGCAACATTTGGGCGGAGAAGTCCCTGCCTTTTTAGATGTTCATTGTCCAGCGCTCGGTAGTCGTGTGCGGATAGATATACCCTGGCGGCAGTCATATTCCGGCCCCGACTGGGAGCATCTTTCGAAGCCAAATGTCATCGACTTATGTAGACAGACTCTGATTTCGCTACCCGATTATGCTCACCTACTTCGGGCCCATGAAGAGGAGGGCAAGCGACTCGAATTATGTTGGAAAACGGACACCAAACTGGATTGGATATGGCTTTCTGAAGACATCGACGGGCATTCGAGGGAATGGGCCGTGCTTCAAGGTTTAGCGTGGAAGTCTCCTGGCGTACCCGCCGAACTTGAAGTACGCTTAGCAGAGTACCGCAGCTCAGAAGCTCTCATGAAAGACGGTACACATCTTCGAGAACCACCATCAATCGAAGGCTATCTCAGTCGGATCAAACCCAACACACAGGCTAAAGTGATGATATATGTTTCTATTCACGATGGCTACATTTTCACTACTCGCCCTGTACATGCTTTCCCGCCCCCTCCACCGATACCCCCCATGCTAGATGAGGCCGAATTCGAAGAGAACAAGCCTACTCCTCTGACAGAGCATCGACGCGGTGTCGCCCAAATACTTGCGTCTGACAGTCTGCTGGATCTCAGAAGCATCCTATCAGTTCGAAGGGCTTTTCAACCTTACGTTCGGATGACCGACCCAAATACACTACCATCGCGACTCAATGGTGTATTGCCAGAAGGTTGGTCAGCCGATGATGCCATTGAAGCGACCGCCAGCGACAATGAAGACGAGGGTGGTGATGAAGGGTTGGCAGCCGCTTCTGATAAAAGTCGCGTCAACTTACGCCGAAGTTTCGAGTGTCTCATGAAAACTGGCCACATCGTTCGGTTTGAAGTAAGTCTGGTCATATACTAGCAGAGGCGTCTAATCATACGTTTGTTCAGACACACTCTCGTGCTCTTGCTATTCAGTGGGTTACTCGATTACGGGATCTGATCCAGTAGGTCCAATGTTGTTTGCTCATGCCCGCACCCACTGATTGGGCCCCAAGCTATTGGAACCACAGACACCGAGTCGACGCACGCCAGGAGATGGAGATTGTGTACGCGACACAGGGGGGACCCAGAGTTGAGCTGCCGATACCAAGTCGGCGGGACGAGAATCTGCCGCCAGAGGGCCCACCAAATCCGGAGACTGCTGATCCTTATCTTTCGAGCTTCTGGAATTGGTCAGTGCTGGACGGCGATCGACCGATCGTAAAATGTGGACGGTTGTTTGTAAAGAGAGCCCATCGGACTGCCTATGTGTACGTTGTTTGCTCATCCTCGAAATTCATATCTCATCGTAATTCATATAGCCTTAATCAGCTTGTCTTGACCTCAGGTCATCTTACTCGATTTCACGTACAGCAAGGCAACGTCCTTTCTCAGAAGGCCAAGACTATCAGCTTGGTGGATGCCTATGTTTGTTCTGGCCATTTTGCCTCCAACTCCATCTCGAATAAAATTGGCCAAGATGGAACTCACGTAGCGAAGCGCTATCAGGACGGACTTGAGACTGACGATAAGGAAGAGGATACATACTTCGTTATCTGGTACGTTCGCATTGAGGCCTCGAATCCGTCAATGGTAAACTCGGGTTAGGTATGTCAACCATCAAGTTGACCACACCGTCAAGAATCGGATGGACCGAAGCTTGTCAGTTTCTACCAAGCCTTTGCCAGCGCTTTCGAGGAAGCGAAAGATGATGCTTCTCAGAGCGAGGAGTATGTTGGAGCGGGACGCTTGGTGTTGGGCATTGAACTGTGAATTAGAGCGGACAGTGCGCGCTAATCGAGAGAGGGAACGGTCCGCCGATGAAGCAGGAGGACTGCCTGAGTTTGCATGATCCTTTCCGTCAGTCCGAATACTTCCGTGTTATATTATATATGCAACAGATGCCCTGTGAAGCCACCAGGGTGATAGGAGGATGAGTGGGGTGTAATATAGTACAGTAATGTATGTGAATAATAGATAGGTCTAAAGCTAGAATAATATGCCTGCAGGGCACGAGGACGAGTTTATCAAACACGACCCTCCATGATAGCGTGTGACTCCTTCACGTACTGAGCAGACTCTTCTCGAGAAAATCTGGGAAAATGATAAGTATCAATCGAGAATGCTCAAGACAACTACGTACCCAGGCTTGACACCCTTCGTCAACATGTCCGGCTCCCTCAATGCAAACGGGTTAACGTCATTTTCAGGCGTCAGATTTGCAAGACTGTGATTGACGAAACGGTGTGTTGTCTCGTCAGAACGAACAGCATATATGACGTCCAGGAGTGTAGCATTCTCAGGAAGACGCCAGTAATCCTTCGCGATCCCTGGCGCTGGTTTATCCGCCCATTCGGGAAGACGACCTTTTTCGATCTCTTCGATCGCACGTGTGCTATTTGGAATAGAAAATTAGAGATATTTCTGATAGAGGAGGAAGAGGACTGACTAGGTGATTACAGCTTCCTCTTCGAGGTAGCCTACGAAACGATGGCATGTTTTGGGAGAGATGAGATAGGAGAACTGTGATTGTCGTTTCAGCAGGTCGTCGATTGAAGGTCAAGAACGATGACGAACGAAGAAGAGGTTGTAGAAGACGCCTTGAGCGCCCAGAATCATTGCTCGGAAGAATATGCTAGGTTGCTTGAGTGTCATGAAGGTCCTGTATGCAGGTCAGTGTAGTGCTCCGAACGAGTGCGACGGAGTCAACACACATCAGATGCATTCGCTCATTCTCTGCTTCTTCCAGAAGAGTATGGATCCACCCAGCGTCGCGTCTCTACAGGAAATGTAAGGGTCAATAGGTCACGAGACACATCGCATGGACAGCATACCATGAGACGCAGACTACGGAGATGTCTGCACGTTGCTGCCACCATTCCTGGGACGCCGGCGATGCTCTCCAAGAAAAGGATACGCTATGCTCAACAAAATTAGCAAACTCAGAAGCTGAATCACTGGCCCTAAACATACCATAAGCCACTGAGATTCATCCATAACATATCCACCTTTCCTGAGCTCTTCCAGAGACATGTTATGATTGGCTGGGATTGGTTTATGCTTGTAACGAGAAACGAGATCGAAGCCTCGTCTGCGAGCATATGCATGTGAGTAGAGATCGCGAAAATGGATATGCCTTCTACCTGGCGATCATGACCATCGTAGCTGCGAGCTTGTCCGCAAATGTGGTGGCATCTCTGTGAACAACCTGCTCAAGCGTGATGAGAAAAGCAGATACTCCTTCTGATTTGAAGGTTACCTCGATAGCCTTGAGTTCTTCTGGCGAGTACACTGGGTGAAACAAGACCCAATCGCCCCTCACGTCCGGGACGGTGCTGACTGCATCATGTTTTGTGAGTATATCACTTTTGGGAGGGATGCTCCTTGTGTCATCTAGACAAGAATCAGATCAGACTAGCGACGCTATAGAGGCGAAAGCGCTACTTTTGTGCAGACCCTCGACGCCTTTGACAGCAGTAGTGATGGGCGTCGCAGCCTTCAAGTTGTTGGGTCTGAAGAATGTAGTCGAGAAGGAACGTTTGAGAGGGACATTAGCACATCGAAGTACAGTTGTCTTGAGCATTTGATTTCGCTGGGTGAAGAGATGAGGCTCGTGCTTTTTCTTTCATTTTAAGAAAGTGAGTGTTCCGATTTGTCCCGAGCCTGTCCCGAGCCTTTCCTAGCAACGCGCAGGACCGGCGTCTTCGGTCGCACCCTCCTTCTCCTCTCCCTGTGCTGCACGACTCACCCTACGTCTCGGGACGGAGGCCGCTCGAACACGGCACCCAATCATCCACCCTGCTTTTCAACCACCAAATTCGGCCTATCCCAATGGCTCTAGCTCTGATCTGCATCCATAGCTGTATCCGAAACTTCGAGGGCCACTGCAGTCGGACCGATTGGTGTACCGTACTCTAACTTACACCGTGCACGGAGCGCTCGCTCACTAGTTCCCCTCATCCCATTGAATGGGGCCTCTCCCGGTATCAGATCCCTTACTAGGAATTCCAAATTGAAATCAATCAAGCAAGAGTTGTGTGAGCTTTTGCGACATTCTCATATCTAATCTCAATTCATTGTGGATTGTTGTCACCTTCCAGATTAACATTGGTGCCCGGCCCCTGAGTGATGCTCGGATGCTTTGGCGTTTGAATCCTGCGACGAACAGTTTCTAAATCGTTCTGAATGCCGGAAGCTCCCCCGGGCATAAGGGCTCCCTATTCATTCGTGTTTCTGAACCTAGTGGATTTACTAACGGAAGAACATGCTACTCGCCGTTCAGATCTTCACTACAACAAGTTGCCGCTCCAAGACAGTTGGCTCAGCCACAGTTACAGCGTTTGGGACTGTGGTCGAGGAATGGATCGCACCGGAAATTCATCTCCGGAAGGACACACCAGGTGTTATTTTCATTAGTGATCTTTCCTAACAAGACTTATCTATACCGTCTTTCCTAACAAGACTTTATCCATACCAGTACAGCGATGGAAGATCGATACCAGATCCTGGGCCGTGGGTTACCAATCAACATCTGATACGCCTGATTTAAACTTTGGCTGCTATTTCTGCAACTGGGAATCCCTTCCGTGTTACCTGCAGCACAAGTATAGTGGATTTTTCTACTCACTGTGCTCGAAGAACTCACTCGCCTCCCCCCCCCGAATTGATTTCTTGCATTTGGACCACCCGTATACCTGTCTAATGAACAGGCTGATTATGCCGAGTTTCCGGCTTTTCTCTTAGATTATGTTACGGGTCTGCGGCCATCATGGGTACGAACTGAAGCGTGGGGACTCGCAACTCTTCAATGCTTCAGCGCTTGCTTCTGCGATGGAAAGTTCGAGAAAACCTCTGTTCATATCGGCCTCCTTCGGTACCCGTAGACCAAATCAGTGTATCTCCCGACTCTACGCTTCAAGCTACAGAGTCGAAGCATTTCTCTGGGACGGGATTTGAGACGAAAACAGCCAAGGATCATCCTCCCAATCACCACCCAATCCCAAGTTATAAGCAAAGACGAGGGTTGAGGAATCGAGTCCAGAGGTGCTACAGATGGAAGTGAGTGATATGGGAGCTATATCTCGTCGCTATGTCCAGCTTTGAGGTGAAATAAATTTGCTTCCGTTGCGATTGAAATAACACGTAGTGGAGCATAGCCCGAGATCCGAGCTCCGAGTAATAAAGAGACAATGATGATTCGATCTCCGCGTGCTCCTCTCCACAACCCTCGAGCATCCAGCACTATCACGAACGACTCTTTCTTATCATGCTGAGAAACAAGAAGAAAGTCGACATTAGCGTATGTCTATGGGCTTCCAAAATCATGCATCATAGTGATGTATCTATCGGCAGACCTTGACTGAAGAAGAGCGGAAACTCTTTGCGTTATATGGCAAACTACCGTCTCATAAGAACGCACTGACGAAGATGCAGAAGGTATGCGATTGTCGTCTTGTGATGAAGAATTTGTGTCTGAGAATTGGCTGTCCAGGATCGCAAATACTTTGACTCAGGCGATTATGCTTTATCGAAAGCCGGAGTCGCCCCTCAGACGACCGTTGGTACCGCCATCCCCAACCCCGAAAAGTGCGAAGCTTCTCTTTATGTCCTCGCCCCGTCCTTGCTCATCTTTTCCTCAGTATACCCCATGCGTCATCACCGCCCTCGCATCATGCATCCCTATCGATCTCACCCAATTCCAACAATCAGGGAGGGCCGAGCTCTCCGTCCTCAAGCCCCAAAGAATCAAGTGTTATCGCGGTATCTGCCAGAGATGACTTGTAGCAGCTGAAGATTCGATCAATGTTTCCCTTTCCATGTAGCCTTCTCGTTTCTCCGTCACTCCGTTCCGCCGTTCTGCGTTCCAGACTGCCACCAGTCCATGTCCTCTTCCACTCATATGACTGATCAATGTATATTGTATAACTTCCCATCCTCGCATATTCGTTCGGAATTGATTCCTGTGTAATATGATACACGTTTACTAGTCAGGGGTTCTGCCGGCTCTTTATATTAGTCGTGACATCACGCGTCGATCGTTACTTCTCCTTCCCAAGCTCTCGTTCCAGCCAGGCAAAATCGCGTCGCGTCACAATGAACGCGGGATCAACACGCTCAGAGCTTCAAGCAAATTTTGGGACGGCCGTCGACGATGACGCTATTATGACTGAGTGTATGTTTCATTGTCATTTGGCAGCAACCAGGTGAAGGCAGCTATACGTGCAGGTGTAGAGATGTGCCGCATCTTCAACCTCAAAGGCGAAGATCTTTTCTACAAATGGGAGGCATTCTCCTTCAACTCTGGATCTAATCGAAGGTTGCGACTCCTGGACCTCGAAGGTGCCAGAGCCTTGAAGGCTCACATCCAAAGGGACTTGGCCAACAAGACCGAGCAAGCGCGTCGAAAGACTTTGGGTGGAACTACTATCGGTGGCAACATGTTCAATCGATCGGGTCTGGGTCGTCCAAGCAAACCTATGGGCGCGATGCAGGGCGTGGCTAAGATCGTGAAGACGGAGCCTACTGAGAGTCAGGCCACAGCGGCTCTGACATCGATCCCGGAAGTCGATATCAAGGCCCCAGATGCCTCCATGAGCTCGCGATGTGAGTATGCTACTCTCTTGCTTTGAGTTTCGTGCTCATAGTATCAGATCGATATATGTTCCAGAAGTTATCGACTCGGAGTGAAGGTACTCTCACATGATCTTGGTTTCCATTTCACGAAAACCTACTGCGCGATAGCTCTTGACGCTCGGATTGAAGAATTTGGAGAAATTGTTCGAGAGTCGTATGGAATCGAGGAGTTGGGGGATCCAGCTGCCACCACTGATGTGCGTCCAACATCGATCCCGAATAGGCCACGCTAACTAATGAGTTAGGATTCAGTGGTCATTGTGGGCAGAATAGTCTGCGACGCCGATGCAAAACTCAATGAAGCCTCTCTGCTCATCGAATCGTCGCGAATGTCTGGAGGCGGAGTCAGAGTTCCTCTGAGGTTCGACCCGCAATTCACAATACGAGGTGGCTCTCCGGATATCAGCTTATTTCCAGGCATGATCGTCGCTCTAAAGGGTCAGAATGGGGGAGCAGGAGCCTTCGTGATATCGGAAGTCTTGCCTGTGAGCCCCTGCCAGCCCCTCGATGATAGGGATCTAAATATTCTGTTGAGCTCCCTTTGCTACCGAGTACACCTTCGTCGTTCCAAGGGCGCCGTAATCCCTTTTCCGTTGTAGTGGCAAGTGGTCCCTTCACACCTGATAATGATGCGGAACTTCACTTCAAGCCTTTGATCACGTTCCTGTCGGAACTGCCTCATCAGCCAGATCGACCTTCAGTAGTAATCCTGGTACGATCTGTCGTTGGGTCTTGTCTTCGTCTAAATTTCACTTGCAGACGGGACCTTTCATCGATGCATCACATCCTTCTATCAGAGAGGGCGATCTCTCCCTAACACCCATTGCCATGTTCCGAAAATATATTTCTACCCCTTTGACAGCGTTCTACAAAACATGTCCGAGTACATTGATTCTCCTGATCCCTAGTGTGAGAGACATAATCTCCTCCCACTTTGTATTCCCGCAGGGGCCATTGGACATCGAACGATTAAGCCTGCCTCCGGTAAGCGACCATTGGTGCCCTAAGTCTAATTTGTCTAACGTTGACGATAGACCGTGAGAGTGCTACCCAATCCTTGCAACTTTGTCATCAACGGAGTACGGTTTGGTGTGAGCACCGTGGACCTGCTGATTCAGGTCCGCAAGGAAGAGTTCATCAAACGAGTTGAGGGTCAGAGTGCAGAGGCTCGGGACGCGATGCTGGAACTCTGTCGTACGATTCTCAGTCAACGCAGGTGTGCAAGATAACCCAGAGCATCGTTGTGACTAAACTGACTGTTTCTCGGTCAGCTTCTATCCGATCTTCCCTAGTCCCAAGGAATTTTCTTCCATCACAAATCTGGACCTCTCACATCCGGAATTGTTAGAATTCCTGGATCCAACTTCAGGCACTGCAAAATCCCCTGATGTACTAATTATTCCCAGTGTACTGAAACAATTCCGAAAGGTGTGGACTTTGTTTAGCTCTGTCTGTTCATACTGGAACCCTGGAATGCACAGGTGGTCGGGGAAACGACGTTTATCAACCCATCTACAATGATGAAGGGATGCACAGCATTCATAAAAGCAGTTCCGTCGACGGAGGCGGACGGCAAGCATCTGATTGAAGTTGAAATCAAGAAGGTGACGGGTACTTAGGCAGGTTCTGAGTTTCTATGCAGGTTCGGGCACAGATTTGGGCGCGTAGCATATTGTACGCTAGTGTACATGTATACCAAGACTGATTCAAAAGTTTAGTAATGAACTTTCAATTGACTGATTACTGGGACAGATCTGAGCGTCACAAATAAACATCGCGTCCGCAATTTGACGCCAAGCACAATCTGACCGTTTCGAGCAAGGGATGCGAGTGATTTTCCGTTTTAGGCGTTGTTTTTTTGATTAGACGCTCAAGGCACGGATCTTCAAGTTCCTCAGGCTGCAGCACGGAAAGCTCCCAGGCTTTTTTCTTCCAAACCACCCGGACCACCACAAGCAAAAGGTCGGTCTGAATCTATTCTCTCGAATTCGCCGGTACTAACCTCCATTCTTGGGTCATTCCAATTCGGACTTTCTAGGTTGACCTCTACATTCGTCTCTGAGAGCATGGAACAGCTTCCTGTGGAGCTAGCAAGACTCATCATGAGGCATGCCACGGCTACAGATCACTGGGATACCATAGTTTTCGACGGACCATTGGATAGCAAATGTGCGGAACGTAGAAGAGTCGACGCACGGCAGATGGATAGCTCTCGACGTACGAAACTCGCTCTGGTCGGAGTATCTAGAGCTTGGAGATACATTGCCAACGAGTTTCTGTACGAACATCTTGAGGTAGACCCGTGCCGGGACCTTACTTCGCTCGTGAATGCACTCTCCAAATCAGACGCAACCGGGAGATTGAATGCATCCTATACCAGACGCCTGGACCTTTTCGACATCTACCGCTGGGATGATGACCATGAGCCAGCAGACGACGGATTCCCAGTCATCGCTCTCCTCAGACTCTGCGATCATCTATCTATCTTGAGAGTCTTGGGGCTTTGGGAAGTGCGCGAGAAAGGCGTAGACTCAATTATCACTACACTCGCGCAGACATGCCCACACTCCCTCCGGAAACTCGAATTTCATCCCCAGATTGAGCCAATGGCGATGATGCAGCGTTTACGCCTGTCGTCGCTCCAGGAACTCAGTCAGCGCTGCCCCAGACTTGAATCTATCAAGGTTTGGATGCGCGATGTCCCTGTCATACCCCAGGAACCTGTCTTTCACTTGCACCATCTCTCCGCATTAGACGTCTTCTTAGGAAACACGTCTATTCTAGGTAATCACGGCATCTCAAAGTTCCTGCTAGAGCTTGCGCAAGTCGATCTGCCTGATCTCCGACATTTCATAGTCGAGGGCGACAGACGTGCTTGTCCAGCACAAGTGGGTCTGGCAGAATTTCTAGCGCGTCATGCGAGCTCCCTACAAACCCTTCATTTGCAGCCAAACATGCATCCCAGTGATATATTGACAATCTTTGAAGCCGCCGTCAATGTTCGAGAGGTCATGTTCTCTGCGTCAGAGACCCTCCCTCCTCCCACGAATATCGCTGGGCCTCACCCGCATCTCGAACGACTTATCATAGCGCTGTCGTTCCCTGTCCTTTTGGATATGGTATTCTGGGACAATCTGCTAACTGACGTCCGTCGCAAGGATGTCTTCCCTTCCCTGCACACTATCTGTCTTGTGAATGAAGGCAGATATGGTCCGGAAGATGAACGGCAATGGACCGAATTCAGGAATACCTGCGCAGCTCTAAACATCCAGATCACCAACATGCAGGAGTGCCTGGACTCCTGATAATAACACCTCGGGTTTTAGGATACAAAGGTCATCATGGTGTACTATATATATGTTGTTCGTCTTAGTTTTCTGTACATGTATATCCTTTCTGCCTTCTTGATCACACTTATTTTATTTAGTATCTCTCTCGACCTGTGTATTACCGCTCCCTCGAATATAACACGATGGCTCTATCCCGAAAATTGAGTGCCAGGAGGACGTTGTCATAGTGCCAGGATATCATCTACAATCAGAACATCCTCTGGATCGATAAAGATATTCCAGGCATCCATGTCATCAGCAGCACGGGGCGGTGAGCAGAGAGGCGGATCATCAGCGGATAGCAGGGATGGTCGAGCATTGAAGCCAACGTCGTCTTCATGTGATAGCTGGGTTCCAGAAGATAAAACATCGGACCAGTCCGAAAAAGCAGGAGAGCGTAGAGTTGGGGACACTAGCATTTGTTCTTGGGGAGAATTCGGGCAAGGTAGGTCTAAGTCCTGATCAAGTTCGTAAATCGAAGTCAATGATCCTGAGTCAGACTCGATCTCCATAAAGTGAACCAGACATGTATCCGGAGGCGTGGCTGTGATGTGGCTAGCGGAGATAAGGTCGACCAGATCCGGTTGGGAGATGTCAGAGCATTTTGTGGAAGATCCAGAAGCACTTATAGACTAGTAGACGTGAGACGGATGAGAAACCTCCTTACGAGTGGCACACCTTAATTGCTTGCGGCGCCACTTTGTAACTGAACGAAAAGAGGTTTTCGAGCGCATCCGCAAGAACCGTATCCATGCAAATGTCGACAGGATTGACAGGCCGAGGAGGGGACCGAAGATCGTCAGCTGTAGGAGCCAATTGCAGGGCGGAAGAAAGGCTTCGGACCCTCGTTCGATGATTTTCTTCCATTGCGCAGGCTATCTTCTAGATCAAGATACATCGTCAGAAGAGCATATAATGAATAAAATACGACAAACTTTGATGCTCTTGCGGCAGAGCTTCTGGAAATCGCGTTCTTGTGAGTTCTGATAGATTTGCTTCACGTATCTCCCGATGGCGTCACAGTATGGTCTCTCAGCTTGGAGAATCTTAGGGCGAGCGTTCAGCCACATTATTTGTTTAGCCATGCGGAAAAGCCACACCGTCGCAAAATTGCTGAAAATCTTCGGGTAGCGCCTGACTCTTGTTACATCTAGAAGGGTGGACGCGCATACATCACGCTGACCTTATCAGATGCATTCGAGCAAACTGCAAATGAAAAATGTCCAACGCGTTACGATATGGAAGCGGTAGGAGAGAGGAGAAGGCATGTAGCGCGTCATGGGGCACTGGATGGACCACCTGTAGGCGTAAGCGAAACCGGAATTCCTTGACGCCACACACCGTGTGGGATCGCCTCTTCTCGGGCAGCTGTACGCGATATAGAATATTTCAATAAGATTCGCTTGAGTCGCAGGGAAGTCGCGGGTGAACCAGTGGAGATGGATGAACTGAGGGTTGGAAGATAGACTGCGAGGCTCAATAAGATCAATAGTGGCGACAAAGCTTGCATTTAAGACACACCAATTAGTTCCCGATCTCGAGAAAGTCCCAAATTGACGTCTCTGATTCCCAAGTGTTGTCGGTTCTAGAAACAAAAATTAGTCTCAAGCTGAATAGTTTTGGAAAGAGCACACCGAGTGTAAAAAATCAATTAGCTCTGCAACTACTCCGCTGTTCCTCATAACATCGCTTGCCACTGCTTTGCCATCGAGATCGCCACAGATATGAAGAGCAAAATCGCATGCCGGGATGATGTTCGCTACAGGGAAGATGGCTTTCCACTTCAAGTGGTCCACTTGGTCCAAATTTGAAGAGCCCGCTGCCAGTGCCTCTGGGTCCTGGTTTTCAAGGTGATGCTCGACCTGAACGACCAAAGACGCATGATCATCGGATATCACTTGGCGAATTGGAGGGCATCGCAGGCGGATAAATGACATATTATGGGTACTGCTGATTCGAAAGAGCTCTCGAAAATCAAAGAATAAAGCTGAGTGATGCCGGCGCGGGGAACGCCGACCAGTGCAACATTCGGTTTCAGCCCTCACCGCCTTACTATTGCCAGACATCACGGCCACCATCTAAAGGTCCGACCTCTTGTACCATATTACAGCGACATTCCGGGTCACCCTTGCGCTCACAGGACGCCATGGTCGGTCCCGATCTTCTTGTTTTGCCATCTACTAATCATGGTTCCGCTTACTGTTCAGTCGCAATCAGGCGAATCACTCGACCAGAAAATATCTGATGTGCGCAAACGCATCCAGACGGAGCGCAAGATGCTCGATGCATCCAGGGCCATGAAACTTGCAACGAAGAATCCTGACGTCCTTCGCAGGACCGACACCCAGATTCGAGAGGCGGAGAGATCCTTGTCGTATTTCGAACACACTTTACGGGACCTACAAGCGAAGAAACAAGCCCAACAGACCAACTATGCGCGCTCTGCGACCAGCAGTGTTTCTGGTTATTCTGCGTCCAGTTCCAAAGGCTGGTCAAGCGATAGAGATCGAAGCCTCCCCCCTCCCCCCTCATCAGCATACGACTCTCCACGCACTTCGCTCGCCTCTTCTTTGCCTGATGTTTCTCCCGAAATGCCCAAACCCAAGCAATATTCAAATCTAGGTGCGTAACTTGTGCGACTATTTCATCGCCTCAATGGCTGACTTCTTTACAGATCTCATCAAAGCCGATACGCCTTATACCCCTGCGAAAATTTCCCGAATGTTACACCAATTGGAATATAAACTTCAAGTCGAAATGCAGTACAAGAAAGGCATCAACCAGATGGCTAACCTCTACCAATTGGAGGGCGATAAGAAGAGCAGGCAAGAAGCCGAGAGTAAACGAGTCGAGAACGACAAAAAGATACAACTTCTCCAGACCGCCCTCAAAAGGTACAAAAATCTCCACGTGCTGGATGTTGATGAGGAAGAAGAAGGTGACATTCTTGCCTTGTTTTTCCTTGCTGCGCTAATATATCTCGAAGATCTGCCTTTGGAAGGCGAGCGGAAAGACAATCTCCGAAAGCCTTTGACAGGAAAGCTCTACGTGAATGTTAAGGCCGCCAAGGACCTCGATCACGCGCCCCTCACCAAACGTGCGAAGTCCGGTCAAGATACCACTGTCGTGCTCAAAGTGGAAGGAACTCCAAGAGCACGATCGCACCCTTCTCGGACGGATCGATGGAACGAGGACTTCGAAATCGCAGTTGATAAGGCGAATGAGGTTGAAATCACACTGTATGATAAGCAAGCTAACGACCACCCAATTCCTATCGGCCTTCTTTGGCTGCGGATCAGCGACCTTGTTGAGGCCCTCAGAAGGCAAAAGGTTGGCGCTATGGACAACGGTGTCGGTTGGGTGACGGCGGAGGGCGCGATGGAGGGCAATGGTGACAGTTCTCCGGCTTACAGTCCTCCTTCGGGGTATGGCGGCATGGACGCTCCGCTTCAATTTCCTGGCTCATCATCGCAGCTCCCTGGAGTCGCTCCTTTGGGCCAACTGGGACAGAGCGAAGGCATCGATGCATGGTTTGCTGTTGAACCGGCCGGGGCGATTGCTCTCCATCTCAATTTCGGCAAGTTTTTCCTTCGTTGGATGGTGATGTATGTTAAACGGATAATTTCCAGTAAAGGAGAATGTACGCAAACGCCCATTGGACGCGGGCGGTCTCGGAAGACAGGGTGCAGTTCGAAAGCGAAAGGGCGAGGTGCACGAGATGAATGGCCACAAGTTTGTCCAGAAGCAATTCTTCCAGCCCATTCTTTGCGCTTTCTGCAGCGAATTCCTCTTGAACGCCTTTGGGTACCAATGTGAAGACTGCATATATACATGCCACAAGAAATGCTACGAGAAAGTATTGACCAAGTGTATATCAAAGTCAAATACGGAAGTGGTAAGTGTCATGCTCCTTCCCACAGTCGACTGGTTCCTCACGACAACTGTAGGAGGGCGACGAAGAGAAAATCAACCACCGTATTCCCCACCGATTTGCCCCTATCACGAACATTGGTGCCAACTGGTGTTGTCACTGTGGATACTTTTTGCCTCTTGGACGGAAGAATGCACGTAAATGTACTGAGTGCAACATCACATGTCATGAGTCTTGTGCCCACCTGGTGCCTGACTTTTGTGGTATGCCGATGGACATCGCAAACGAATTATTGAGGCAATGGAAGGAGATCAATAAGGGGAAACAGCTGACCCAGCGGGCCTCTCAGTTGCCGGCTCAGAGACCCCCGCCATCTACGACCTACACTACTGAACTTTCTCGTTTCGAAGAAATCGATGAGCTGCCAGAACGGACAGGCCGTTTAGATCTCATTGGTGCTGAGCCGGATCGAGGAAGTCGGCCGCCACCAGGCCACCGTCCTCAGGACGTCGGACCCACCTATCGCACTCCCCAACATAGAACATCGACCCCAGAGATGCGCCCTCCCTCACAACCAACAGCACCGTATGGTCCTCCTCCTGGCGGCCGACCACCGAGCAGCGGTCGTATATCGGTTCCTCCTGCCCCGGAAGCGCAACTTCCTTCTCAAACTGGGTATGGGTCCTACGATTCTGCTGTGAGTTATTGTTCGGATGCGTTATTACTTGAGATTAACGAGATTATAGCGTGTACATCCGCCACCACCAGTATCACATCCTCCTCATATCAAGCCTCATCCTTTCGTAGGAGGGCTTCCGTCTGGCCCACAACAAGGCCTGCCATCTCGGCCAGGCTCCGGCCCTGCACTTGCGCAGCATCCGGTCCCTTCTCGAACTGGGACGATCCCTGTGCCTAGGAAGCGCAAGGTTGGCCTAGATGATTTCAACTTCCTTGCGGTGCTCGGCAAGGGTAATTTTGGAAAAGTCATGTTGGCAGAGGAGAAAACTACCACTCAGCTCTACGCAATCAAAGTTCTAAAGAAAGAGTTTATAATCGATAACGATGAAGTCGAGAGGTAGCTTTTCTCATCATATTCAATGACTATCACTTTCTAATGCAATTTCAGCACACGATCCGAGAAGCGTGTTTTCCTTGCGGCTGCTCGTGAACGCCATCCATTTTTGCTTGATCTTCACAGCTGCTTCCAAACGGAGACTCGAGTTTACTTTGTCATGGAGTACGTTAGTGGAGGTGATCTGATGCTGCATATCCAGAGGAAACAATTTTCCTTGAGGCAAGCTAAGTTTTACGCTTCGGAAGTTTTACTGGCTCTCGAGTATTTCCATGCCAATGGGATTATATACCGGTAAGTTCGGCGTGACTTCGTCTTAGCCAAACTCATAGGTTGTATGCAGAGATCTAAAACTTGATAACATACTTCTCACCCTGGAAGGCCACGTCAAAGTGGCGGATTATGGATTGTGTAAGGAGGAGATGTGGTATGGAGAGACCACGAGCACATTCTGTGGCACGCCAGAGTTCATGGCTCCCGAGGTAGTGTTAATTCTCGTTGGTGCATGCGAGATTGACGGTGTCGTCTAGATTTTGCTGGAACAGCGCTATGGACGAGCGGTCGATTGGTGGGCGTTCGGGGTACTTACTTATGAAATGTTGCTTGGTCAATCTCCATTCCGCGGAGACGACGAAGATGAAATATTCGATGCTATATTGGAAGACGAACCGCTCTATCCGATCACTATGCCTCGCGATGCCGTATCTATTCTTCAAAAGGTATGTATGCGTCGATGCCTCTCGAGTACGCAGTTCACAGATCCATCTCAGTTGTTAACGCGTGACCCTGCACGACGTTTGGGCTCCGGCAAGTCTGACGCTGAAGAGATCAAACGACACGCGTTCTTCAAAGATGTGAATTTTGATGACGTGTTTCACAAGCGCATACAGCCGCCTTATTGCCCCACTATTGTGAGTTTCATATCTGTGATCCGGATCCTGTATTCAGACTATCGTTTCAGAATGGGACAGCCGATACAAGGTATGAACTGTCCGGTTCCCAGTCGACTGTGTACTTACTTTTTTCAGTAATTTCGACGAGGAATTCACTCGTGAACAGCCGACGTTGACGCCTGTGCACGGACAACTATCGGCCAGGGCTCAAGCAGAATTCCAAGGGTTCTCATGGGTGAGCTTCCCAGACGCGTATCTTGGCCGAGACATTTTAACCATCCTATCGTAGGTTGCAACGTGGGCAGATGTGTAAGAAGTACGAAAATCGGACACTCGGTGCCATTTTGATGTTGATCACACGAGCAGACAGGGCAGGGTTCTGTATATATGTACATGTAGGAGTGCCTGCGATGTCTATCACTGTAGTACATGGCCGCCTGTACCGGGTAAACCAGCTGAATCATCTGTATTCGTAGGAACTGTATCGCGCATAAGTTGCTGGAAACTGCTCCACAGATCTGCGATGGTCCTGAACTCCTTGCGCATGCCGACAACTTCCTCCAGCTTTCGATTAAGGAGGTTGCTTGACGCGAGGAGATCCTCAAAGACCTATGGCGATATTTCAGCCGTGTCTTGGGGGACCAAGTTCGCCAATTGTGCGTACCGAAGAAACTTCCTGTGCCAGCCTTTCGCGCTCTTTGTCGAAAAACGAGGTTTCGGTCATGGTGGTCGCGAAAGAACGCGTGACGGGATGTGACGCGACGCGCTTCTACGCCGCGGCGATAGCAGCTAGATCCGGGAGCACGGACATGGCCAAATTCCAGAGTCAGGTCCGGGGTCCCGGTGATGTCATGCCACGCTGGGCGATGGTGACGTCACAGGGAAACGAGTCCATGTGCGATTAGGACGAAGAGTGGGATATATAACAGGCAGGGCATAAACAAGGATGATGGTCAAGGCGATTCCAGAAGATCTGCGGATGATCCTCTCGAGATCCCGACATGATCTCGCCGAATATCCAGACAGATGAAGCCGTGAGAAAGTGGATTGAACGTCATCATGTATGATTCCAAGCGGAAGATCCAGACTGTTTCCTCTCTCATCTCCTTCATCGACAATGTCCACCTCCCCTACTTCGGAGCGGCGTCCCTCGTCGCCTCGCCCCAACAGCCCTCCCTCCCACATCCCCTCCAAACCCCCTCTCATCAGAACAGCCAGCGCAAGCTCCGCCCTGAGTTCCCGTAGCGGTCAGGTGGAGAGCAGAGAACGAGGGCAAAGCCAGGTGCGCACTCTTTTCCTCTGATCTTTCACCATCTCTAAGTCAACCAACCCCCAGCCGCCGCAGCCTGCACCCCCCAAAGCCTCAGCACGGGATGGCGAAGGAATCGTTGATTTTGATGTGTTCGATCAGATCTTGGAACTAGATGATGACGAATCATCGTTTTCTGCAGAGATGGCCCAAGCCTACTTTGTCCAGGCTGATAAAACATTCAAGGACATGGATAACGCTTTGTGAGCACTCTCTCTCTATGTGCGCTCATAATCGTCTCCTGATCTTTTTGCTTCTCTTTTTTTGAATCGTCAATCTGAGCAGTGCAACTAAGGATCTGAAAAGTCTTTCCGATTTGGGCCATTTCCTGAAGGGTTCGTCAGCAGCGTTGGGGCTCTCTAAGGTGCAAGCATCATGCGAAACGATGCAGAACCTTGGAAAACTGAAAGACGAAAATCACGAACCGCTGAAAGCTGAGGAAGCGCTGAACAGGATAGATGACCTCCTTGTCAGAGTGAAGCAGGAATATGATGAGGCGGAAACTTGGCTCCGGCATTTCTACAGCCAGCGAGGTGCTGAACTATGACCTCTCTTGCCGAAGACAGTTCACCCGTCATCGAGCCTGCACCCGTTGTCTTTACTCGGGGTTCACGACTTGGTCTGCAGGGCCTACTATCTGTTGGTTCTTGTGGCCCAGTATATGCAGCATCCTTTGGGCAGCTCTTTCCTCGAGCCATAGAGCATATCGCGTAACGACTAATTTACCCATCTTCGCAACTCACTTCGTGATTCATTTGTCCTGCTGCCCTTACCATGTTTTCTCTACTCATTTTTCAAGTCTCTGGCACACTCTAAGTAGCTGGTCTTGTTTGTATGTATTCAGGTTGTACTGTCGGTTCACTCCCTGTACAAAAGCCATCCTGCACTGATCCAAGAATTTCGGGGCATTCTAGTTTGCTGCCTAGGGACTACATTCATCGACATTCGATCGTATATCGGGATACTAGAAGTTGAACTTGATGCTTTGAGGCCAACTACATATTGTCCAGGCGAAATACTACTACATCAGGGCAGAGTGGGTGCATCCCTGATTGAAATCGATTGAAAGATCGTCGGGCTTCCTGAAAGAGAGGAGTCGAGCGATCTTGACGTCAACTAGTTTGAATGCTATAGCTATGGTACGCACATTAGATGTGCTGTGTTGCAGGAAGAGACCCCATGATCCAATTGTTGAAGAGCCCAGGGGTTTCGTGCACTTTTGTCGGGATGGCCATATATATGGAAGACATGCACCCTTTTGAATCACGTTGTGGGTCGCCGACAATTGCGAAGAAGCTCCAAATCTTCGCCACCAAATCCAAGATTGAGTATAGGCGAGGCTGGGCGATAACAAGACCGACAAATGGGCTACCTCGCACGTCCCACTTTACGGCATAATACCTTTCGAAGCTTTGGCAGACCGTTGTCCAATGACTAATTATGTGTGTTGATCTATATGACGATGCGATCAAGCTGAAGAAAAATCGAGCCGATCGTTGCCTGTGAGTTACGATGCTGTAATTAAGGGTTCACGACGCATAGCGTACGATCGCTCGGGTGCCTGATCTTCAAAACTCCCGCGATTCCCGCGCTCGATCACTCTTCGCTCGACGCAAGACTCTACGTTGTTTGTAGACATGTACATAGATCAAGATGAGCCGCGGCCTCAGGTTCAGCATGAACTTATGAATTGGCATGACAAGAAATCGGATGTGGATTATATAGGGAAGGCGTCGCATAGGTTACGAATATACTAATATACAATGTGCACGGTCTATAGGCTGTATGTACTTATCTCTTGTCCTGGAACGGTCGAAACCCTATCGGCTTCTTGATGTAAAGTTATAGACTTTGTTACTGCGCGTTCGGATCGCGAGGATTCTTATCATCTTGGTCTTTGAAATTTAAGAGTTCATAAAGACGAGAGATCTGCCCCCCCTGTAGATAACGTATAAGGCACTGCAGGAAAGCAGACAAAAAAAATCTGGTTGCACCGACCTTTCTATCAAGGGTTTTAACTACGTCGACCAGGTGCTCAGCAAGCACGTGCCTCTTCGCGACGTTACATGCTGCGTCCAAGTGCTTGTACTGTTCAGCCAATTCGATGTAGATCCTGCAACATATCAGTTTTGGCAATAGACGTCAAGATATCCGGTTCGTACTCTTTATAATGTGCAAAGTCGTCCTCTAATTCCCTTAACACTCTCGCAAGAACCGTTTGAGGAGGGAGTTTTTGATCATTATGGCCCGAGCCGCCCTGCTCTTTCGTGGCTCTACGTTCCTCGGGTGAAGAATTTCGCGCCTGTACATTTTCTTGAATATTGCGATCGGGAGGGCGAACTTGAACACCGTCGTCCAAGAAATTGGCCTGTTTGAGCCATTGGGGCGTATCAAGCCTTTCGGATCTCATACTGGAAGTCCTCTTTTTGCGGTGGCAAGCTGAACATCTGGCGGCGTCATGTTCAGGAACAGTGAAGAAAAGACGTTCCATATGACGTCCCCTAATTTGAGGAAATGGTGTCTCAGGCTTAAGAGGTTCTTGACGGGAGGTGGGGGTAGTAGGGGCTTCCTCGTGTCTGTCACGCTGAGCATTAGGCTGAGGTGTCGGGGGCTTGGTTCCGGCGAGCACACGCTCAGACATAGATTTGGCTGGTCTATGGCCACCGCCAGGTGTATGCACATAGCCACTTGGTCCGGCCAATGGAATAGGATTAGTTGTCGGATACGTAGTCCCCTTGTCGAGATCGTCGCGAGGGCTTTGAGCAGCCGAGGGTAAATCGAACGGATCCTGGGACCGAGAGCCCTGGGAGGCTTCAGACCGACGTTCATCGATGTCTGACTGTACGCGAGAGAGTTCAGTCTCCTGGTTGAGTTAATCAGGTAAGTGAGGAAACTCCGATAAGAACGTCCTCTTACATCGATAAAGCGTGTCCGGGTACTGCCCCCACCAAATGTAGCGCGTGTTTTAGTGACATCCAAGCGCGATGTAGAACGAGAGGACGGGGTGGGTGTAGTATTCCGTGATGGCATTTCCGGCTTGGTGGTCGCAGACGGCTCAGTCCTCTCAACAAGAACGCTGAGATCATGGCGCCTTGGTGCTTCTGAGACGTCAGGAAGGTCGGCTGCTGAGAGCTCAGAGATGGTAAACTCTTTGAGAGATCGGAGATTGTCTGCACTCTTGGTGGCATCACGTTGAGCCTGCTCCAAAGCACGTTCTACGCAACCCCTCAGATATATACAGTCCTTTTCAAGCCTGGAGATTTCTTGTCGAAGTCTGCGAACCTCGTCCAGTCTTTCTTTGTATAAGACATCCTTTGCATCGAGGGCCCGCTGTCCTCGAGCCACTTCCTCGCGAAGAGACTCCGTTGTTTGCTTTTCCCGAGCAAGAGCCAGTCGAAGCGAGGCCAACTCAGACGTACGCTCAGACAGCGCTTTGTCAAGTCTAGATTGTTGGAACCGAAGTGATGCGACCAATGATTCGAGACCTGAGTGTCACGTCATTTGCGAACTCATGAGAGCGAGTGAACAGATGCGAACCCATTTTTTCCTTGACAACTTCGTCCAACGCCCTATTATGAGATTGTTTTGTCTCCCGCAAAATCAAACTCATTTCGCGCTCTCTTTCCAAAGTTTCTTGTAATTTTCTCTCGAGCTCCTCCACTTGTGCTCGAAATGCGGCTGACTCTCGTATAGCCGCCTGCAAACGCGTCTGCATACTTTGCACGCTTTCGCTTTCCGAGGGCAATGTCGCATGAGTTGAGAGAGAATATGGGACTTTGGAAGGAGAGGAAACGGCGGAAGTGAGTCCTGTGATATCAGGAAGACGAACTCTGCGATGGGGGGTCGTAGGAGCACTGTTGTTGGGAAACTTGAACGATTGAGATTGCGAATTAGATGATGCTTTATGTGCAGAGGGAGGATTATTCTCCTTGTCCGCTCGTGGCTGCGAGGTTTTGGTGGGGCGCCTCGGGGAGAAGCTCTTTTGACGGTGGAGAGCATCCGTTAGGGAGGCGGCATTAGAATGGGATAGGATACTTATTTCGCGCTTGGCTTTACGAAGATCCAAACCAGCCAGTGGACGGTCAGGATCGTACTCCGCATCGCTTGGACTAGTTCTGCCCTGAGCAAGACCCGCAGAAAGAGTTACAGCACTCGCGTGGTGAGCGGCGGTACTCGTCGTGTACCCTTGGCCATCATCGAAGTCATGCCCTCTCTGGAAGATGCCAGAGTCATACGATCGAAAGGAGTGAGGGTGGGGATCATGTCGCGCGTGCTCGACCTCGCCATCGTTGCTGAACGAGAAGTCAGGAAGATGCGGGTTGTCATCAAGATTGCTTTCGAGGCGCATCCTTTCTTCGTAGTCGGATCCCCCGGGGGGCAGAGAGAAGAGTGAGCTAGCTGTGTTGTCGTGAAACTGTCTCTGGCTTAACATTGTGCGCGACGAGGACGGCAGAGACGGAGTTCAACACGTAAATAGCCGCACGTGAAGCACCAAACATCCTCACGTGACACTTCATTCTCACGCCAAATACGGAACTTGGCTCGGCCCTTCCAGAGCATATCTCCGTCGAGATAACCAGTACACCTGATATCCTTCCAACCAGCTCGATATGCATAATATGATACAGTAGCAATACAGTGCAACGATCCAAAATGAAAGTCAAATCTACAGAAATCCGCTTTCCTGTAATAAACGTGCCATCTTCTCGTCTTCTCTTTCTCTCGGTTCCCGTTCCAAACTTAAATTCCAGAAATATTCTCCAAGATCAGTGGATGATCCCAGGTTGTTGAGAGACGTCTCAATGAAATTCTGAATGAGTCCAATTTGTGTCAAGTTATAGGGTTTGGTTTGCCATTGCTTAATCTCTCGAATGACTTCCGCGGCCTTTTGTCTTTTGCCAAAGTTGATCAGAGGACCAGTAGGTTGCGGGGCTGGAGGGGCCGGTGGAGGGAGTATGTCCTTACTACCATCATTGATGAAGACCAGCATCGTAAGATAAACCCCTATGATGAGAGAGTTAACAAAACACGCAAATCGGTAAATAAATCAATGACTAACCCAGGAACGGAACACAAGGGGGTTCAGTATGCGCCAGAGTATTCCGGTAATTTGTGAAGTTTTTGGTTGAATCCAAGGTTGCCTCACATGCTTGAAGCTGTATCGTCATTCGAGCGTTGACCAGTTCCCAAGTTCGCTTCAAGCGGCTGATCGGTGGAGTATTGAGTCCGGAAACAATAGCTGCCATGGTCGAAAAATTATGAAGAGCACGGCACCGCTAAGATCCAGAGTGACTTCCAGGAAGAGTTCCGGAATCAAATGAAACGTACGTCTGCGACGGATATGAAATGTTTGATGACAGCGGCGCGTTTGCGAGCATCGTCGTGAATAAGGATTTGCTCGTTGATCCAGCCAGCAACCTAGATGGATTTTGGTGGTGGCACATACGGTTCGAACGAATAAACTTACCTTATTACTAGTCATAATGATGGCCGAGATGTTGTCGGTACCCTCGCTTGCTTTCTGGTCCTTAGCACGACGAAGACACTCCGCGACACGGATTCTATTGTAAAGTTTACTCTCCATGAGAGTGAGCTGTCGCGCCAACTCTAGAGGATCAATGTCGAGAAGCTTCGGCTTTTTGCTCTTTGGAAGAATTGAAACCGGCGGTGAAATGTTGGAGCCAGCAGTCGCTGTCATTTTCAAAACAACATTGCCCTCTGTGAGCTATTCTGGTATTGAATATTATCGTTGCATTGGAGAGAGCAGAACGCACCGCACGATTGGCCAACCGAACCAATGGCTCGGCGCCGCCTGGTACTTGATCACCAATACCTTGGGCAAAATCTCGTATTCTTTCAATGATATGAAGTTCCTCTCTTTCTAGTAACTCTTCATCCAGAATGATCGACTTGAAGACATTGAAGACGCTGTACATGTTCAGAAGCAGTACACATTCGTAAAAATTTGGCGTACCGGATTCGGAATATGTCCTGCTTCTGTGATTTCCATTGATTATGTTGCTCTTCGGTTAAGCCTTCGGGTTGGGGAGTATTGAAGCGAGCAATGATGTGATCAATCACGGTGTCCGGGGTGGTGAAAGACTTGAAGGTCAACAAGAATGTTCGAATATAACTGGCGTCTAAGATTCCGTCAGTGAACACGAATTCCGGAATTCTTCCATCACTTGCCTCGATACTCGTGATCTGTCAGTCTTTCGATCAAAGCGGACAGTGTGCCTGCTCGAACACCACCATCTGGATTCAAGATGATGTCTTGCGGAGGATAATCAGCTTTCATATACCAAGGTTTGGTCTCTGTTGCCGCCTTCCAACTTATCGGGGGTTCATCGCCGAAGAATTTTTGGACTTTGCTAGCATTTGTTCTTCGGGGCGGGGTAGTCGGAATAACGGCTGCTACACAGTCAGCATTTGCGGAACAACTATGTGTGGCACAAGTCACCTTCTTCCATCGAGAGGTCATCACCATCACCATTTCCATGAAGCACTTGTTGATCGATCGTGTTTCCCGCATCGTACACTTGCTCCGAAGGGAAAGCAGGGACATTGAGAGTTGACGAGGAGGCTTCGGTATAAGATATCTCAGAGGCATCAAAGGGTGAGACTCGTCGTACGCGTGTTTCGGCTAGTCGGTCGCTCGAACTGATAGCATGAGCGAGATCTACCAAATCTTCGTCTTCTTCGTGACCATTACGACCATCCCCGGTGCCTATCATTGTTGATGATTCAGTGGCGAGATCAAGGCTTTCTCTAGCCATGTCGGCAGGACTATACGTGCTGAACGGATCGACGATGCTCATACGCGACATTCGCCAGTTAATGGAACCTTCGTAGTCGTATTCACCTTGAGACTGGGATGAAAGTTCTGCTTGCTCGTGTCCGATAGAGTACAAGTGTTCCAACCGCTCAACAACGGCAGCAGCATTGTGTCTGATGGCTGCGAGACAGGCTAAAACCCTGGTGTATGCCTCTGAGGCGTACATCTGTGACGACATGAGGAGGAAAGCACTTTCGTCAGAGATGCACTGCGCCGAGTATTCGAGCCCGCGCATTAGCACACGTGCTTGTTTAACGGTGTTCATGTATTTTGCATCGGTCGTTCGCGAGGGTGAAGCGGAGTGGTGCTGTCGCAGGCCATCTACGTCAACGTGCCGAGCGACGTTGATATCAGCAATCCGAAGTGTGAAATCGTAGACTGTGAATATGACCTCCTGCCACACAGCAGGCCCTAAAGTCATTCGAGTCGATGAGTCAAACTCTGGGAATGATGAACAATAGCACACGAACCTTGTGTGATGGACCCGCGAATAGCAGAAGTGATCCGCTCGATAGCTTGGTTTAGATGACTTAATTGAGATTGCAGGGCGTCGATAAGATCGGAGGTCAACTGGGCCTCTGGACCTTCTTCAATCGGTAAATATCCGAAGCCTTTCCAGTTTCCTCCACTACCGCCCCCAACTAAACCTATTCCTACGCCAGCGGCACCCTCTTCACTCATCAGCGCGCCAATGGAACGACGTTTTTCTGAGTGGATTGTTTGAGACCTTTGAACTTCGTATACGAAGTTGGATACCGCTCTTTCCAAATCGATCGCATCCTGTTCTACCCTTGTTAAGGCGGACGATGTCAGGAAGCTCGGATTGAAACGAGTAGCCCGAGCAGACAATACTAGTTTGGATAAGGTGGCAGTAACCTTGCGCTGAAAGGGTTTAAGATGGGCATATGTTGTGTCGTCGTCCTTGGAATGGGGCATCTTCACACTGGAACTAGACAGGAGGGTCCCGGAGCGAAAGAGCAGGCGACGAATGGTGTGAACCACATCGTCCACTCTGGAGTGAAGCAGCTCGACGTCAGACGAAGCGCTGCACACCCGTGATATAGCATCATGGGAGGCATCGGCCAAGTCGGAAAAATCGCCTGTTTGAACTGGCAGCAAGGCTTTTTGGAGGCGGCGAGCTATTAATTCGGGTGCGTTGGGATCTTCGTCAGAAGTGATCATATCGGGGGAACGTTTGCGAACAGATGGATGATCGCCCGGCAGAAGGGGATTGACTTCCGAGTCGTCCGAATAAACACTCAAAGGGCGAGGCTCGTTGTCAACAACAGAATCGACGTGCGCACGAGGCGATGGAGGATGAGATTCCGATGGTACATCCCATCTAACCTGACCGGTCTCCGTGTTTTCGTAATAATGAGACATCCCATCGTCGGCCAGGCGCTTGATCCATGGTTCCGGAGTGGTCGAGCGGCGCTGCTGGCCCATGTTAGCAATGGGGTGATTTGACCATTGAGAGAGGGGAGTGCTATCGTGCAAGACATTTGAATGTTTCTGAAGACCAGAAGCTGCAAGCATGGGGTCATGAGCTTCAAAGTCGCCGTCCGAAGGGAGATCACGAGAAACTTGACCGGTGATCGAATTCACGTAGTATATCTGGAATACGAGATCAAAACCTTGTGGCAATGGAAGGAAGAGGACGACATTACCTGTCCATCAGATGTCACTTCGGGTTCCCAGAACTCAGCCGAACGAGAGGAAGAGGTATGAATGGTGGCGTTGGGCCGTTGGTGGATACCGTCCGCAAGGTTTGACTGACGAAAGTCTGTATCGTCCGTTAGCCACCCCGCGTCGGTTTCCACAGGCCGTTCAAGAGAGGATGAGGATGGAGTTTCTAGCCTGTTCATTTGTTCTTCGACCTCGTCGTCCGACACTTGGATGACATAGTTGGACGGGAACCATCCTCGTTCATCGTTCAGTAAACCATCCCACCATCCCGACTCGAGCTGAGTAAGGACTTCAATGATATCGCCACGTCGAAAGGAAAGGGAAGAGGCATCGGTGGACTGATAGTCATAGAGAGCTCGACAGAAGAAGGTCTGATATTGGCTGTCATCGAATGAGTCGACCGGGCCAGTTGGAATGTGATTATAAAGGGCAGCCATAGGCCCCTGGATGGAGGCCGTATTCGATGGCAACGACTAGAAAGACTAAGTGCTAGTGCTGGTGGCAGGGATAGTCCGATTTGTGTGGAGAAAAGGTCGCGACGAATGAGGCAGTGCCCGAAACAAGGTCGTTCCTTTTGACAAATGCGGCCTTCACCCATCAGCCAACTCAGACTTTTAGTTCCAATTAAAAGGCATGATTTCCGTCATTGTGCCTCTGATATACCTGGCTGAGGGGACATATGTAGATGTATCGATTATGCGGTCAAAATACGAGTTAATGGTTCGCAGACGGGTGTTGACACCAATGTTAAGCACTCCATGGTGAAACACCATTCAAAGTCTTCTGTTAATGAGTTCTAACTGTGCCCGCAAAGAACCCCTTTGATGAGATTGGTCTCGCCTGCTCCTGCCCCATGTCTTGTCGCTCAGCTAACGAGTTCGATTGCAGCGGTCGAAGAAGCCATCCGACTTCGCGAGAGGCTGAAAGATCAGGTCAAAAGCATCAAAGTCGTCACTATTGGCCCAGCTAAGGCTGTTGAGACCTTACGAACGGCCTTAGCCATGGGTGCCGATTCTGCTATCCACGTCGAAGTCCCCGAAACTCTCGTACCTGAACCCATCGGTGTTGCCAAAACCCTACGCGCCATCATTGAGCAGGAAGGAGGCGTGGATATGGTCATTATGGGGAAACAGGCGATCGACGATGATGCTGGACAGACGGGCCAGATGTTAGCTGGCCTTCTATCTTGGCCTCAAGCAACCTTCGCCAGCAAGATCGACGTGCAGGCTGACCTCAAAAGTATTGAAGTGACGAGAGAGATCGATGGAGGTTTGGAGAACATGAAATGCAGACTTCCAGCTATCATCACTACGGATCTTCGGTACGATGCTCAAATATGCAATGCAGTTCGTTGTCTGATATTCTTCCCTAGGTTAAACGGTTTGTCTACGCCTTTCAACCAACTGCGTTTTATATGTCGCTATTTCCAGAGCCTCGATATGCATCACTCCCAAATATTATGAAGGCGAAGAAGAAACCAATACAGAAGCTGACCCCAGCGGATTTGAAGATCGACCTGGCTCCTCGGCTGGAAACCCTCAAGGTCACGGAACCTCCGAAACGGCAAGGCGGCGGCAGGGTGAGTTTTCCTGAGATCCCATATGCCGAACCGTATTAAACACCAAGCGGGCTCAGGTGGACAACGTTGTCGAGCTGATTGAAAAACTACGCGTTGCTGGTATTGTGGCTTCATAAAAGAACTAGGCAGCCTAAACCTTGCTCGTGGGAAAAAGGATATACCTTCATTGTCTGCAGGTAAGAGCGATATATATATATATATCGATCGAGAATCAGACATCAGAAATAGCTGCTATATCTGACACCCAGCAAACTTTAGTAGAGAATGGGCCAGATATATTGAGAGCAAAGCGGAATATCACGAACAGGACTGAGTCAGAATAAAGTGAATAAGGTGTTATCCTGGATACTGGGATATCCGTTCTGGATGAGGTGATGTTAGAAAGACCTCTGATTCTTGATCTAATGAATGGAAAGACACGGCCATAGTTCCCGAGTGCTCACACAGTGAGAGATCCAACTCCAAGGCCAAAAGAACTCAAAGAGACGCTGATAAGTTGATCTGAGAATACCAGCAAAAAGAACCAGCAAGAGAACCAGTATCCACAACCCCTGAACAGTGACAAGGCAGGGTGGGACCGCAAGAGAAGGTCTGAGACCTGACTGCTCAATTTCAAGCAGTATGCATATGACGACGTGTTGACGAGTCTGATCGCAGAGGCAAGAGGTCAGTCAACATGGAACATACTAACGACACTTACTGTGACCTGCGGGAAAGAGATCTGCGTCCTTGCTCCAGAATCGAGTCGTCAGTCACGTAAAATCTTTGACTTATCTTGATTCTTCAGGTTGATGAGCGGGAGTATAGTGTCGGAGCATCAAAGACCTCAATTATGGGGTTCAGGTCACGTAAATGAAAACTGTCAGACAAGAGCGGTTGTCTCCTCTTGGTTGTTGCAGAGCGCAGGTACGCAATCCAGACTTGACTTGGAGAAGACAGCGGCCACAGGGCGCAAGACGGCACTCTTCCGCTTTTGTAGGTCACTTTATGTCGCTCTGTTGCACCGAGGAGGATGACCGTGTGATGTATTTAAAACGCTGAAGAGAATATAGTTCGATGATGAGATTTGCACGACGAAGTTGCTGATAAGTTGCGTTTGAAAGGTCAGATGGATAAAGGAGACAACCGTCTGTTGTTCCAGCCGGAATGCACCATGCTCAAGCAATCCAGACTCAGTAGCTATTCTGTCTTGACAGATTTGACGCAATGCCAGAAGGTTGAGTTGGGCGTTGAGGAATGTGAAGCGAAGTATGCTCGAAAGACGATGTTGAAGTAGCCGATCATGCCAATGACAAGAGGCACGCGAGCACATTGCAAGCTTAATATATGATTCTGCTAATCGGCAGACGTCGACCGTTGGGATAGGCTGAAGCAATTGAAAGATGAAACGCACATTGGCATCTCATTGGAGTCATCTTCCGTAGTCTTCGACCATGACAGACTGCATAACCAGTAGTTCTGAGGGTGATGCCTGTCAGCTCTATACTACTTGGGACTGGTCTCGTAGACGAAGTTGGCACGAGAACCGTATGTTCACAATGCCGTTTCTGACCGCGGGAAGGAAAGCATTTCCTCCGATCGACCTTCTCTGCGACCATGCAGAGCTCATGCAGGGCAAGCCGGAATCTGTGCAATGGAAGTGATGTGAATGCGATGTTCAAGAGGAAAGGGCATGCTCAACATGCGCCTCGTGATCGTTGGACGTTCCTCTCGGTGAATTTGTCGGCACTGGTGCCGCAGGCGCAGCGTGTACTAGTATGTTGTTGGGAGTATCGAGAGAGGGCGTAAGGGCAGGTACGGCAGTCAACTCAGCGATCGTGAATGGCACAGACACGGAGAACAAGTCGCTCCTTTCGAGCACTGGTTTCACCCGAACTGATGCATGAATTCGCAGAGGGGATCAGATGGAAGAGATGGCCTGTGGAGCGGGTCTACGGGGCCATTGTGGAAGAAGTCTGCCACGATATTATTTGAAGCGTAGCTGAAGGGAACCGAGCTCCTGGCCTCAGCGGTAGCAGCTTCGGCGATATACGCGAGTAATAGAGCTACGGAGATGGTGAGCAAGCTCAGATCGCATTTGATGATTGACAAAGGATACAGAGCAAGCATGTTGATAGTCCCAACTTCCAAGGATCCGTCTTCGCCGTTCTCGCCTGAGTGCTGAGTGTCCACCTACGCTCTGCGGTGACAAGAGCAGCGGATGCGGCCTTGAATCCTAGATGCATGAGACCTAGCTTTCAAGCCATCTTCGCGTGACTGAGGAAAAAGAGATCGAGAAGAGTGAGCGAGCAAGTAGACGTGGTTTCGGCGAAGATGTCTCTTGGAGGGTGCCCGGGCCCGAGAGCATCGAAGTCAAATTTCCTGACCTCGAAATAAGAAATGTTATCAGCAAAAGCTTACTAGTAAACTGAAAAATACAAGATTGACCACATAAAGGACCTGTTTTAGCCTGTGTATATATAACTCTCACGTGTACTATACTGTATTACCGTCGCAGACTCGCAGTGTTGCGCAATTGCCCAACCGACCATTTAGACTCTTCGATTATTTGCTTGCAATAGTCATCGAGTAGGGAACTCTTGAGGATCCGATTGATAGAAACATGGACGGTTGCAATGTTTTACTAGTTGAACATGATAAATCAGAGCTAGAAGCGCTAATGACCGGTTGGTCAGGAACTGGAGCCATTGTGGTCCGGCCTGTAAGAACCTTGCGAGCAGGGGAATGTGCTGCAACGAATCTCTTCTCGAGATGGGATGTCCATGCACCAACGCTGTTACATGAAAGCTTGACTACGATATGTGCGACAATGTACCCTGATGCTGTGTGAGGAGCTTCTTGACGAATGATTACGAGAGTGAACAGACCGCTCATACACGAGTTCTCCTGATCCTTTTGACATTTGGGGACAGACCTCCCCTTTTTCAATATCCCACTGAACCCATCCCCAGCCATCTTTGATCTGCCGGTGTGTGTTATGAAGAAAAATGGAGTGAATGTGATGGACATACCTCCGGTCGTTTGTGAGGAGCGAGCACAACAAGCCATTTACTTTTTGTACTCAGCTCCCATAACAAAGCAAACAGTTTTGATGGTGAGTCCAGGAGATGTAAAGCGAACGAGCAAACAATTATCTCGAACAGTGGGATATGTCCTTCTAGTTGTGGAGGAAGTGGAGGGACGATTCCATTAGCCAAGTCATCGAACGACAGAGATGAACAAGGAAGAGAGGTCCTTTCTTCAAAAGCTGCAGATGTGAACTGTCCGGGAATGAGAAATATGCAGACAGAAAAGAGCTATCACTGACAGGATCAGTGGCGACCAGAGAGAACTGGGGAGGGTGTGAAAGACTAGGAGGTAATCGGGCTAATGGGCGGCGTGATGTTGCCCTGTCATGGTTCGGCATTGGTTCAGTTCCAGCACTGTTGGTGGTCGCTGATTCCAGCGACATCTCCCACGCCTTTACGCAAATGGTGGCTTCACCACTGTTTCAACGAGTGAGCATCAAGATGAAAGGCACGGAAGAATGTTCGGAAACCTTCCTATGTGGATCGGTACTCAACTAAACTGAAGGATTCGGATTCAAAAGAAACAAGTACTGACCACATGCCATGTCCAAAACGCTTATAGGATGTTCAAAGTCCAGCTCGCAGTGTGCACGAGCAAGCCAGCTACATATCAGAGGAACTTGAACTGTTAGATGAAGAACTTTGGGAGCAGTTGCTTACTGGTTAAGCCAGGTGAAGAGACATAGCTGGATGCCAGGCATATGTGGATTTCTGTATGTCTTGCCTACTTTTCTGTAGTACTTTAAATTCGACGTGGACGTATAAAAACACGAGACCAAGTATCAACCAAGGAGGACAAACCTCCTCCACTCCAAGCTCAGCATAATTAGAGCGCATCGAGTTCGATATATTGCCAGAAACCGCTGTGCGTGCTCCACGAGACATGGTTAGTACAGAAAAGTGGCTAGCGCTAATAATCTCCGAAAGGCTCAGGGCCTTTCCGCTCCGGGTCACCACGATGCGATGGGTTTCTTCTCCAGCAGAAAGTCCAGTCCAGACAAGCACGAACCTTCCGCAAACACGAAATTCAGTCAGACCCTACGCTCGCGTTTTGTTGGTGTTTTTTGCGGCTACCCTGCATTCATATTGACTATAGCAGGTCGTAGTCCTCTAAAAAGCTCTCCCACGACGCGCATACCTATGTCGATGTTGCCTCTTCTGATAATCGAACGGAATCTGTCAATCCCAGAATATCTACAGATGCTGTTACGTATGTGTTTGAGATTTTTTGCCCAGCCAGAGTTACTCACAGACGCCCCCACGTCAAGAATAACACTTGCTGAACGCCTAAATGAGCTCTCTGCAGCGAACAACGAAGGTCTTATAGAGTACGTATTCTCGGCCGTCTGATAACCTGAAAAAGAGTGCTTACGCCCTCCAAACAATGCTTAGTGATGATGAGTTTCGTCTCCTCAGACAGAGTGTTTTCCAGCGCTTTGCTGCTAATATCAAGTTGCCTTCCGAGCCCTCGTTTATCCCTGTTTCCCGACCACGTCAACCCACCCAGAGATCGTCGTCCTCCAACTTCCAATTCGCCGCCCGCTCGGCTTCGATTCGGTCTAACTCCTCCTCAGTGGCCTCTCAACTGAGTTCCTTTTTTCGTCGTCCGTCTCTTAAGCACCCTGTTGCTTCTCCATTGCCTCCAGATCAACGGAGTGTATCGGACATGACAGACGGCGACCTGACCTCATTATCCAATTATGGAACTGTGCGGCGGTCATCTCATCGTACCTTGGGTCGACCCTCTAAAACAACTGCTTTGGACGCGAGATCCATATCTTCAGCGAAGAGTGGCTTCACGTCACGTTCGACGCATGCACCATCCTCTTTCTCTCCCCGGAATCTATCGTCGTCAGCACTCACTCTATCTGGCAACCCTCTACTGAATTCGTCAAGCCCAGTTTATGACGAAGATACTCTCACTTCTGCCGCCGCAATACGAGAGGAGATTTCGACTCTCGAAAAAGAGAGAAAACGTTTGATCGATGCCTTCAATGGGTTGGAGATTACTTATCCCTCTAAAAGCGGTCGGGAATTTCCCCGCCGTGAGCCCAGTTTGACGAGTCTTCACGAAGAGACCTTCGACGAGCGGGTTTTCAATCTCACCGGAGCAGCTTTGAAAAATACATCCCACAGGAGGTTGCCAGCCAACGACAACAATGACCCTCGAATATCCTCTTCCAGGATTTCTTCCCCCCAATCCTCCGTCATATCTCTAAATCACGCTCTAAGTAATCGATTTTTCCCGTCTGCTTCATCTCAACCTCGGCCCGCCGTCTTGTACCCGTCCCATGTCTCATCAGCGCCCACACCTACCACCATTTTACCCACTTTCGATCATACTCCCAACCGACCCGTGGAATCTTCACGTCGCCCTGCCATAGGTATTGAAAATATACGGCAGCTCACACCAAATCCTCATTCAGCTTCCCCTCATCTTCCTACATTGAAACACATGGTAACGAGCGGCGTCAGCCTCCCAGACTCGGAAACAGGGTTTCATCCCACGGAGTCAGATCACAACGATGTCCGCCGGCGCCGGGCTGAAGTGATGCAGCGCTATGAAGCCCGGTTGGAGTTCCTGAAAGCAAAACTGAGAGCAGAAGAGCTTCGAGAGCGTCTTTCGAAGAGATAGACAGGGCGACAATTTTCATCGTCGGCCTAAAAACTATATCATCATGTCTTATTTTATCATTTAGTAAGTAATCCGATACCCCTGACTGTTTGCAGACTGCGTCGTGAACATCCTGTATAGCTATTTACATAATTTACACATCCAATTCAAGGGAACATGAAAGATCGATTTTTATGGCATCTGAGAGACCCCTTCCTATGAGGACTAATTTCCCTGGTCGATTAGCGTTCGCTTGGCCTTCGTATTTTATCATTTCGTACAACGAGCGGACCCCTTGCAGGATGTAAATAGAATCAGGCTCATCCAAGCGAGTGAATATGCCTTTGCATCGCAGGACCTGAGGTTGAACTCGAGATGCATTTTGTGTGGACACGCTGCTCGTGGCTGAACCAATTATCTCCTCTTCCCATAGAAGCTTTCGGAGCCATTCATCGAGACGATCCATTTGAGATGAAGATAATGGAGGAAGCGAAAGCTGCAGAGAAGAGAAAGCGTGTAGGTGATCGTGACCTGAATGGGAGGAATCTAATACCGCGGAGCGGCTTCCATCAGCAGGGGGCGAAGAGTATGCCTTGAGTTCCAAGATGTTCTTGAGGTCAACGTTAGTCCTCGTGCTTCGGTAGATGAGAACGGAAGGATTCAGGGCAAGTATGTGGCTTTCTGTCTCAGAAGCGTCTTCTTCTTGGACCAGGTCCATTTTGTTCAAGATGATAACATCAGCACATGCGATCTGACTGCGGAATCGTTAGACCAACTTCCAAGATGATCTATTCACATCACCTGGAGAACTCTCCGTGAGAGGAAAGCATTCTGTCCTCGATCAATTGCTAGATGTACACTCACATTAAATGCTCCAATCTGTCTGAAGAGAGACTTACTGCACGAGCAAACCTTGCATCAACTACACAAATAACTCCATCGAGATAGATCTCTTTTCCGAGGCCCGATGAGAATTCTTCATTCCTCCAGAACAGTTCGGCTATGGGACCTGTAAACTGTAGTGAGAGGCTGAAATCTGGCAGTCGAACCAGAACGCAATTATACCTGGGTCTGCCAGGCCAGTAGTCTCGAGCAATATGTGGTCGAACGCTCCCTTCTTCTGCATGAGTTTTTCAATGGCGGCAACCCCGATGTCCTTGATGCTACAACAGAGACAGCCGTTAGACAGTTCCAGCACCTCTTGCTTGAGAGCGTCAGGCGCGACGGCGTCAGTGTCGGATACGTTAATTCCTCTCACTACGATCAAAGTATAAGCTTGATTTCGACTGACTAAAGCTCAAAATACATTCTATATCCTAGAAGTCATGAGCTCAAGCTTTAGATTTGACCAAAGAGGTGCCTCACAGAGGTGTCGCCGAATTCGTTCATAATAACAGCAATCCGTAAACCGTGCTTCTCAGTAAGGATTCGTCTGCAGGGGCATTGAGACAGAGTAGATTTTGGATGCTCTGACAAACTTTAATAAGGTCGATTTCCCTGACAGTTCCTATCAGCGAAAGCAGGAGTCCTGGGTCCGAGCTAGAACGAACCTGCACCAAGGAACCCAGTTATCATGGTGAGGGGCACCCGGCGTAGCTCAACGGTGGGTTTCGATACATCTATCAAAGCCCTACGCGACTGCGTTAGAAGTGATCCATAATTCAACGAACTGACCGCACGGTACTTCCGAGTCCAGGTCATCCATCCCGGAATCCGGAGATGGCCGAGGACAACGCATTTGGGGAAGCAAGGTCCGTTCAAAGAAATTTAGCCGCCTCCGGGCAGTTGCCGCCGAATCGAAGCTTCCGGCTCCGGGGAGAGGCTGAGAGATATCCGTGAGCTCGGATTACGTTCCATCTCCGACCGGCATTCGTCTCCCCCGCCTTGGTCTTTCTTGTCGTCGTGGAGGACGACGCCCAACGGCGCTGGAAAAACGAAAGGTAAGCTTCATTCCCCATAGATGTATCAACATCTTCGCTGAACTACCGGCTGATTTAGCCGCTCTCGCTCCCTCGCGTCTGATATGAAGAATCAACGCAGGGCTCGACGGACACGCGTCGGGGTGGCACGAAGACGGGTCCAACGCGTGACTTCCTTTTGGGATGGTAGGGGAGGAGGCTGAGCTGAATAGAGAGAATGGAGAGAGTAAGGTGGGACGAGGATACACGAAATGAAAGGTATGCACGCTTTTTTCTGTTTTCTGCTTGCCTTTCCCTTCTGTGTTATCTAACTTCCACCCTTCTAAAATACATTTCATGGTCCCTACTCACTCTACACTCGCTGGCTCGCTCCTGGTATATGTTTAGACTAGAAAATATACATTTTTGTCGACTTTATACTCCAGAGGTGTGAAGATCAATGTAAGGCAGTCCAATAATTCCCAAGAGTCAGGATCAAATCCAAGTCTTCTGCATTATCACTAGACAGCAACCCTTGTCTTCA